>JAMWYP010000181.1:0-600000 GCA_025563575.1 Acacia pycnantha | reverse complement strand
TTTTCAAGATCCACTAGAACACAAATCCGCGCATAGTGACCCCTTAAGTGGCCAGGGTCCTCCGCTAGGGCATTAATATAGTCATCCCGGTTCGTAAACTTAACCACGAAGAAGCCATTACCAAGATGAATTAGACTAAACACTCCTTTTCTAGCCCATAGTTTCTGAAGGATAGATAAGAGCAATTTATAACCAATATTCCTTCCTAGGAGCTTGACTATAATGCCTTTACTCCAAGCCTTATGAAGCTTCTTTTTCATTCTAGCAGAGAAGGAAAACGTAGGAAAATTCCCTGTTGGGATCTTCTCGTAATCACACGTATAGGTTCTCCATCATCTAAATCACTATCAAGGTCTTCTTCAGCATTAGGCTTATTAGGATCTTCCTCCATGCAAACAGAATGATGATCTTTGCTAATACCTTGCAGTTTATCAGCAAATGATTCTCCGTTTTGCCAATGAGCACTTCCCGATGGTCCTAACTTAGGCCACTCCTGATCATTAACATCACATCCTGCATTCTTAACTTTTTTCGCACTCCTTAGTAGCAGATCGTCTTCCTCAGTCGACCGAAGAGAAGTTACAGAAGGTTTTTTCACAAGCACTAGCTCCATCTTTTAAATATTTTTTTTTTTTATGATAATGAGAAATGAAAAATTTGAAGCCAGAAATACATGGCCCGGAGTCCGATGGGCCCCCAAATTACCCAACAACTCCAAACGGAGACCAATTGCTCTGTCAAATTGATAAGGAAGATCCAAAACCAAATAAAAAATGGTACTATATTTTAATTGCTAGCAACCACATAGTATGGAGCTTGATGAATGCAGAAAAACCCTGTTGGGATACTCTCCCACCATAATCAGGTGCGCTACACAGGTTGGATCCAGATTAGTCAGGGTGAAACTCTAAATACCATATGGGCAACCCAAAAAAACCACATAGTATGGAGGAACTCAGTTCATATAAACTGATCTGAAACCAAATTATCGCAACTGCTCGAACATGAGATCACTTAATTATGCTTCTTAACACGAGATTGTATGCATGATCGCAACAAATTCTTCTTACATCTAAAGTTTCCAGACCTTAACAATTCTAGCTTTGAATGAAATAGATGCTGAAATCAAGGAGAAACTAAAAAGGGATAACCACTACATGGCACCAAAATTATTATTTAAAAAATTATTAATATTATTGTTGGTCATTATAATTTGATTGAATTTTAGTTCTGATCACTTGAATTTCCTTTTTGGTCATCTTTTTTTATCAATATAGTTTCAAATTGTTTAGTTTTGGCACCTATAATTTTGTAAAGACTTAGTCTGAGTTGTTTATGTATGGTATTAGCCCTTTGTTGTATCCAAAAAAAAGAACAAGAAGTATAAGACAAAAAATCAAGTTACATAGCTATATATAATTCCTGATGTGATTAGCCAGCATCACGTTGAGAAGGGGAAAAAAATCACTTTGAAAAGGAACAAAAGCTCATTAAAAATGGCCTTTCACATACTTAGGCCTAAACAGGCCAACTCGAGTTAGACGTTGTTTTTAGATCTGGTCAATAAAGTTAGTCAAAAGTCTATTAGTATTGTCTTTAGAGCTGGACCGGCCAGACTGAACAATTAAACCGGTTCAATTGTCGCCCCAAGAAAAAAACGACTCGCTTTTTAGCTTTAAACCGCTTTAGTGGTTGAGTTGGATTAAATTGGTATATATGAACCAGATTTTAAGCTGGAACCGCATAAGAACCGAAAACCGAAGCAAGTATAAGATCAGACTACGAGGTTGAAGAGGAAGCCAAGCAAAATTGTAATTAAAATCATTAAAAAAAATTAAGAAGAAAATCGAAAAAATGCCATCAAATTTTCCCCCCTTTCAATAGACAATAAAAATTGCGAATTAAAAATCTTGAATATTTAAAAAATATAGCAAGAAAAATCAATTAAAATTCTTATAACCAGTAAGGAGAAGCTGGGGCATCGGGCAGTTCTGTGAAAGACTAAAATAGAAGGGTTAAGGGGCAATTTGGCCAATCAACTATTGGTTCAGGAGGATCCAAAACAAAAAACTATTAAGTGTACCAAAAATACCAACAAACTTTTAAAAATGAGCGCCCAGCACAACGCAGTTAACAAAAAGTTAACCTCCGTTATCTAACCGTTATCTAATGTGCAGATTGACCAACGAACTCTTACTTCAGAAGCGCCCAGCACAAAATTCTAAATTTTACTAAATTAAATAATTTTTTTTCTCAATTGTTATTATTCAAAACTACTTATATAGATATCTATGGACAAAAATTATTCATTCTTTAATTTTGTCAAAATTATAATTTGCTAAAATAAACAAAAGTTTTAATTAAAAATATAATTATATGATTTAAATAAAACTCAAGGTGTTTTATAATTTATTATATACGTTAAACAAAAAATTATATGATTTATTTTCTTAATAAAACTCACATAAATTTCTTCTAAAATAAAATAATAATTTTTATAAGAAAAAGAATGTATGATAAATGATATGAGAGAATTAGAGTAAAATATGTAAAAGTGCACTTATTAATCAAATAAATTAGAGTAAATTTATGTATGTATTTTTACTCTATCATGTGAAAATTATTCTTTTCTTTCGATTTTGCCGTTAACTTAATATCATTATATTCAAGATAGATAGTGTATCGTTGGGAATATACGACAATTGACACAATTGAACTTTAAGAACCTACTAACCTAAATTTCTTGCTATAATTTAAAGAGGGAAACAAATTATACTTATAAATTTAGATTAATAAGACTTATATTTAGAAATAAAATAAAAATGAAAATTATATTTAATGAAAATGAAAATTAAAGAATGAATAATTTTTGTTTATAGATATCTATACAAGTAGTTTTGAATAATGACAATTGAGAAAAAAATTATTTAATTTAGTAAAATTTAGAATTTTGTGATTGGCGCTCCTAAAGTAAGAGTTCGTTGGCCAATCTGCATCTTTGATAACGGAGGTTAACTTTTTGTTAACGGTGTTAACAGTGTTGTGCTGGGCTCTCCTTTTTAAAAATTTGTTGGTATTTTTGGTACACTTAATAGTTTTTTGTGCTGGGTGCTCCTGAGTCAATAGTTAGTTGGCCAAAATGCTCCTTAACCCAAAATAGAAAGTGAAGAAAAAACGAAGCTTCAAGAAAATGATAGATATTAGATAGATATTGTTTTTGACAAGCTCCAACTTGGATCCGGTTTCTCTCACATGCCCTTCTCTCATTATCCCTCCTCATCCTAATCCTGACCGTCTAAATCTGGATCCAACGGTCCAAATTTGGTTCACACTGCACAAAAATTTTTTTGCGGTGTGAACCAAATTTTTTTTGGGCCGTTGGATCCAGATTTGGACGGCCGAGATTGGACTGCGAGGGATGGGGAGAGAGTACGCCAACCAGAGAATCCCCTTCCAGGAGAGTCGTTAAAAGGCTAGCGGATGATAGAGACGTGCAAGGATTGATTCACACTTTCCTAGACCTCTTCAATGAGAAAAACATGATGCATTAGTCTGACTTGAAATTTAAAAAGTCCAACGATGAACGAGGTTCGGACATTGACTTTAAGGATTGATTCACACTTTCCTAGACCTCTTCAATGAGAAAAACATGATGCATTATTCTGACTTGAAATTTAAAAAGTCCAATGATGAACGAGGTTCGGTCATTGACTTTAATAAACTTTGAGTGTTTATTTTGTGTGCTCAAGTTTAATTATTCGCACGTCCATGAGTGTTTTCGTAGCAAGATACACACACCACTCTGGTACTATATATTTGTACCATTTTAGTCTTATTTATAAGTTCAGTTTGACCAAAAAATTTGGTCCTATTTATAAGTCTATTTTAACTAAATAAATGAGATTGTAACAATTTTGCCCATATTAATGATGATGAGAGAGATTGACTAGCTATGTTGGGAAGAGAAAAAGATGAGAGAGATTTGACAATAAATTTTAAAAGGTACCCATTCATAAATGAGGGTAAAGTTGGAAATTTGCTCTATAATCATTAAAATACCTAATTTTCCTTGGTATGTGAGATTTGGTCAAACTGGACTTATAAATAGGATCAGAGTGGTAAGTTTTTTTTGACTAAATCACACATACTAAGGAGAGGTAGTTAGCTCAATGATTATGGAGTAAATTTTCAACTTTACCCTCATTTATGGTTGGGTATCTTTTAACTTTTTCTTCTCTCTCTATTTTCATTGGTACAATTAATATAAGCAAAATTGTCACAATCTCATTTATTTGATCAAAATAGACTTATAAATAGGATCAAATTTTTTGGTTAAAAAGAACTTATAAATAGGATCAGAATGGTGTGCGTGCGAGAGAGAAGATCTGTATTTTTAGTAAACAAAGATGATCACGGAGTCATCATCAGCACGTGGATACAGTGGCAGACCCAGGTTTTAATATTTATGTGTGCACAATTAGTGAGGGATTCGGGGGGTTTGAGGGCAGCACCCCTGATTTTTTTTTTAAGGAAAATTTTAAATGCATTTAAAATAAAAGAATATAGACAAGAAAAGAAAAGAAAACTTCAATTTAACATAGAAAAATAATAATCAAGAGTCAATTAAGCTATTACAACAGAATGATTACAAAAGCATTCTTCGATTCTTCATTCCTTGAAAATATTGCATTATATCTCCATCATCAATCTTATCAAACGTATCACACATTCAACATAAGTGTGTCAAGAGTTCTTTAAGATCATGCAAGGTGAGTTTGAAATGTCTACTATAGGAGAATTAAATTTCTTCTTAGGACTTCAAATCAAACAAAAGAAGAATGAAATATTTATTTCCCAAACCAAATACCTGCAAGAGCTTCTTAAGAAATATGAAATGGATCACTGTAACAAAGCTGATACCCCTATGAGCTCAACGACTTTTGTAATATCAGAATTTTTACTTTTAGGATTTATTTATAATTAAGATTGAAATTGTATATAATAAATGTATTTAATTTATAATTTTTAAAAATATAAAAAAATGGAAATAGTGGGTATTTGTTGTAATTTATTTCCCTATGAAAAATATATATATAGCAACCATGCATCAGCTATGTGTAGGAAGGAATTCGGACCTTACAAAGGGACATCCAGTGGGGCCCTTTAATTTGTTGATCTACAATGGGACATCCAGTGGGGCTCTCTGATTCATCAACAAAATAGAAATGAATAATGCACCCATCGGAATCGAACTTGGGTCTAAAACTTGGGTCTAAAGTATAACAAAATAATCTATCACAAGACCACTTGTACTTCTTGATGAAAGGTTCCTTCAAAATATATATATTTTCTCATAATTTTATGTCTGCACTTACACACATTTGCACAAGTGTGAGTCCACCACTGCGTTGATACTCAACTATGATGTTGATATAATTAAATAAAAATAAAAATAATAAAATCAGTATGTGTGTGTGAGAGAAGATCTGTATTTTTAGTAAACAAAGATGATCACGGAGTCATCATCAGCACGTGGATACTCAACTATGATGTTGATATAATTAAATAAAAATAAAAATAATAAAATCAGTATAACAAATTGGAAATATTTTTGCATCCCGCGTGAAAATGAACTCATCATAACAAGACTTGTATTCAAGTGTTATTATTCAACTATGATTTCCAGAATTCGTGGCCAAGTGTGATTAATACTTTTATGGATATGTGAATTTATCAAGTAGACTCGATGAAATAATATCTTTTCTTTAGTCTAAAATGTGCAAAGGAGACCGCCGCAGTCAAGTTTAACTAGTCTTTTATCAACAAGTGTAGGCAATTTGAACAAGAAATATTCATATTTCACGTGCATTTTTCTTTCTATATATTTATGTACGGGCTTTTAAACATCTCTTAGGTGTGATTCTATAATTTAGGACACTTGACCCACATTAAAGTACCACAAAATAGTGAGCATTTTTCATCCTCAAGCTTCCAAGAATTTGGATCCCATCATGCAATCAAATTAATCAACATCCAATGCCATGCAAAAATCACTGATACAAGCTTTCATTTAAGCTTATCCATGCTTAACTCTCACGTTCTTCCGCTATCTCTCTCTAAGCTCAAAATTTCGGTCATGATTTACTAATAAAATACTTTGCTAAACAAGAAATTAACGGTAGAATAGCGGTTTAGGCGTCCTTAACTACTCAAAAGTGTGATTGCATGTGAGTTTCCACTTCATCTTCCTCATCCTCTTCTTCCTCTCGGCCTTCACTCTCTATATTTGCTTCTGCTAATCGAAAATTGGAGGAAGGAGGCACCGACAGGGGGTGTCTTAGCGCTTAACTGAAGGGAGTGAATTTAATAAAGTTTGTGGGTCCTACATGCAAGGCTTATCCCATGAGCCTTGATTTTTAGCATTTTATGGGACCAATAGCTGCAAAATCTTATCTATATATCTTATTGGTGAGCTTTGGCACGTGTTCGATCGGCCTCACATTTTGGATTTCTCAGCGTGTGTGTATATAAGTCGTACTCTCCTCAAGTTGAAATTTTATTATTATTATTTTTTTAAAAAGGATGAGCGGATGAAATATCCATGCTTTTTGCTATCTTTTCTTCTTATTTCATGGCAGCCTTGCTGTTAAGTCTGACCTAATTAATTCATAAGGTTTGCTTATGGAGAATGAGAGGGATTTTACCACTCTCTTTCTTAAGTAAGGGAAGAGATTTTAATGATTTTCTCATTTCAAAATTATGGAAGAAGGGAGAGGAGATGGCTGATAAAAGATTGAGTAGCGTATTCTCTTACCTGAGTTAAACTGTTTTCCCCCTATTTTTTCCCCCATAAGTCTCTTCTTTTTCTATAAAAAAATAATAATAATTACATTACAATTCTTTTTTTTTTGTCGGTTTAAAAATATCAAATCTTTAATCCTTGTAACCCCAGAGCGGGTAACTCAAGTATTCATTACATTCACATGGTTAAAAATATGTTATACATAGTTGAAGAAAAGTCACACCCGTTCAAAATAAGTTGTGACTGGATACTTAAACAAATTTCAGGTATTTTTTATCAACAAGATTTACAATGAGATAATCACTTTTATTACATTCATGCTTCAAACAAAAGAAAACCTCACACAAACTTCAACTCGTAAACATATATAGTAATTAACCAATAACAACAACTTGCATTATTCGGTAACCTAGGAATATATATCCATATTACGTCTTATTATAGTATAAAATATATAAAGCTACGACGTTAGGGCTCGATGGTTATAGGATCCAGAAGGAGCTGGACAATGTAATGTTTGAGGTCGTCGCCATTGGTGAATCTGTCTTGGAGGTTTTCATACACAACCTCACACACTCTAGCCATATTGAGGACACAATCAAGCACAGAATTTGGGACGTTGTATGGATTGTTCAGACACTCTTCATTCATGTCCTTCCAGTAATTTTTGACGTCGTCGTTTATTATTTGATAGGCTTCTTCGACTGAAACTCCATACTGCTTCATGCAACATTCCACTCCTGAAGCAACATGCTCTCTCTCCTGTTCAAACTGCGAACATGTTCAACCAAAAACCCATCAAATTAAACTTCCTTCCAATTAATAATAGTACTCATCCTGTACTAAATATAGGACATAATTTACGTTGCAATTTGTATGAAAAACTATGTCCTACATCTAATCTAGACTGGATATAGTATTATATATATATTGTTTAAGTGGTACCTTATGAGTGGCCATGTCATCCACGAGTCTTCCAATAAGTGAGAAGGCTCTAACTATATTTGGACTCGAGGAAATCCAATCAAACACCTCTTTGGTTGCAAGATTTCCAAGCATGCCTAGAAATGAAATCATCTGAAGTGGGAGCGTGGAAGATAAAACTCCGTTGTCCTTATACTCCTCATAGGTTGGAACGTACTTTTCACTGCACCATTTTGCTTCCATCAAGTATGACTCAGCCAACTCAATAAACTGCAACCACAATATTTAATTACTTCTTATAAGTAAAAATCGAAGAAAATATATAGAACATCAACTTTGAAATTAAGATATAAAGTTATTGACTATATACAGCTTGTTGAACGTGCGGCATCACAAAATTTGACGTCCCGTCTTTTGCAGTCACCATCTCCATTTCGCGGCACAGTTCTACAACTGCTTCGAACACTGCTTTCATGCATTCTGGAAGTGTTTCAATGAGGCTTATGTCCCATCTGATAATAATCAATTTATAAAAAGGATTAATAATAAGTCATATATAAAATCCACCATTAATTTTCAGTGACATGATATATTATCGGTAAATAAAATATGACCTGCGGATGGCCTCTGTGAAGAGTTCAAGTTCATCAAGTGTGCCATAGACGTCATAGGTATCGTCAAGAAGAGCGATAATGGAAACCAATTTGGTGGCTACCATTCTTGCAGTGCTGGATTGAGGCTCATAAGACAGAGCTAAGGGCCAAAAGTAGGACTCCACCAACCTATCCCTAGCATAAGGGACCTTTCTCGTCAATTCTGATTCTTTCCACCACCTGCATCCAAATTAACAAGACCATTTAATTTATAGTGTTATATATATATATACTATGGATCATTACTTGTTAATACACACATATATATAGGATTTCACTTACTTGGTGACATTGCCAAGTTCTATCCGATGCAGATGCTGCAGCATATTGAAATCCAGTTTTGCAAATTTGAGCAACATGATGTGGTTATGGGAAGGATCTTGTTGCTTTTGGTAGAAAGAGATGTAATGCCTTGCTTCTATCCTACGTAACCTCTTGTGCAGAGGCTGACTTACGCAGTGGTTCACAAGTGCTTTGAGACCAGGGCTCAATTGATTGTTAACAATCAAGGATTTAAGGCGAGTGTATGTGAAATGAAGAGCTTCTTCTAGAATGTTCTCTCCGTGAACCTCTAACTGTGCAGCTTCATACAAGGCCAACATTCCCTCCACGTCTTCCTCAGTAATATTTTCATTATCAAACTTTCCCTTGACGTCCTTGAATCTCTCAAATACATCTGTTTCACATGTATATAAGCATGTCAAGCAGTGAAAGTGCTTGAAAAGAGAAAAGATCTTCTCATTAGTACCTCTGCTTCAAAATATAATAGTCAAAAGACTAAATTACGCAATTCAAAACGTTAGTTAAAATTAATTGAAGGTAATAATTATGCAAAACGTATAACTCACTTTCCTAAAAAATCCCTATTTATTGGGAGGGTGAGTAGGAGAAAAAATGAGTGGAAAAAGAGATGAGAGGAGGAGTAGAAAAAATAGATGATCGAGAGAGTCATATAATTAATTAGGGGTAAAATTTTTTTTTGGGGGACTGATGAGACAAAAACAAAGTGGACCTTGCGTAATCATAAGTTTGACTCTTGTATTGAGGAGTATTAGACAATAAAAGTTTGAAATTATATACCCGATGAAATGGGATATCCATGTTGTCTCAGCAATCGAAAGAGTAAAGCAACAGAGTGAAGATTATCATCATCTTCATCTTGCGTGATGTGGTTGTTGTTGTTGTTGGCGTAGATGTTGTGAATCTTAGCCAATGCTTCTTCAATTTCACGTTCGAACTGGTACGAAACTCCCAAACGTTGGACCCAGTCAATCAAGTTTAGCTTTTGTGAACAATTCTGATCGTTGGAAGATATCAACATCTTTAGTTTCTCTTTCAGTCCCTTATGTTCCACGTTGTCATCAACTTCCTGAAAAGTCACACACAAAACATGTAATTTTCATATTTCACAATCAGGTCTAGAGTTGCTTATATATCATGGTGTATGTATAGAGAGTACCTTAGATTCTGAAGCAAATGGAAGAAACATATTGCCCCAAATGGTAGGAGTAAAATTAGCACATCTTCTTGTGTTGTCATGAAGAGATGCTGCAACAGACATGGCTTTTACAATTTTGGAAATGAAATGCCTTTGATAAAATTAAGTTAAGAGCTTGGTGATATATGCAAAGGTGACATGAATCTCCAAATATTTATAGAGGAGGATTTCATCAATTGAATATACTTTTCAATTGCGTGTCTTGTGGAAAATGTTGAGAATTGTAGTTTGAATTTAAGTCTGGGACGAAGAAGGAAACTTCTTTGGAAAAAACCAAATTTAAAATTCAATGCTAGCAACAACGTTTTGTTTAATATGAATAGGTCTTTTTAATGCTAGTATCCCACAGGCACAAGAGCTGACAAACAACGTTGTTTTAGGTATAACTTTCATAATTCACAGTACTACCTTCCCTTCTCAATGTAAGAACTAATTGGAGATTGAATTTGGTTCTAATAATAAAACCTCAGTCTATTTTGTTTTCTAAATATATAATTTTTTTGCAAAGTATCTCTATTAATTACACCATACCCATTCGGAAAACCAACTTATATTTTTTATAAATAACTAACATAACTAAAGAACTCGACATCCCGAGAGATCTAGCGGGGCTTTACATCGTTAGACCAACTATTTGTTGGTTAGATTCTCTATTCATATATGTTGAAATTTACAAGTCAACCTATGGTAGATTAGGACCCAAGCCCGATCCAATAGGGTTATTATGGAAAGACATGGTTCATGAAGAGAAATATTACTTTATGTTTTAATATTACTGTCTATTCTCTTGTAACTATATGCTTAAGAGTTACATCTATTCCTATGTGGCTATACGTACACTTTATACAGATTTTGAGATTGATGGAGTAGATAATATGCATAACAACGCCGCACAGAATAAAGCTCTCCTTCCTCTAAAAAGGTTCTCTCATAAATTTTCTCTTATCTTCCTCTCTTTTATATATTTTCTATGTAACATAAACGGAGCCTACATCAGGACTTCAGTTTTGTGTAGGTACTTCAGTAAGTCAATCGGATTTTAGGTGTGCGTGAAATTCTTATTGTGTAAAATTCTCCGATAAGCCAATCTCTTTCTTTAATTAATCCTTAAAATTTTCTGTTTTAATACTTCTCAGTTTTTTAAATGTGACCCACAGAAATCCATTGTTAAATTTGGGCGTCTTTTAGCCCCAAATTGCTCCATAGTCATTTATTTTTATGAGTATATGATGTCCGGCACGAATGGGTCATGATTCTCTGTAATTCTCTTAATCTTTTCATTGATTTGACCGGAAAAAAACATTTTAAGAGAAGAAATATAGACACGAATAATCTTGAAAAATCAAACTGAAAATTTTCAATTCTGCCCAAAAGTCTTGGTTCTTTTTCCAAATTTCTGATGCTTAAATATATTTTATGTGAAGGAGTCAAATGTTACTCTTCCCTTTGGAGATATTAATGAGAAAAATTAAATACAATTTTTAACACGCATAAAAAATTATTTTTTTATAATTAAAAATCAGTTTACGACTATTCAAAATTTTTATTTCATTGAATACCATATTGACAATTGGATCTTACTTTTCTTTATCTATATTCCAGTTCAAAGTTGGATCGTACAACATTAAGAATGATGTGTGCTTAAATTGTTCACACCAATCAAGTATTAATTTAACCAACCGTTCTCTTGCTTTAAACCGTTTTAGTGGTTGACTTGGCCGGGTTTAACTGGCCGGTGGACATGAACTGGATCTTAAGCCGGAAAACTGCATAAGAACTGGAAACACATAAGTATTAGAGAACCAGGCAACTATATACATATAGAAGAAAAATTTAATTATAATCGTTAAAAAAAAAAGAAAGAAGAAGAAGATGGAAAGAATGTCAGCCATCGATCAGTGATTTCCTTTCTATGGCAATTAAAATTGCAAATTTAAAAGCTTTGAGATTTAAAAAATATAGAAAGGAAAAAACAATTAAAATACTTGGTCGGCGAGTGATGTGAAAAGTAAGGGAAAGTGAAGGGAAAAAAACGAGCGTTGAAGTGGCTGATCGATTGATACTGTTTTTGAAAAAATTCCGATTGAATAGTTGTTAGAAGGTTGAAGGATAGACACGTGCAAGGATTATTATTAAAAATCAATATAAAATTATAAAATATTTATTATTATTTTCTCGATATCATAGAAATTAAAGAAACAAAATAACAAGTACAAAATAGTTGAAGTTTATTATGATTAAATATATTTGAGCTAACCAGCATGCTGGCTGTGGTTGAGGTGGTATTTGACAGTGAATAAGTACACTGAATACTTATATTAATTGTTAGGAAAGATGAAAACATTTTTCATTTTTAAGCCTCGAAAAAGATTAGTCTCAAGTTGAAATTGGTCGGTGAGTTATGTGAAAAGTAAGGGAAAGTGAAGGGGAGAAAAACGAGCCTTGAAGTGGCTGATCGATTGATACTGTTTTTGAAAAAAAAAAAAATCCAATTTAATAGTTGTTAGAAGGTTGAAGGATAGACACGTGCAAGGATTATTATTAAAAATTATTATAAAATATTTATTATTATTTTCTCGATATCATTGAAATCAAAGAAACAAGATAACAAGTACAAAATAGGTGTAGTTTATTATGATTAAATATTTGAGCTAACCAGCCCTGGTTGGGGTGGTATTTGACAGTAGCAAAAGGAATACACACACACACACGAAGATCTCCATTTTTCCAACTTTCGGAGATTTCTTTCCTTTGGTTTAGCTTGCAAATTGCAATGTCTCCTTTGAATAATAAAACACCTTTGTCTTCATCATCGATATTTTCTTTTTCTTTTGTTTTATGAACATCATCGATATTTTCTCTCTTTCCCAGACTTTTTCCATTCTGCCATTTTTGTTTAAACTTTATTTGTTTACAAATGTAGTGTGCGTGTATGTAAAATAGGCGTAGTTTATTGTGATTAAATATATTTGAGTCAATCTCACTCTAAATTCTTATACTTTAATCGAGTTTTAATTTTAATTCTTATGCTTTGTTTTTGCTTTGTTTTGTCTATATACTCTATACCGTTCAAAACGTTGGTACTTATAATTTTATAAGCTAAAACTATCAAGTAGGCTAACATGAACTATATACTAGAATCAGTAATGTAACTCAGTTGATCTTGTTCATGGAGTATATCACATTCTGAACAGGGAAAATGACATTTTAATACCTTTCAAGAGAGATAATTTAATTCAAGAATTACGAATTACAGATATTCTATAAAACGACCAAGGCTTCTTGGGAAAAAAAAAGTTGTTAGTAAACAAAGATGATCGCGGAGTCATCTCCACGTGGATACTCAACTATGATGTTGATATAATTAAATAAAAATAACAATAAAATCAGTATAACAAATTGGAAATATTTTTGCATCCCACCGCCTGAAAATGAACTCATCATAATAAGACTTGTATTCAAGTGTTATTATTCAACTATGATTTCCAGAATTCGTGGCCAAGTGTAATTAATACTTTTATGGATATGTGAATTTATCAAGTAGACTCAATGAAATAATATCTTTCATTTAGTCTAAAATGTGCAAAGGAGACCGCCGCAGTCAAGTTTAACTAGTCTTTTATTAACAAATGTATGCAATCTGAACAAGAAATAATCATCTTTCACGTGCGCACGCGCATATATCTATATATGTGTGTGTCTGTGTCTCTGTGTGTACGGGTTTTTAAACATCTCTTAGGTGTGATTCTATAATTTAAGATACTTGACCCACATTAAAGTACCCATCAAATGGTGAGCATTTTTCATCCTCAAGCTTCCAAAAATTTGAATCCTATATATCATGCAATCAAATTAATCACCATACAATGCCATGCATAAATCACTGATACAAGCTTCCATTTAAGCTTATCCATGCCTAACTCTCACGTTCTTCCACTTTCTCTCTCTGAGCTTAAACTTTCGATCATGATTTACTAACAAAATACTTTGCTAAAGAAGAAATTAACAGTACAATAGTGATTTAGGCGTTGATCGAACCATATTTTTATATGATTTTTCATAATTAAATTGAGATTCTTAATGCATTTTCTGGGACATTATTGCATGATTAGGCACTAATTTAAGTTAGAGACGTTTGTATTGAATTAAGTGAAATTAGGGGTAAAATGGTCATAAATGGTTAATTATTCATGCAAATGATTTCTTGGACTTTTGATTCTACATTTTGCTTAATCTTGCATTGTAGGTGTTTAAGAAGAAAATGGAGGTCTTGATGTCAGAATTAACGTGTTGAGGACTGGGGAAAATTACAAGAAAGGGCCCAACAATTTCTGAAAATTGGAAATGAGTGAAGAAAAGGTCCAAAGAAAAATTACAGAAAAGGACCCAGATGTTTTAGAAATTTCAGTTATGCCCCACCAAGATTTTGAAACTTCTCACTTTAGTCTCTCCACAAAACGTTTCACACTTTCCACTTAGGTCCCTGGTCAAAACTCTGCCTTTTGACCAGGGCACTTTCAGACCTAGCAGATACAAGAATGCAGAGAGGATTGAGGGATTGAATAATACGCACAGTGCGCCGCAAACGAAAGAGGAGGAGGGACCTTTGACGACACTGCTCGCCTCGCAAGTGTACGAGTTTCGCAAATAATAAAGTGATAAATAAAGTATCGTTCCCACGAGGATTTGTGTAATACCCGGATAAATAAAATGACCATTTCTGATAGGTGAATATGTGGTCTCGATTTTTATGTTATATTTATCATATGTATAAGGGGAAAATCTCTTAGGAATTGGGGAAAAAGATTGAAGGGTCAAAATGACCAAAGTACCCCTAGGATGCTTAGATAACTTAGGAAAAATTGTGGAAAGTCCTAAAAGACAGTAAAATAATTATTAAAATTAAGAGAGTATATTATCTCTAATTTTAGTAATTTAATAAATTATAAACTTGGAAAAATTGAGAAGGATTGTTCAAAAAGTATTGAAATGACCGAAATACCCCCGTAAATGCTAATATAATGAATGAGACATGAAAACACAAATGTCAATTCAAAAGTTATGAGGTAATGAGTTGTTCTAATTAAGAAAATTATCAACTATTGGTAAGAAAGTAATTAAGTAATTACTGGCTAATTACTTAAGTATAGGCAAAGGAAATTCATAAATAATTATGTAAAACCCTAAAATTAGTGGTTTGTGGCCTAAAATTAGAATAAACATATTTGTTAATTAATTGGAAATTTTGGAGAAAAATAGTTGAGTTTAGGTATTTTTAAGCCTAAATACAAGAATGGACCAATAGGAAAATTTTGTAAAAAAATTATATAAAAAAATTATTAAAAAATTATTTTATATATTATTAATTAATTAAATAATTAATTAAAACGAAAATTAATAAAATAATAATAAAAAAGGACAAGAAAATCTTAAGAGGATAAGATGATAGGATTTTGTAATATAATAATCTTATAATTAAGTACAGTGAATAGTGATCAGGTAAATAGGAAACGGATCCTATCTAGAGATCTAGGAATGAGATTTCCAATGTCAGGATAGAATATTGATCAGTGGAACTTTATCTTTCGTTAGACTTTTCCGGAAGTTTATTCTGAGTCCGATTGTGCATTTTCCTAATAAGACGAAATAGGGAAAAATGCAGATAGGCATATTTTTGGATCTAAAGAAAATAAATTCTAACTCAATATCTAGGAATGATTTTGAAATTATCTGGACATATTTGGAATCAGTGAATTTTTCTGAAGAAGTTGATGATTCCGAAATGCGTTCAAACCGGACGCTTTCGGACACGTTTTCGAGGAACTTGACGACGGTTGAAGCCCTATATGGAATCGAAATTTAGGTTAACTTGGACATTTCTAGTAAGTGAGAATATGTCTTCAAAGTTGTAAATCCAGAATTTTGAGATTTTTCCGAGATTACGCGATTCGGACACCGATCGGGAACTTTATCGAGTGCAAAACCATAAAGCAAAAGTTTGTGACAATGCAATAATGACCTTGGGGAGGGGAGCACGTTTTTGGAGGAGTTTTTGTGGTGGAGAAGTGGTTTGAGCAAAAAGATGTGTTATGTGGCCAAAATTGAAAGTTGGAAGATTGGAAAAAGACCAAAATGCCCTCACAAAAACTCTATAAATAGCAAGCTCCTCCCTTTGCATTCTTCACACCAAAACCATTTTCTCTAGTTGAGCTTTCCTAGAGAGAATTTAGAGAGAGGTGCTCTGGAGGAGGAAGGAGCCCGGGGAATTTTGCAGTGAAGCTCTGGGTAATTTTTCCGGTCTTTAGTCTTTAATTCTTTCAGTAGTTTTAGTAGTAATGCTAGATAGATCTTTAGTTTTATTTTAAGTATGAATTTCGAAAATCATGATGGGGTCGGAGTTCTGGAAAAATTTTGGAAAGTCAGAGTCAAGGTAGCGAAGCTCTGGCGAAATTACGCCGATTAGGGGAATAGGGGCAAAATGGTAATTTTTACCAAAATGCCTGTTATGATGTAAATCATTAATTAATATGATTTATATTTCGAAAATTATGTTGGAGTAGGAGTTATGTTGAAATTTTGAAAGATTACGGTCAAAGTAACGAAGTACTGGCAAAATTCCGCCGATTAGGGGGTCAGGGGTAAAATAGTCATTTTGACTAAAAGTGTCCTTCGTAATGATAGATCCTTAACAAGTACATTGTTATGTTGATAGGATATCCCTGATTACGTTTTTACCTACTGTCGTGCCGTATTCGCGAAATACCGTATAACGTCAACGAAGGTACGTCGCGTCTTGTAACATTAACTCTTATGTTTATGGTATGCATATATGTGCTATGTGTATTGTTATGGTATGTTTATTGAATACAAATATGTTAGAACAGTTTGGTGCCGAAGGCAAGGCTAGTCTACGTGGGTGTGCCATAAGTCGCCGTATAAGTCGGTGAGGCCCCATGGTAGACACTTACCTGGCCATTCTGTTCGGTTTACGGAAGTATGTACGTTCGTGTATTGTAACACTAATCTGATGCATATAGTATGCGTGTATGTGATGTGAGTATGGTATGTGTATATGTGGTGTGTTGTGGGAATGCATATTATGTTAGAATATAACTGTATGCATCTTTGGGAGCGATATATCTGTAAGGCTGGGAGCGATACATCTATAATGCTGGGAGCGATACATCTGTAGTGCTGGGGGGATATAATTGCATGCTGGGAGCGATACAAGTGCATTGGTTGGGTGTGGTTTATATGTTGTGTGGATGTTGTTGTGTAACCCATATGTGTGTATATATACATGAGGTTAACCGTTACCTGAGATCCGGTGCGGATCTCAGCTCTTAACATAGCATCAGGGTCAGAAGGACCGAGGACCGAGGACCGAGGAGAGAGGCAAGCAGCCCGAGTAGAAGACCCGGCTGAAGACTTCCTTTTGTTGTTCCAGCGGAAGCCTTCCTTTCTGTTATTATGTACTTTTGAAACACACGGTCATTGTACCGTTGTTGTATCCAGCCAGACTTACGGCATTTTATATGTACATATCAGTTACTCAATCGCTCTGTTGCTCTACTCTGATGTTTTCAAATGATGTTTGTTTGAAAAAAAAAATTTATACTACTTTTGGAAAACGAGATGTTACAATTTGTTTAACAAAGTGGTCAAGGAAGAGGCTTAGTGAATTTCATCAAGTTGAGCTAGAACAAAGTTTTGATTTGGAATGAGAATTTTAAAAGACTATTTTTAAAACTGAAAATTGAGAAAGGCAAATGACTCTTTGACTTCAAGGATAATAAAGCCTAGGATTCTTTTTCCCCTTTTTGCATTTCATAAAACTTGGTTAATTTCCTCTCTAGTAGCATTTCAATACATATATGTGTTAGTCTAAGGTTCTAAAACACTTGACCCGCTCTCTCAAGTCAAAATCAAGTTTCTCTTCTCATTAAACTGCACAATCTCTTGCTACAATTAATGAGAATCAATATTTAAGCAACAACCCTAATGTGACAATGCAATGTTAGTAAATATATCTCTATTTTACCAACAAACCATCCATTTATCAAGTAAACTTCAAGACAAGCATGATTTCAATCAAGTTCTACACCTAGATTAGCTCTCTCAAGTCAAAACCTAAGTGAATAAATAATCTAAATGGAGGCCAATCACTTAGAAGCATTAAGCCAAGGTTGAAATCAACACATACATATATTAATCCACTAAAAGAGAGGAATATTCAAGTATTAATCCATACAAAGGGTTAAAAGAACCCTAGAATGAAAGATTTAGCTACTCATGTTCAAATACAAAGAGAGTCTAAGCAAAGATACTGAATACATGAAGAATGTAAGAGGAGAAGAGGAGAAAAGAGGAAGAACCAAGGTGAAATCCCCAAAAATCTCTTCTAGGTTGAGCACCCAAGCCTCCAAAGCTCCAAGATCTCTCTCCCAAGCTTTCTCCTTGTGTTCCCACTTGTTCTCTTGTGCAAAAAGTGTGTTTTTCGGCCCTTCCCTTTAGGTTAAATAGGGTTTTTCTGTTTCTAATGTGAAAAACGCGCAGCTGTACTTTCTGCACTTTTTCACGACTGGCTGCGACCAGTGCTGGCTGCGGCCAGTTTGTCAACTTGCTGCGGCCAGTTGTACAGGTTCCTTTTAACTTTGTATTACTTTACTTCCTTTATTTCTTCCCTTGTTTCTTGATTCTTATAGAGCTTCAAAACTTTACTCCATCCTCCTACAAAAGAGAAAGGAATTATCAATTCTCACTTGAATTACAAACTCTACAAGATATAACAAGAATTTCTTTGATTTTCCTTGATACTTTGATATGCACATTTTCTTCTATACACTTCATTTTCTATGCATACTTAAAGCCCAAAATAGGTAAAAGAGACAGAAAATGTGCTGGAATGTTGTCAATTTCTAAGAGTTAACAGACACCCTTCACCTTCGATCTTCATCATCGTTTCTGAGTCGCCGGCGGCCTCCACCGTCACCTCCATCGTCGTCGGCGACCTCCACAACCTCACCACCACACCTTAACACCGGCAACCTGAAGGGAGAAGTACAGAACCACCACCGTCGAAACAGGGAACCGGACACCATTCATCCTTCTCTTTCCATTTTCCGGCGAGAATCTGAGTTCTGCGACCAGTGCTCTGAAATCAATGTGTGGCTGATTTCTTTTGGTTCTTGGAGATGAGGATGTGCTCTTGAGTTTCAAAGCTTTAACAGGGGAGTATTTGGTTCAATCTATTTTCTCTTGATTACATTTTAATTTCCTAGTTTTAGGAATATTGTTTTGTAATGTTGAGACTTAGTTTACCCGGTTGGATAACTTTGTGGTTTGAACCTTTGTGATTGGATTGAATTTTGTAGCTTGTTGGATTTATATATATGTATTTCCTTATTGATTCAATGATATTTTGTTGTCTACGTGGTATTGTTAGATAGTATGATTGAATTGGATTAATTGAGTGGCGTGGTATCGCATTCATATTAAGAGGAACCAAGTTGCATTAATTTAATCATAATCAGACACTAAGTGGTTTTAAACAATATCTCAAGAGATAGTAGTTAGCTACGGTAGTAGGGGCTACTATTAATTGGGAATATTGGACTCAAGTGGTATCTTGGGGTTTTTCATCTAGACTTAGTGAAAATTTACTCCTATATTTAATTAAACTATGATAGTCATATTCCATTTTCAAGAGCATTCATACTCATTTTCATACTCCATTCCATTTTATAAAGAAAATACCAAAAATAATAGTTAGGATTTAATTAAATTGCATTCTTATTTTAGTTTATTAGTTTGAAAAGTAAAAACCATTCTCCCCTTGTTTTTATTGCATTTGCATGTCATTTAGATTACCTGTGACTCAATAAAAGGCTCCTCGAGAAGAGAGAACGATCATTGGTTTGCCTATACGCAATCCTTGGTTTATTTTTGATTGTGGACCCCAAGGCTTGAAAGACTTGGCTATCACCTAAGAGGGGGGTGAATTGGGTGTTTGATTAAAAACTTAGAACTTTAAGAAACTTTCTGCAACTTATTGAAAGTAGTTTGAATGATAGTAATAAGTTATAAAGTGATAAACAATCATTCAAACATATATCTTTGGAATGTAAGAGATAAGAGAAGAGAATATGCAATCGTGATTTATACTGGTTCGGCCCAATCCTTGACCTACGTCCAATCCTCAAGCTTCACTTGAGATTTTCAATCCACTATCTTCTTTCAACTTAATTACACGTTCTGTACTTGAAGTAATCCTCTCACTAGGACTTACTCCCCCTTACAAACTATAATCAATACACCCGTTTGATTACACACTCTTCACTCGAAGTAATCCTCTCACTAGGATTCACTCCCCTTACAAGTCGTAATCAACACAATGTGTTTCCCACTCAAGATCACCCAATCTTGAGTAACTCTAAGGTAGAATGATAGGATGTTTACAATGATTCTTCTCTCTCAGAAGTGTATGGATAAACACTGAAGTACAATACAAAACATTTCACTCTCTATGATATATAGACATTGAAAATCAGAGAGTAAATGATAAGCAGATCAGAGTAATAGCATGTTGAAGAGGTAGGATTGTTTCTCTGCTTGTTGTTGTTGTTTTTGAAGGTTTGTATGCAGCTCTATATATAGCGGCAAATCTTCATATGACCGTTGCTTCTCAATTCTGTTTGACACGTGAGATTAATGCTTTTGATTCTTTCCAGGCTGTCATCGACTTGCTTTTAATTGACTTTAAAGCAAATTCAAATCTGTCATAATAGAAACTTTGAATGATGAATCCGTTGGGGCTTCTATTTCATCTTCTGAATGCCTGAACGTATTGGAGAAGCATTATACTTGAGCATTTGTCCAAGTTCCTCATTCAAATCTGTCATCGCTCCATTTCTGGAAATGTGCAGCAAGTTCATCTTCACAAATCTGTCATTTCTTGATTTGCTTCTAATCCTTCATTTTAATCACCTGTAACTTATACATAAATGATATAAATAATGTTAAGAAGAAGTATAAGTTATTGGGTAATCATCTGGATGAGAAATGAGACTTTCGGAATGATGTTTTTCCGCATCAGAGACATGAACTCGAGCTTGGTTGAGTAGGCTCGAGTTTGCTAGGTATTTTGAATGTCAAGTTCAGGTGCAAACCAGAGGTTTTAAAGCAAACTCTAGAGTTTGCAACATTTTTAGGATCTAGGCTCGAGTCCATACTTGTAGGCTCGAGTTTGGTTCTCTTCAAAACCATATTTTGCTCTCTGTCTTGTCTAAACTCGAGGTGTAACTTATAGGCTCGAGTTTGGATGATTTTCGTGACACAGTAGCTCTTTGTAACCCGCGAACTCGAGCTTGTCAACTAATAGGCTCGAGTTTGCTTCTCAGCGAATTGTGCAACACCCAGAACAGACTGTCTACTTTCGGGGGCCATATCTCCCTGGTCTGAACTCCGTTTGGGTTGGTTCAACTATTGATTTTAAATCCCTTTGAGTCTACTTTCGAATGCCACCGATTTCAGCTCAATTGGATTCTCCGTTTGAGAGTTATACGCAAAACATTGAAGGTTGGTCTGCTGGGTGACGTGAATATCACTGTCAACTTCATAAATTCATAGCTCCTTCACTTAAACTCCATTTGGCTTGAATTATATATCAAAATGACGCATTGGGAGTCTAGTTTCATATTCCACTGGTTTCACCTCAATCCGATCTCTGGTTTAGGAGATATCATCGAATTACCAGACGTCGCCCAAGTGAAATGCTGAACAGAGTAGCTGAAATGCCCATCATAAAACTTTGCATCTACATTAAATATAATAATTAGTCAAAGTAAAAGATAAATGTAGTATGCAACCTTTTTGCTATTAAGAATGACATCTATATAAGACATCATCAAAACTAATCAAAACCAACAAGGCTAAAGACAAAAAGGGCTTCATCAGGCGTCCTTACCTACTCAAAAGTGTGATTGCATTTAAGTTTCCACTTCATCTTCCTCATCGTCTTCTTCCTCTCGGCCCTCTCTCTTTATAGTGGCTTCTGCTAATCGGAAATGAGGAAGGAGGTATCAGCAGGGGGTGTCTTAAATCTTAACTGAAGGGAGTGAATTTAATAAATTTTGTGGGTCCCACATGCAAGGAATATCCAATGAGTACGGGTGGAAAAAGGCCAGACGGCCTAACTTGTCCGAAGCTTGGTCAGGTTTGGCCTGTCAGGCTGAAAGGCCAGGTGAAGGGCTATTTCAAGGCCTGTTTTTCTTAATAGACCAGGCCTAAGCCTTCTAATGAGCCTTTTAGGCCTTTAAGGTCGGCCTGTTAGAATGGTAAAATTGTAAATTTGTAATTACTCTCTTTGCCCTCCCTTAAGATTATGTAGTTCGGCCAGTTTAAAGTATGTCTGTTTTCAGCTTATTTAAAGTAGGTCTGTTTCGCAGTGAGGCTCGTAGCTTGTTAGCCTACTTAAAAAGTTTATAAAAAAAAGGTTTCTTTAATTAATAGGCCTGTGGCCTGGCCTATATAAAGGCTAGGCTTAGGCCGAAAAAAAAAAGGCTAGTAACAAGCCACAAGTCAGGTTCAAGCCACTTTATAGCCAAACAGTTCTAGCTTGTTAAGGGTGAAGCCTGACCTATTTCCGCCCCTACTGATTTGACGGAAAAACCTTAGTCGCCTCAGGGTCAAATAATAATTTACCACAAATTAAAATGCAATATAGTGCAAATAACTCGGGATCGTTCTCTTATCAAGGAGCCTTTTATTTTGAATTCCCTAGGTTAAACTAAGTGCTAAAAACATGGTTAGAAAAGGGGTTTTGAATTGATTTTCTCTAAACTAAAATTCATAAAAATATAAAGAAACTAATTCTATTCTTTTTGGTATTTTTGGAAAATAGTGAAAAATGCTTTGGATTAAAAGGGATTTAATGATGGATGCTCTTGGTAATGAAGAAGATGGCTATCATTACTTAAAAATATATATGGGAGTTAAACTTTCATTAAGTCTAAAGAACAACCTCAAGATAACACTTGAGTCCAATAATCTCAATTAATAATAGCTCCTACAAACATAGCAAACTACTACCTCTTGAGATATTGTTAAAATCCACTTAATGTGTAATTTAATTTGGAATGATACAAATTGTTCTTCTCAATTAGAATGTTCTAACGAACCATTCAAAAGCTAAAATCAACTATGATTACTAATCACAAACATGACAGCAAACATAATTTAATCAAGCCTATAAAGAGATATAGAAATATAAACTCCAAAATAATCATCCAATTAAAACTACAATAATCAATCCACATGGACACATAACAGCAATCTAAGTCTCACAACTAAATAATGATAAACCTAAACAAGGAAATCAAACAGATAATCTAAGCAAAAGATTGAATTAAATAACTCCCCCTATTGAAGCAATTGAAGCTCAAGCCAACATTTCCTCATCACCAAGAACCAAGGATTTAGCCACTCATAGCAATTAAACAGTCCAACTCAATCTGTAAAAGTGAACCAGACATAGGAAAAGCTTCGCCGGAATCTGGAATTTCTCGCCGGAAAACTCAAGAACTCGCCGGAAAAAATTCTGTTTGAACTCTGAAGTTGCTGCAACTCAAACACAGTCCTTCCAAGCTCGATTTCTGACAAAACCGACCAAGTCCAAGCTCCAAAAAACGAAGGTCTCCGGTTCTCTGGTTCGTCTTTCTCGTTCTCCTCCGTTTCTCTTCGTCTGAATCGCTGGTCCAGTCCGGTGGTGATGATGGAGAGTCTGAATGTGAGGGAAGGTGGAGGAAGAAAGAAGAGGAAGAAGAAGAAGGTCCGTTTGCTGAATCCGAAACCAAAAATGAAGACCCCTGTTCGTTCCCCCTGATTCTATCGAGTCCTCCCAAAAAATCTCGTTCCGCGGCGCTCCCACACCTCCCGGAATGAAGAGACCTAATTATTCATTAAAGCAAAAACGCTGAGTTTCGTGCTGGGCCCTCTCTGACAGTGTTTCTGATTTTGGGCCCTTTTCTGACAGCATGTTTGGGCCCTCTCTGTCAATATCTCTGATTTTGGGTCTTTTTCTGACAGCAATTTAGGGCCTTCTCTGATAGTAATTTTAGGCCTTTTCTGACATTAATTATGGTCTTCAAAAAACCTCAAAATTCCTTCTTAAACACCTACAATGCAAGATTAAACACAATGTAGCATCAAAATTCCAAGAAATCATTTGCATGAATAATTAATAAATTGTGACCATTTTGCCCCTAATTTCACTTAATTCAAAACAAATGTCCCTAACTCAAATTAGTGCTTAATCATGCAATAATGTCCCAGAAAATGCATTAAAAAAATCCCAATTTAATTATGAAAAGTCATATAAAATATGGTTCGATCAATTCCCCCACACTTAGACCTTTGTACTCCTGAACAAAGGCAATTAAGTACAAAACTTCAAGATCAAAACACTAATGCATTTGAAAGATGAGCAATTTCATAACTAGAAAATAATGGATCAATTAATCAAATTCTTCAAGCCAACACCAGTGATAATCAAGCGATGTAAAGGAATTAGCTGACCATACAATCCCAAAATATTAAAATGAAGCATAGGAGAACTCTCAAGGTATTATAACTGTTTCACTCATCTTACCTCATTGATTGGAATAATTTCACTCTACCTCACTTAATCAATACCTTAACCATAGGCTTGTAACAACTCTAACATCTCCACTGTTAATAGCAATTAATGTGATGAATCAAGAGGACTTAAAGGCTTGTAATGATGGATGAAGGCTAAATGGAATGAATTAATGAGAAGAAAGGAAATAGTTTATAGGGTTATGGGGCAAAAATACACATGAGCTTTACCCTCAGGAGCGCCCAACACCATATGCTTTTTTTAGGAGCAAAAATACTCATGAGCTTGTAAAACCAGAGCAAAAATGTCATCTCCGTTTAAACAATGTAACAGGCGTTATTTTTTATGTGGGCCCCACCCTATTTAAAAAAACAAAAATACCTTGCCTTTTTTTAATTTCCCCACCTACCCTTAGCTCTTCCATCTCTCTCGTTTCTCCCTTCACCCCCAATTCCTTCTCAGATGCGGCGGCGGCACCCTCCACCAACGGTGACGGTGCACCCTCCACCAGCGGCGACGGTGACACCCACCACAACGGCAATGGTTCATTCCGATTGAACAAAAGCCAACAATTTGGAGACTTAGCTTGGTGCAGGTGTTGCTAGCGGTGGAGTTCTTCGAGACGCTCATGGCAACTTCCTGAACGGTTTCTTGTTCAAAGGAATGGAAGGGGATTGTCTCTCGGCTGAGCTATGGGGCTGTCTTCATGGATTGAAGCTGGCATGGGATTTGGATTATCGACAAGTTATTTTGGAAATAGATTCTGCAGATACCGTCGACATGATCAAGAGGGATTTAAATGAGCTTCATGCGGATAGTGGCCTGATCGTAGAAATCCATAGTCTAATGGATAGAAATTGGAGAATCGAAGTCGGGCTTATCAGTAGATGGATTAACCTCGCTACAGCTTCATGCGGATATTTTCTGCGTGTATTACTTCCAGCAACAATCAAACGCCAAAAAGGAAAGAAATCAACACAGGAAATTCTGGCAAAAAGCAACCAAATATCTGCACCAAGAAGAAAAGATATGAATAGATCCTCACGGGAATGACTGAATAAAAACCATTTGGTATTGGTTTTGAAAGCATTCCAGTGCGCCAGAGAATTTGCAATGCTCTATTAGGTGACAAAACATTTTGCTCAAACTGTCTAGGTGATTCTTTATTATTTAAGGTCTCTTCTTGAGAACCCAGAGAAACAGATCCAAATTTTTTTACAAAGTCTGATGGCCTGTTCTGTGAGCCCTGCATCATTTTGTCTCTCATCCATGTCCTTATATATTTGGAATGTAAAATCATTTGGCCACAATTCTTAATCCATAAGGGACATCAACAAGCTAAAAGTAATTTGGTAGCTTCAACCTACATGAAGCGGGAGTCCATGAAAAACTGGAGGAAGAAGACACCAGGAGAGAGAGAGAGAGAGAGAGAGATACGATGGGTGGAGGAAGAAGAAAAATTGGAGGGTATTTTGTTTTTCAGTTGGGGGGCATTTTGGTAATTTTAAATAGTAGTTAACAGAGTTTAGCATTTTTTAACGGTGGCGGTATTTTTGCTTTGGTTTTACAAGTTCATGTGTATTTTTGCTCCCAAAAAAAGCACATGGTGCTGGACGCTCCCGATGGTAAAACTCATGTGTATTTTTGCCCCTTAACCCTAGTTTATATGCAAATCACAATTAATAACCAAGTTCATAGCATCTAAATAACTTTACAAACTTTTGCCAATTCTCTTGAAAATTCATGAACAAATGCCTTCTTCCTTTTTTTTTTTTTCAATACCTAACCCCCTTTTTTTTTCTTCTTCTTTTTTTTTTAAAACTATACTTACTTTTTTTCATTCTTTTCATATACATGGCATTTCAGTATATATACATTGTTCAACTTTTTATTGGCAATTCACTTTTGATTTTTAGAATACTATAAACACTATGAATAATGAATGACATGCATATAACATAGGAAAGGCTCAAAGGGGGTAAGCAAAGGGTAGATGAATGTAGGTTTGTGTTTGGGAAAAAATGGTTTAGAATTGAATGCCTCTTTCATTTTCATCACAATAACGCAAATACTGTTTCGAAAATGAGTGGAAACAAGTTCTAGAAGGTGAAAAACCAAGTGAACATGCACACATGAAAAGACTTTAAGGCTCAAATATCCTTCCAACAAGGTTTTTCTCCATTACTCACTTCAACACAATCAATTGCATTGTAAGCTAACCACAAAGCATCTACTTAACTATTCCAAGTGCCAACCTTACAAACACAACCAATCAAAACATTGCAATTAGTTATAATTATGCTCAACTCTTA
Source organism: Acacia pycnantha (assembly GCA_025563575.1). NCBI lineage: Eukaryota > Viridiplantae > Streptophyta > Magnoliopsida > Fabales > Fabaceae > Acacia > Acacia pycnantha. The sequence goes on along the minus strand of JAMWYP010000181.1, from coordinate 573,176 downwards.
AATGCACAAGTGATATATAAACTCTCTTTTTCAAAATGAGGAGTAAGCAAAAATCCAATTGTGGGTTCATTTCTCTTCCCATTCATTTGAAAAACAAAACATGGTTTGATAAAGTTGCCTAAACACTAGATCTCATGAAAGATCAAAGATTTTTTTTTTTTTTTTATTATATAGTTTTAGGCATTTTTCTCATTTAAAAACAATCATTTAATTGGGACTTAAAATGTATTTCCCTCCCCCACACTTAATCAACACATTGTCCTCAATGTTTGTAAAGCAATTCTATTATTCTAACTTGTTCCTCAATGAAGTGGAAAGTTGTGAAGTCCAATTGCAATTGGAGCACAACACATCAACATCATTTAAAGAGAGAAGAAACAAGAAACAAGTCATAATAACAGAGAGAATTAGAGTGAAGAGGCACAATGGCAATTAAGTAAGGTAGTGGCCAAAATGCAAAGCATACATTGAGAGTTTTTATTCTGATTACTAAACTATTCTACTTCTACATTTCTACTGGGATGGTCCCTCCCCCACACTTATTTCAAGCATTCGAATTCACAATAGATTCAAACAATTCAAAATGACAAATGTAAGTGAAGGGAAGAGACAACCTGGCCTTAAGGAGGCTTTGATGATGAATCATGATAGAGCTTGAGGAGATGACCATTGACTTGAAATTCCTTTCCAGTTGTCTCATCAATCAGCTCTACCATGCCAAATGAATGCACTTTGGTGATAGTGAAAGGGCCATACCATTTATCTTTAAGCTTCCCATCAAACAACTTGAATCGGGCCCTAAATAGCAGAACATGAGGGAAATTTTGGGGAAGACGTGGAACGGAAAAACAGAAGGAGAGAGTCGAGGGAGTTTTGGAGCCGCGTAGAAACAGTGCTGGAACGGGAGAGACGAAGGAGACGCAGAGATCGGACCTTCTTCTTCTCCTTCCTTCCATCTCCACCCTCACCGTCGTCGGATTCCACCATCATCACCGATTCACCCTCAACCATCCACCACCATTCCCCTATCTGCCCAAGCTGACTGTTTAGTCTCCTTGAAATTCCAGAATTGATTTACATTCAATTTCCATGGATTTTCAGTGTCCGGATGAAGCTGTGGCTAAGCTTAAAGTAATGAGTGGCTAAATCTTTGCTTCTTGGTAATGGGGAATTGTGCTTGAGCTCAATGGACTACATAGGGGAGTTTTCTCTATCATTCTATTTATCTAGAATCATGTATTTGAATTTGTTAATTTTTATATATGATTCTGGAACTGAGATTAATGGTAATTATCTCTGTTAGTTTGATATTAGTAGTTGAGATTGGATATTGTGATTTGAAGATTATATATGTATGAATTTCTTTGTGGTTGCAATGAAGCTATATTAATTAGCGTGGTATTGTCTAGTTAATGTTGTTGAATTGTACCCTTGAGGGGCTGGTTAGAACTCAAATTAAGAAGACTCATATTGCATAATTCCAATTTCAATTGCACATTAAGTGGTTTCTAACAATATCTCAAGAGGTGGTAGTTAGCTACGGTAGTAGGAGCTATTATTAATTGGGAATGTTGGACTCAAGTGGTATCTTGAGGTTTTTCTTATTAAGACTTGATGAAGCGTTGACTCCCATATTTTGTTTGAGCGATGATAGCTATTTTCTTCATTACCAAGAGCATCCATTATTAAACTCCTTTTAATCCAAAAACATTCTTCACTATTTTCCAAAAATACCAAAAAGAATAGAATTAGTTTCTTTATATTTTTATGAATTTTAGTTTAGAGAAAATCAATTTCAAAACCCCTTTTCTAACCATGTTTTTAGCACTTAGTTTAACCTAGGGAATTCAAAATAAAAGGCTCCTTGATAAGAGAACGATCTCGAGTTATTTGCACTGTATTGCATTTTAATTTGTGGTAAATTGTGATTTGACCCTGAGGCGACTAAGGTTTTCCGTCAAATCATTCATGTATTAATCAACTGCAGTTGTTCTACATTTGTGTTTTTCTTTTTGTTACCTAGCTCTTGATGTGCGAGCTTTATGCTCAGGAATCTGAAGACATGTCAATGAAAAAGCTGAAACTCCTGATTGAATAATACATTATTACACTCTAGAATCTCATCTTCTTGTCTATGCTACTCTATAAAATTATCAGACCACCTTTTTCTTTATATAAGAGACGACACTAAACTTAAATCACACACATCACATTGTAGGATTCATGGTTCAGGCTAGATACCTATAGCTACAATGACATTCTCAAAACCAACCTTGTTTCTGATTCTGGTAATATTCGTGTTCAATGTTATATGGGTTAATGACTAAAAATACCAACGAATTATTGGGCCAGGACCACCCAGCATAGCAAACTATTTTTTGGATCAAAAATACCAACAAACATTTTAAAGAGGAGCGCTCAGCACAACGCCATTAACACCGTTAACAAAAAGTTAACCTCCGTTATCTAAGGAGCAGATTGGCCAACGAACTCTTATTCCAGGAGCGCCCAGCACAAAATTCTAAATTTTACTAAATTAAATAATTTTTTCTCAATTGTCATTATTCAAAACTACTTGTATAGATATCTATGGACAAAAATTATTCATTATTTAATTTTGTCAAAATTATAATTTGCTAAAATAAACAAAATTTTTAATTAAAAATATAATTATATGATTTAAATAAAACTCAAGGTGTTTTATAATTTATTATATATGTTAAACAAAAAATTATATGATTTATTTTTATAATAAAACTCCCATCAAGATCGAAAGAGACAGAAGTAGAGGATGGCGAGAGGCTTTAGCCGCTGAGCTTTGGGTGGCGAAGGCGACCAAACCCTAAGACTGAGTCGAGTGTGTTCTCCAGAATTTCCACTCTCCAGTCTCCAAAATCTCCACTCTAGTCCGCTCGCCTAGTGAGTAGTGCCTATACACACTACTCGTTGAAGTCTAAAGGTCTAACGCGATCACGAAGGGGAGGGAAAACTCGTACAACCGTTAGAGATGTTTAGATTGCATAAACAGTAACCCGTGCCTCGCCCATATAACTTAAACGGGTACGGTAACCTGCTACCCGCGACGGCTCAATGGCCTCGGCGAGCATCTCGTCGTCCTGTCTCTATTGGATCTTGATGTGAGTTTTATTATAAAAATAAATCATATAATTTTTTGTTTAACATATATAATAAATTATAAAACACCTTGAGTTTTATTTAAATCATATAATTATATTTTTAATTAAAATTTTTGTTTATTTTAGCAAATTATAATTTTGACAAAATTAAAGAATGAATAATTTTTGTCCATAGATATCTATATAAGTAGTTTTGAATAATGACAATTGAGAAAAATTATTTAATTTAGTAAAATTTAGAATTTTGTGCTGGGCGCTCCTGGAATAAGAGTTCGTTGGCCAATCTGCTCCTTAGATAACGGATGTTAACTTTTTGTTAATGGTGTTAATGACGTTGTGCTGAGCGCTCCTCTTTAAAATGTTTGTTGGTATTTTTGGTCCAAAAAATAGTTTGCTGTGCTGGGTGGTCCTGGCCCAATAGTTCGTTGGTATTTTTGGTCCTTAACCCATGTTATATTTATGCCTTCTCACCTTTTTAAATAGAACGTCTTCAATGTTATATAAATTTCCAGTCGCCGTTCTCATCATCCCCCTCACAGATCTGCAGCTTCTTTGATTTTCCTTCTCAACCAACACAGTCGCGATGTGGGTGGGTCTGTTTCTGCCTGATATCCAAAAAAATCAGTCAAGTCTTTTTCTCCCTTTTTTATGTCAGGGGCATTATGGGTATTTTACCTCTCATTCCCACTTAACCAACACCCAATTCTTCTTACCAAACAATTTATCTTCCCTCAACTTACTTATATTCTCATGTCTACCAAACAGCTCAACTTTTTTAAGTTTCCTCTCAATCTTCCCTTCCATTCCTTTTCCTTCTTTAAGTTATTTTCCCTCCTTAAATGTTATTCGTACCAAACGGGCCCTTACTCTACTCAAGTTGAAATTTTCTTATTATATTTAAAAAAAAAAAAAAGGATGAGCGGATGACATATCCATGCTTTATTCTATCTTTTCTTCTTATTTCATATTTAATAATATTGTTTATGGCTGCCTTGCGGTTAAGTCAGACCTAATTAATTCATAATAAGGTTTGCTTATGGAGAATGAGAGGGATTTTACCACTCTCTTTCTTAAGTAATATCAAATCATTACAATTCATTTTTTTTATGGTTTAAAAATATCAAATCTTTAATCCTTGTAACCCCAGAGCGGGTAACTCAAGTATTCATTACATTCACATGGTTAAAAATGTTGTACCTAATCAAAGAAAAGTTACACCCGTTAAAAATAAGTTTTGACTCGATACTTAAACAAATTTCAGGTATTTTTTATAAACAAGATTTACAATGACATAATCACTTTTATTACATTCATGCTTCAAACAAAAGAAAACCACACACAAACTTCAACTCGTAAACATATATAGTAACCAATAACAACAACTTGAATTATTCGGTAACCTAGGAATATATATCCATATGACGTCTTATTATAGTATAAAATATATAAAGCTACGACGTTACTTAGGGCTCGATGGTTATAGGATCCAGAAGGAGCTGGACAATGTAATGTTTGAGGTCGTCGCCATTGGTGAATCTGTCTTGTAGGTTTTCATACACAACCTCACACACTCTAGCCATATTGAGGACACAATCAAGCACAGAATTTGGGACGTTGTATGGATTGTTCAGGCACTCTTCATTCATGTCCTTCCAGTAATTTTTGACGTCGTCGTTTATTATTTGATACGCTTCTTCGACTGAAACTCCATACTGATCCATGCAACATTCCACTCCTGAAGCAACATGCTCTCTCTCCTGCTCAAACTACGTACATGTTCAACCAAAAACCCATCAAATTAAACTCCCTTCGAATTAATAATAGTACTCATCCGGTACTATAAATATATGACATAGTTTACGGTGCAATTTGTATGAAAAAACTATGTCGTACATCTAATCTAGACGGGATATAGTATTATATATATATATTGTTTAAGTGGTACCTTATGAGTGGCCATGTCATCCACGAGTCTTCCAATAAGTGAGAAGGCTCTAACTATTTTTGGACTCGAGGAAATCCAATCAAACACCTCTTGGGTTGCAAGATTTCCAAGCATGCCTAGAAATGATATCATCTGAAGTGGGAGCGTGGAAGATAAAACTCCGTTGTCCTTGTACTCCTCATAGCTTGGAACGTAATTTTCACTGCACCATTTTGCTTCAATCAAGTATGACTCAGCCAACTCAATAAACTGCAACCACAATATTTAATTACTTACTATAAGTAAAAATCGAAGAAAATATATATAACATCAACTTTGAAATTAGGATATAAAGTTATTGACTATATACAGCTTGTTGAACGTGCGGCATCACAAAATTTGACGTCCCCTCTTTTGCAGTCACCATCTCCATTTCCCTGCACAATTCTACAACTGCTTCGAACACTGCTTTCATGCACTCTGGAAGTGTTTCAATGAGACTTATATCCCACCTGATAATAATCAATTTATAAAAAGGATTAATAATAAGTCATATATAAAATCCACCATTAACTTTCAGTCACATGATATATTTTTGGTAAATAAAATATGACCTGCGGATGGCCTCTGTGAAGAGTTCAAGTTCATCAAGTGTGCCATAGACGTCATAGGTATCATCAAGAAGAGCGATAATGGAAACCAATTTGGTGGCTACCATTCTTGCAGTGCTAAATTGAGGCACATAAGACAGGGCTAAGGGCCAAAAGTAGGACTCCACCAACCTATCCCTAGCATAAGGGACCTTTCTCGTCAACTCTGATTCTTTCCACCACCTGCACGTAATCCAAATTAACAAGACCATTTAATTTATAGTGTTATATATATATATATATCCTACGGATCATTTCTAGTTAATACACACACATATATAGGATTTCACTTACTTGGTGACATTGCCAAGTTCTATCCGATGCAGATGCTGCAGCATATTGAAATCCAGTTTTGCAAATTTGAGCAACATGATGTGGTTATGGAAAGGATCTTGTTGCTTCTGGTAGAAAGAGATGTAATGCCTTGCTTCTATCCTCCGTAACCTCTTGTGCAGAGGTTGACTTACGCAGTGGCTCACTCGTGCTTTGAGACCAGGGCTCAATTGATTGTTATCAATCAAGGATTTAAGGCAAGTGTAAGTGAAATGAAGAGCTTCTTCTAGAATATTCTCTCCGTGAACCTCTAATTGTGCAGCTTCATACAAGGCCAACATTCCCTCCACGTCCTCTTCAGTAATATTTTCATTGTCAAACTTTCCCCTGACGTCCTTGAATCTCTCAAATACATCTGTTTCAGATATATATAAGCATGTCAAGTAGTGAAAGTGCTTGAAAAGAGAAAAGCTCTTCTCATTAGTACCTCTGCTTCAAAACATAAGAGTCGAAAGACTAAATTAGGCAAGTCAAAACATTAGTTAAAATTTTTTGAAGGTAATAATTATGTAAAACGTATAACTTTCATAAAAAATTCCTTTTTACGGAGAGGGTGAGTAGGAGAAAAAATGAGTGGAAATAGAGATATGAGAGGAGTAGAAAAAATAGATGAGAGTGTCATATTTTTAACTAGGGGTAAAATTGGAAAAAAAATCTTAACTGATGAGACAAAAACAAAGTGGACCTTGCGTAATCACAAGTTTGACTCTTGTATTGAGGAGTATTAGACAGTAATAGTGACGAAGTTTGAAATTATATACCCGATGAAATGGGATATCCATGTTGCCTCAGCAATCGAAAGAGTAAAGCAACAGAGTGAAGATTATCATCATCTTCATCTTGCGTGATGTGGTTGTTGTTGTTGTTGGCATAGATGTTGTGAATCTCAGCCAATGCTTCTTCAATTTCACGTTCGAACTGGTACGAAACTCCCAAACGTTGGACCCAGTCAATCAAGTTTAGCTTTTGTGAACAACTCTGATCGTTGGAAGATATCAACATCTTTAGTTTCTCTTTCAGTACCTTATGTTCCACGTTGTCATCAACTTCCTGAAAAGTCATACACAAAACATGTAATTTTCATATTTCACAATCAGGTCTAGAGTTGCTTGTATATAATGGTGTATGTATAGCCAGTACCTTAGATTCTGAAGCAAATGGAAGAAACATATTGCCCCATATGGTAGGAGTAAAATTGGCACATCTTCTTGCGTTGTCATGAAGAGAAGCTGCAACAGACATGGCTTCTACAATTTTGGAGATGAAATGCCTTTGATAAAATTAAATTAAGAGTTTGGTGATATATGCAAAGGTGATATGAATCTCCAAATATTTATAGAGGAGGATTTCATCAATTGAATATACTTTTCTTTGTGGTTTGATCGGCAGGAAAAGGAAATTTGAAAGTTCCGAGTATTCAATTGCGTGTCTTGTGGAAAATGTTGAGAATTATTTTGTTTGAATTTAAGTCCGGGACGAAGAAGGGAACTTAATTGGAAAAAAAAAAGTTTTCAAATTCAATGTAGCATTGAGTTATTTAGGGAGTCAATTAGCAACAACGTTTTGTTTAATATGAATAGGTCTTTTTTAATGCTAGTATCCCATAGGCACAAGAGGTGACAAACAACGTTGTTTTAGGTATAACTTTCATAATTCACAGTACTACCTTCACTTCTCAATGTAAGAGCTAATTGGAGATTGAATTTGTTCTCAAATATAAAACCTCAGTCCACTTTGTTTTCTAAATTTATAGTTTTTTCATAAAGTATCTCTATTAATTACAACCATTACGAAAATCAACTTATATTTGCTATAAATAACTAACATAACTAAAAAAACTCGAAATCCCAAGAAATCTAGCGGGGCCTTACATCGTTAGACCAACTATTTGTTGGTTAGATTCTCTATTCATATATGTTGAAATATATCAGTCAACCTTTGATAGATTAGGACCCAAGCCCGATCCAATAGGGGCTATCATGGAGAGACATGGTTCATGAAGAGAAATATTACTTAATGTTTTAATATTAGTGTCTATTCTCTTGTAACTATACCCTTATGAGGTACATCTATTCCTATTCCTATGATGCTATATGTACACTATATATAGATTGTGAGATTGATGGAGTAGATAATCTGCATAACAACGCACAGAATAAAGCTCTCCTTCCTCTAAAAAGGTTCTCTCATATAAGTTTTCTCTTATCTTCCTCTCTTTTATATATTTTCTATGTAAAATAAACGGAGCCTACATCATGGCTTCAGTTTTTTGTATGGGTATTTCAGTAAGGCGATTGGATTTTAGGTATGCCTGAAATACTTACTGTATAAATTTCTCCGATAAACCAATCTCTTTCTTTAATTGATCCTTAAAATTTTTTGTCTTAATCCTTCTCAGTTTTTTAAATGTGATCCACCCAAAATCCATAGTTAAATTTTGGCGTCTTTTAGCCCCAAATTGCTCCATAGTCATTTATTTTAATGAGTATATGATGTCCCGCACGAATGGGTCATGATTCTCTGTAATTATCTTAATCTTTTCATTGATTTGACCGGAACAACATTTTAAGAGAAGAAAAATAGACACGAAGAATCTTGAAAAATCAAACTGAAAATTTTCAATTCTGCCCAAAATTCTTGATTCTTTTTCCAAATTTCTGATGCTTAAATATATTTAATGTTAAGGAGTCAAATGTTACTCTTCCCTTTTTTCATCTTTTGGAGACATTAATGAGAAGAATTAAATACAAAATTTGTAACACGCTTAAGAAAATTATTTTTTTATAATTAAAAATCAGTTTATGACTAATCAAAATTTTAATTTCATTGAATACCATATTGACAATTGGATCTTACTTTTCTTTATCCATATTCTAGTTCAAAGTTGGAAATGATGTGTGCTTAAATTGATCAAACCAATCAAATATCAATTTAACCAACAGTTTTCTTGCTTTAAACCGTTTTAGTGGTTGACTTGGGTTTAACTGGCCGGTGGACATGAACCGGATCTTAAGCCGGAAAACCGCATAAGAACTGGAAACACGCAAGTATTAGAGAACCAGACAACTATATATATATATATATATATAAAAGAAAATTTTAATTATAATCGTTTAAAAAAAACAAGAAGAAAATGGAAAGAATGCCAGCCATCGATCAGTGATTTCCTTTCTATGGCAATTAAAATTGCAAATTAAAAAGCTTTGAGATTTAAAAAATATAGAAAGGAAAAAACAATTAAAATACTTGGTCGGCGAGTTATGTGAAAAGTAAGGGAAAGTGAAGGAAAAAAACGAGCCTTGAAGTGGCTGATCGATTGATACTGTTTTTGAAAAAAAATTCCAATTGAATAGATGTTAGAAGCTTGAAGGATAGACACGTGCAAGGATTATTTTAAAAATCATTGTAAAATTGTAAAATATTTACTATTATTTTCTCGATATCATAGAAATCAAAGAAACAAAATAACAAGTACAAAATAGGTGTAGTTTATTATGATTAAATATAGGGTTAAGGTGCAATTTTACACATGAAGTTTACCCCCGGGAGCGCCCAGCACCACGAAGTTTTTTTATGAGCAAAAGTACACACGACGTTACGTTTTGGGAGCAAAAATACCACAGGCCGTTAAAAAACTAACGGTCAACTAACGGTCAACTAACGGCCCATGGTATTTTTGCTCCCAAAACGTAACGTCGTGTGTACTTTTGCTCCTGAAAAACTTCGTGGTGTTGGGCGCTCCTGGGAGTAAACTTCATATGTAAAATTGCACCTTAACCCTTAAATATATTTGAGCTAACCAGCATGCTGGCCATGGTTGAGGTGGTATTTGACAGTTTCAGTCCCATATAAAGGAAAATACAAGTTCAAGTCTCAAGAATAAATACACTTATATTAGTTGTTAGGAAAGCTGAAAACATTTTGCGTTCTTAAGCCACAAAAAGGATTAGTCCCAAGTTGAAAGTGGCTTCGGATACTCTTAATCAATATATTTGAGTTAAACTCACTCCATATCCTTATACTTTAAATGACACTTGATTTTGTTCCATATGTGTTGTTTTCTGTCCATATGCTTTATGCATCCACAATGTTAGTCTTTATTGTTTTATAAGAACTTAGATATGAGTTTAACGGTTTATTTTTGTTACAAAAAAGTTTAGGTGAACAAATCCTAGAGGTTCACATAGCCGAGGCATGCCTCTATACTTAAAAGGAAAAACAGCCTCTCAATTTCCCTTACCGTCCATTTCCCTCCACTTCTTTATTCTTTTCGTTAGATGATCTTTGAACAGTTAGATTTCATATCCTATAAAAAGTGTGTAAAATACTTTAATAAAAGTATGAAGATATGAACTATTTAGATTAAAGTTTAATTATTTAAATTTATTTATTTGCATTTTTTGTCATTTGATATTATTATAATATTTTTATACGATATTAAATATCAACCGTTGAGAGCAAATCTAACGGTGAGAACAAAGATGTTGAGGTAAATGGATAGTAGGGGAAGTGGAGAGGATCCTGTCCCAACTCTAAAAACACTTACATTGGTACTTATAGATCCCGCATCAATAAGATCCCCACATCGTCAACGGGATTTAAGCTCACAGTTTTGTGGGTTATGAGCTAACTCCTCATCAACTGGACTAACCTTTAATTTATTGATAAATATAAGTTTAATTGTTAATTAACTTTGTTATATGGAATTAACAATTGTAACTTAATTATATATATGGAGTAAAATCAAAACTTGTTAAAAATATAAATATAGAAACTATTTTTAACCCAATTGACGTTGTTTCCAGGATATCACGTTGTAAGAAGGGAAATGGACATTTTAGCACCTTTCTAGAGAGATAATTTGATTCAAGAATTACGAATCATTGAAATTCTATAAAAGACTGAGGTTTCTTGAGAAATTTTTATGAGTAAACGAAGATGATCCCCGAGTCACCACCACGTGGATACAACTATTATAAATGTTGATTTGACTATTATAAAAGGAACTATGGACAGCGTTGTTAATATAATCGGACTCTATGCAACTAAATAGTACTCTGTTATGAGTCCCCACATTGAGAAGCCTCACAAATGTAATGTGGTTTATAAGTTAAAGGGCTCTCCCTCTTAATAAGCTAGTATTTTGGGATGGACTCTTCCTTTAGGTTTGTGATCATCACATTAGTGCTTTCATTGAGAGTCTGATGTTCACAAAAAGGGCTACCCACGGAGAGTTCTGATCAACAAGAGGTCAAGTGAAGTGTCATGGTGTGGAGCTGTCAGGGACGTTGGCTCCGATGTGATGTTCACGGAAAGGGCATCCCATGGAGGGTTCTAACCGACAAGAGGCCAAGTGAAATAGAACTTTATATAAAATATCGTTAATCAATTAATTTCAAGTACATTATAAAACCTTTGATTTAACATAATCAATTTTAACCATAATTTTCAAAACCTCATCTTTCCGTAGAACTTCCTACAGAACGAATGACAAACGTGGTCACACAGTCCACGAGGATAACTAACCAAACATGGCTCAAAGCCATGAAACAAGCATGGATACAAAATCCATGAGGGTAACTAACCAAGCATGGCTCGAAGCCATGAAACAAGCATGGATACAAAGTTCATGAGGGTAACTAACCAAGCATGGCTCGAAGCCATAAAACAAGCATGGACACACAGTCCATGAAACAAGCCTGAGAAAAAATCTCATGAATATCAAGCGAGCTCGAGGTTAACTATGGTGCACCAAGAACTAACAGTACTGCTGTTAGTAACCAATATTCTATATTCAGCCTCTCCAAAATAATTTCAAGCAGGGTTAGGGTCAATTTATCAAAGTAATAAAAATTCTTCCTTCAAGATAATAACCGTTCTATCTCATACTTCATAATCAAATTCTCCAGCATGAAGTTTCACAAACAATAATATTTCAAAACCTTCCCTTCAAATTCAATTTGTCGATAAAATCTTTTTAAAACATCAAGAATTCACGTAAAAACATTTTATTTCAAATAATAAATTATAGGTTATAAACTTTCCAAAATCCAAGTGATGAGGGCCTTTTTGTCTTAGCCTTGGTGTCCAGAATCAAAAATTAACCAAGGATTGCGTATAGGCAAACCTAGGACGTTCTCTCTTCTCGAGGAGTCTTTTATTGAATCCTAAGTAATCTAAATGCCATACAAATGCAATGAAAACAAAGGGAAAATTTGGTTTTGGCTTTTCAAATTAATAAACTAACAGATTAATGCAATTTATTAGATGCTAAACTATTCTTTTTGGTCTTTTTAATAAAATGGAATGGAGTATGAAAATGGATATGAAATGTATAATGAATACTCTTGAAAATGGAGTTGTGACTATCATAGTTCAATTAAATGAAGGAGTAAATTTTTACTAAGTCTTGATGATAAACCCCAAGATACCACTTGAGTCCAATATTCCCAATTAATAGTAGCTCTTACAACCATAGCTAACCACTACCTCTTGAGATATTGTTTAAAACCACTTAGTGTACGATTAGGATTAGACTAATGCAACTTGCTTCCTCTTGATATGAATGCGATAACACGCCACTTAATTAATCTAATTCAATCATAATATCTAACAATAACATGTAGGAAGTACAATATCATCGAATCAATAAGGAAAATACATATATATAAATCCAACAAGCTACAAAAACCCAATCCAATCACATAGGTTCAATTCACAAAGTTATCAAAACGGGTAAACTAAGTCTCAACAATACAAAACAATATTCCTAAAACTAGGAAATCCAAATAAAATTAGAGAAAATAGATTGAACAAAATAGACTCCCCTATTTATTTATGCTCTGAAACTCTAGCCACTTAATCCACACCCCAAGAGGCAAAGGATCAGCCTCTCATGGCTTTAAATCTCATTTGAACAACTGAAGCACTTGAATCACTGTGGAGATCGTCGGAGATGTTGGAAGAGAAAAGGAAGGCCATGGGCTTTCTGAGATGATACGGAGTGATGGAAGGAGATTACCAACGGTGGAAGAAGTGATTTACGGCGACGGCCATAAAGGCGGTTTCCGGCGATGGTGAGTTTGAAACAGAGGAAGCCGATGGTGGTTATGCAGCACTGGTGGTAGTCTGATAGGTCGGAGGCAATGAAGGTGAGTGTGACGATGAAACTCACCGGCAGACTTGGTGGTGGATGATGTCGCCGGCGAGAGGAAGAAGGAAAAGGTGGATGTTGAATCTGAGCTCTCGTCTGGTATCTGGGTTGGGTTTCTCTCCTAATGTTTTTCTCATTATCCCTCATCATTTTTAAATCATATCTATCTAATCAATCATAATACTACTTTAACCTCTCTCTCATCTTCCCAATCAACAGCCCAGATGGGCTGATGAGGGAAAAGGAGAAAAAAGATAATGAGAAAATCATTTCCCCTAGTATCTCCTTTTTTCAGCTCGCGGCGCTGGTCTTTAATGTATCAAGTCTCTGTTTCATTTCTAGATCTAACCTAGTCTGGTCAAAACACAAGGTTTGACCAGGGACGAAAGTACAAGATTTAAAAGTTTTGGAGAGGGACTCAAATGTGAATTTTCAAAATATTTTTGGGCCTTAACTGAGATTTCCAAAACATCTAGGTCATTTTCTGTAATTTTCCTGACTCCTTTTCTTCCTTGATTTGCAATTACCAGAATTTATAGGGCATTTTCTGTAATTTTCCCCAGTCCTCAAAAATATTAATTCTGACCCCAAAATCTCTATTTTCTTCTTAAATATCTACAATGCAAGATTAAGTAAAAGGTAGCATCAAAAGTCTAAGAAATCATTTGCATGAAAAATTAACAAATTATGACTATTTTACCCCTAATTACATTTAATTCAATACAAATGTCCCTAATTCAAATTAATGTTTAATCATGCAATAATGTCCTAGAAAATGCATTAAGAATCTCAATTTAATTATGAAAAATCATATAAAAATATGGTTCGATCACCAAGATCATTTCAATATAAAATTTATAAAAAAACATCTCAAAAGTCTCATTTTCCTTTAACTACATAATCATGAATTATGCTTTTAAACAAATGGAAGAAAATACATAACAACGAATAAAATCATCATTCTTTACTCATATATTATCAAAAAATATTCCTTCATAAAATCATACTTTTAAATATGGAAATAATAAACATAAAAGTTCAACAATAAAAATATCATTTATAAAAATTAGGAACGTTATTCACTCACCTGTTACTTTCACAAATATTTATGTTATACCCCTGCTCCACATGTATAGTCACTCTTTAATACCCTATTGACTTTTCCGAAATTGAACCATTTTCCAAAAACTTTTTTGGTTCACTTTTCTCCTGAGCTTTGTGGAATTGTCAATTCCTATACATTTTTTAAATTCATATATCAACCTCTAATGGAATTTACCTACTGATTTTAAAAATCCTTAAATACCAAAGTATCCTTCAAACACATCTATCACACAATTATTCTAACTTCCAAAATAATTTTGAATAGGCCTTCATATTGAGTCTGGAATTTTTTTTTTTCCATTTTTGAAATACTATCTAAGTAACCCAAATAACATTTTCTATCATCAACTTAAGCATTCTAGAGCATTCTTTTAACATCTAGAATCACTTGTTTAACATTTAATTTGGGACCCCATAACAGCAACTATAATTGGTTTTTAAGCTGCAACATTTAGTTCATCAAACCACATAATACCCATTCCTTTAATTAATCTTTTAGCATTCTAGACTGCAGCTTTGCTTATTGCAAAATCATTTCAGATTAATACGCAATTCCTAAATCATGTTCATCCCTACTCTTAAGCACCTCAAAGCATATCATAAACTTTTGTACGTATTAATTTTCTTCAAAGTAGTGGCACTCACACAACAACAATCAAAAACTCATATTCATAATCCTCTTATACAAGCTTTTATCTATGTAAATCACCCTCTATTCTCCACTAACGCTTCACATGTTAAATATGTGTTTTTGTCACTTTTAATTTGACTCACTAACTTGAGCCCCATAAATTGCAAACACCTTTAGACATAACTAAGACATATGAAGTGCTTATCTAAACATATAGAAACACCAAACCGTCAGCCCCTACATACTTTCAGCTTTATATAATTCTTAACCACTCCAAATAGTTTATGTTTTTAATCTAGAATATTTCAGCTTTTCATATTAGCATTTAGATCATCATTCTAATAATCCTAGATATAATTTTAGTGATCTATAATGTCATGGACTCATATATGAGGCCCATTTGCTGAGCGGCCCAACAAGGGCAATTTGTACCAGAATCTCTCTATAATCAGGTAAGATACTAATTGGCCTAATCAAGGCTATAATCATGGAACATATGCAGCTAGTGCGGCTGAAACATGGGCATGGAGGCGCACAAAGCCCAAGGATTGAAACCCTAAAGGTAATCCCTATAAATAGGAGGTTAACCTAAAAGGTACACATTCTCTACTCATCCTATTTACTATCCAGCCTCACTGTGCACACACCCCACCCCTTTTGGCTAAACGCCATATACGTGTGATCGAACCATATTTTTATATGATTTTTCATAATTAAATCGGGATTCTTAATGCATTTTTGGGACATTATTGCATGATTAGGCACTAATTTGAGTTAGAGATATTTGTATTGAATTAAGTGAAATTAAGGGCAAAATGGTCATAATTTATTAATTATTCATGCAAATGATTTCTTGGACTTTTGATGCTATATTGTGTTTAATCTTGCATTGTAGGTGTTTTGGAAGAAAATTGAAGAATTCAGAAAATGTCAATTGGGTCAAAATTAATGTTTTGAGGATTGGAGAAAATTACAAGAAAGGCCCCAACAATTTCTGAAAATTGGAAATGAGTGAGAAAATGTCCAAAGAAAAATTACAGAAAAGGACCCAGATGTTTCATAAATTTCATTTATGCCCCACCAAGATTTTGAAAATTCTCACTTTAGTCCCTCCACAAAATATTTCGGACTTTGCACTTAGGTCCCTGGTCAAAACTCTGCGTTTTGACCAGGGGCTCCTATCAGACCTAGTAGGACGCGATAATGCAAGGGGGGGAATGAATAATTAAGAAGGAATAGTGTGCGCCGCGAGGGAGGAGGACCTGAAAATTGAGAACGAACCAGAGAGAGAGCCCAATCACCATCGTACCTTCTTCTTCTTCACCTTTCTCGCCGGCAACTTCCTTTTCCACCACGGTTGCCGGCGAGTAACCTCCATCCACCATCATCTTCCACCACCGTCGACCTTCTTCTCCACAGCCAGACTTCATCCACCACCGTGAAAAAGAGAGAGCAGGCCGCGGACGAAAAAGAAAAGAACTAGAGAGAGCTGCGCACGAACCAGAAAGCGAACCAGAGAAGAGACGAGAGATCCAGACCTTCATCAAGCTTTTCTTGAATTTTCCGGCGAGTTCTTAAATTTTCCGGCGACCCTTTCCCAGATTCCGGCGGGTGTCCTGATTGCTATGTGTGGCTGATTTCTTTTGGTTTTTGGAGATGAGGATGTGTTCTTGAGTTTCAAAGCTTTAACAGGGGAGTATTTTGTTCATTCTATTAGTCCAGATTTATATATTTAGATTGCCTAGTTTTAGGAATTATTGTGTATAAATTCTGGAACTGAGATTAATGTTTATTGTCTTTGTTAGTTTGACAATTGTGATTGGATTGAATTTTGTAGCTTGTTGGATTTATATAGATATATTTCCTTATTGATTCAATGATATTGTATTGTCTACGTGGTATTGTTAGATAATATGATTGAATTGGATTAATTGAGTGGTATGGTATCGCATTCATATGAAGAGGAACCAAGTTGCATTAATTTAATCCTAATCACACGCTAAGTGGTTTTAAACAATATCTCAAGAGATAGTAGTTAGCTACGGTAGTAGGAGCTACTATTAATTGGGAATATTGGACTCAAGTGGTATCTGGGGTTTTTCATCTAGACTTAGTGAAAATTTACTCCTATATTTAATTGAACTATGATAGTCATATCCCATTTCCAAGAGCATTCATACTCATTTACATACTCCATTCCATTTTATAAAGAAAATATCAAAAATAATAGTTTAGCATTTAATTTAATTGCATTCTTATTTTAGTTTGTTGATTGAAAAAGCCAAAACCAATTTTCCCCTTGTTTTAATTGCATTCGTATGGCATTTAGATTACTTAGGATTCAATAAAAGGCTCCTCGAGAGAGAGAACGATCCTAGGTTTGCCTATACGCAATCCTTGGTTTATTTTTTATTGTGGACCCCAAGGCTAAAGACAAAAAGGCCCTCATCAAATGGCGCCGTTGCCGGGGAGCTAAGTAATTGGCTCCCTAGGTAATCTAATTGTCAAATTCACTTTTGACAAGGGTTTCTCGTGTGAAGCTTGTTAGTTTTGCATTTTTTATTTTTTATTTTTCCTTGCATATAGTTTAGGATTTTTGCATTTAGGTAGCTTGCATAGCACTTGTTGCATTATTGCATTGTCTTGACTTGGTAGCTTCTGTGTGGTGTATTTGCATTAAATTTGATATGATTTTGACCTTATTAGTTTGAATTCACCATGTCTCCAAGTTAATTCATAGCATACTTGCAATTTCAAAAAAAAAAAAAAATATCTTGATTTTTCTTAGTTGTTGCATTTTCATTTGCATTCTACTATTTTCCTACTTGATTTCAATTGTTTTGTGCTTGGTTGCTACATATTGGTTTCATTGCATTTGGATTGCTTGTGGATAACTTGTTTGTGATACTATTTCGGTACATGATTCCAATTTCCAAGTCACAATTTTGGTGAAATACTTTTTCCATATGGATAGTGACATGAGTGAGCTCATGGCTCTAAGCCACATCTCTGACTAAAAGTTGGAGCGCTTGAAAAGTTTGAATAGTCAGGTGGAGTTGTTTGGAAGTTCAAAGGACTTGGCAAAGGAGGAAAGGGAGATTAAGCAATGGTTAAACCAATACTATCAGCATCTTATGTCGATAATGTCACAAGCTTCTCAAGAACCATTTGAGGAACAACAAGAAGATGACATTCAAGGACTCAAGAGTAGCTTTTATGCAGAACTCAAAGATGACTCTAACTTTGATGGAGTCAAAATTGAAGCTCAGGAATTACACTGTGTTGGAGGAGCTGGTAATGAGAATTCTGGAGTTGAAGTATATGTTGAGAGTATAGAAGCTGAGAATTCATTGCTACTTGAAGAAGTCATGGCTAAACAATTAGATTTGCCCATTGCACCTCAAAAATTAGCCACGGCCCCCATGTGTTCCTTAGATACTTGCCTCACTGAGGAGACAATTCAAGAAGCCATGAATGTATTAGATTTATGTGATGATAAGTTTTCCTCTCCTTTTGTTGATAATTTTGATTCACTTGGGAGTGAGCTTTCCAACCTTAACTCATCGATGGTTGATTGTTGGTTATCATCCCTTGATGATTTTTCTCTTACTTCTCTTAGTTCATTTAAGCTTAATTCTTCCAATGATTCACTACCCAGTGATGATGCTTGTGAGGGAGGTGTTTTTCTCAATGTTTCAGGTCACAAACTGGTGGAGGAAGCTGAGTTTGAGGTCGGTAGCCAAGACTTGGATGATTTGTTCTCCAAGGGGATAGCCCTTATACCGACGAAGACATCCTCTCATGTGACTCACTTTGGACCTAAACACAATGTGGTTAAAGGGCCACTTCCTAACTCATCGCTTCATCCTAGAACTAAGATCACTTCTCATACCTCGAGATTTTTAGATGAGCTAATCACTCCATGTGAAGTAGGTATGAAAGAGACTATTTTCCCCAAGCTTGTTGCTGCTGTAGGCCAACCTAATGTTGGTTCAACACTTGGGAAGCTTGAATTTGAATATTTCATGTTTGAGCATCATGAGAAATCTCATCTACATGATTCACTTCATACACCTCTTTCTTGTGATTTACCTCCAGACTTAGGAGATTGTGAACATGACATTGCTGAAACTTGTCTTCTTGAGCATTCCATATCCATTTTTGCCTTGTCTACATCTAACTTGGTTCTGGATAGCTATCTTGCTGCTCATACTCACACTTCTATTCATGAAGTACTATCTTGTGATTTGCCACCCGATATAGACAAAGAAATTTATTCTTTTGAAAATGCAAAATTTTTGGATGGTAATGATTTGAAAAATTCTCTTCTTTCTTCCACTCTTTTTACTTCCATCTCTTGTGATTGTAATGATGATGTGGTGTACCCCAACACTAAGTTGGATTCCGCACCTCCCATTTTGCAAGCACAAGAGAATTCTCAAAATATAAATGTTTACTTGACTCCTACTAATGGGAGTAGTATTGATTTCCTTGGATGTGATAGTTACTTGGAGAATTTGATTCCTAAAATATCTTTAATTCACTTAAAATCTCTCCATGTTTCTATTTTTGGATGGGATACTACTTTTTGTTTGTCTTCATTCCAGGTACATATTTGGAAAGGTCCTTTGTGGTACAAATCTCCACCATACATACTTAGACCTCTTCCAATTGATCCTGAACCACCTCCACCAAGGAATTTCAATGTGGGAGAAGATGTTTTTAAAGACAAATGCATGATTCTCATCTGGGATGAGAACTTCTCCTTCAAGCGACTCAAGATCCTCTAATAAAGGTTGTCTCTTTTCTTACTTATTTTCTTCCTAATTCCTATGATCACTTGGGCTTAATTGTTGTATTAGGAAGATAAGTGTGGGGGAGGGACACAATCCAGTAGAAAAAAGTAGAAATAATTTAGTTTAGTAAGCAAAATAAGAACTCCCTATGTATGCTTTGCATCTCTTTGACTACTACCCTACTTAATTACCATTGTGCCTTGAATTTCAACTTGTCTATCATTCTCTTTAGGGTGATTTTTCTACATTGAGGACAATGTGTTGATTAAGTGTGGGGGAGGGGAATACATTTTGAATCCCAATTAATTGGTTGTTTCTAAATGAGAAAATGCCTAAAACTATAAAGAAAAAAAATTCAAAATTTTTTGTAGAATGACTTGCTTTAATACATGTCCTAAGTGGTAAAGGGTCGCATTTGCCACTTTGGAAGTGTATAATTTGTGGAAATTCTTTGAGCTTTCATGAGATCCAGTGTTTTGGCAACTTTATAAAACCATGTCTTGTTTTTCAAGTGAATGGGAAGAGAAATGAACCCACAATTGGATTTTTGCTTACTCCTTGTTTTGAAAATGAGAGTTTATGAATCATTAGTGCATTTAAGAGTTAAGCATGATTATAACTAATTGCAATGTTTTGATTGGTTGTGTTTGTAAGGTTAGCACTTGGAATAGTTAAGTAGATGTTTTGTGGTTAGTTTACCATGCAATTGATTTTGTTAGAGTGAGCATTGGAGAAAAACCTTGTTGGAAGGATATTTGAGCCTTAAAGTCTTTTCAAGTGTGCATGTTCACTTGGGTTTTCACCTTCTAGAACTTTTTTCAACTCTTTTTCGAAACGGTATTTGTGTTATTGTGATGAAAATGAAAGAGGCACTCAATTCTAAACCATTTTCACCCAAACACAAACCTACATTCATCTACCCTTTGCTTACCCCCTTTGAGCCATTCCTATGTTATATGCATGTCATTACTCCTAGTGTTCATAGTATTCTAAAAATCAAAAGAGAATTCCAATAAAAATTTGAAATGTCATGTATATGAAAAAAAAAAGTGAGTATAGTTTGAAAGAAAGAAAGAAAGAAAGGTATTAAAAAGAAAAAAAAATGAAGAAGGCATTTGTTCATGAATCTTCAAAAGAATTGGCAAAAGTTTGTAAAGTTATTTAGATGCTATGAACTTGGTTATTAATTGTGACTTGCATATAAACTATTTTCTTTTTCTCATTAATTCATTCCATTTAGCCTTTATCCATCATTACAAGCCTTTAAGTCCTCTTGATTCATTACATTAATTGCTATTAACAGTGAAGATGTTAGAGTTGTTACAAGCTTATGGTAAGGTGTTGATTAAGTGATCTAGAGTGAAATTATTTTGATAAGGTGAGATGAGTGAAACACTAATATTACCTTAAGAGTTCTCTTGTGCTTCATTTTACTATTTTGGATTGTATGGTCAGCTAATTTATTTGCATCACTTGATTATGACTAGTATTGGCTTGATGAATTTGATTAATTAATCCATTGTTCTCTAGTTATGAAATTGCTCATCTTTCAAATGCATTAGTGTTTTGAACTTGGAATTTTGTACTTAATTGCATTTTTTCAGGAGTACAAAGGTCTAAGTGTGGGGGAATTGATCGAACCATATTTTTATATGATTTTTCATAATTAAATCAGGATTCTTAATGCATTTTTTGGGACATTATTGCATGATTAGGCACTAATTTGAGTTAGAGATATTTGTATTGAATTAAGTGAAATTAAGGGCAAAATGGTCATAATTTATTAATTATTCATGCAAATGATTTCTTGGACTTTTGATGCTATATTGTGTTTAATTTTGCATTGTAGGTGTTTTGGAAGAAAATTGAAGAATTCGGAAAATGTCAATTGGGTCAAAATTAATGTTTTGAGGATTGGGGAAAATTACAAGAAAGGCCCCAACAATTTCTGAAAATTGGAAATGAGTGAGAAAAGGTCCAAAGAAAAATTACAGAAAAGGACCCAGATGTTTCATAAATTTCATTTATGCCCCACCAAGATTTTGAAAATTCTCACTTTAGTCCCTCCAACGTGCACAGTGATACATTACTCTCTTCGGTATCTTCCATATAAATATCTTGGAGAGTCATCTGATATTCCTTTCGATCGATATTTGCCTTATAGATATCTTGGGGAATCCTTTGATCCAATAGAGACATACTAGTCCCTTGAGGCTAGACATCTGTGTTGTACACCATAACACATAATAGTGGCTAGCAATTCAGAGATAGCAAATAGCATAGTGATCTATAATCCTATTATGCTATTAATTCACATTTGCTCACGCATATACACATATACATGCTTCTCTCATCACTTTGTTTTACAAAGAAGCCAACACTTTATTTATCAAAACAGGGGCTTAAGATTCGGTCAGCCCTCTTTATGTAACATCCCGTTTTTCAAAAGCAGTATAAAATTTTTTCATCAGAGTAGAGCATTGGTGCAAGAGTGTAACTGATATATATATTCAAAGTGCCCACTGGCCAATTACAGAAGCGGTTCAATAACCGAGAGTTTTCAAAAGTAAAGGACAACAACGGAAAGTCTTCAGCCGGATCCTTGAACTTGCTGCTTTCCTCTCTCCTCGGTCCTCGGTCCTTCTGACCCTGATGCTATGTTAAGAGCTGAGATCCGCACCGGATCTCAGGTAACGGTTAACCTCATGTTTACATACACACATATGGGTTACAGAACAACATTAACATATAATTCACACCCAACCAATGCACACGTATCACTCCCAGCATGCAAACGTATCGCTCCCAGCATTTACAGATGTATCGTTCCCAGCATTACAGTTGTATCGCTCCCCATCCTTACAGATATATCGCTCTCAGCATGCATACAGTTATTTTCTAACATAATACGCATTCCAACAACACACCACATATACACATATCATACTCACATCATAACATACACACATATCATACATGCATACTATATCCATAAGAGTTAGTGTTACAGTACGCGAACGTACATTCGTTGACGGTAAACGGTACTTCTGTCGGAATATGGTATGACAGTTGATCAGAACGTAATCAGGGATATCCTATCAAGATAACAACGCATTTATTAAGGATCTATCATTACGACGGACACTTTAGTCATAAATGACCATTTTACCCCTGAGCCCCTAATTTTTCAAAATTTTTCCATAACTCTTCCTCCAACATTATTTTCGAAATTAATACCTTAATTACCCCTAAAACATGATATCTAATCATACTTGGAAGATTAAAGATCAAACTAGCATTTCTACTCTAACTACCGAAAGAACTACCGAAGCTTAAGACTAAGGACCGAAGAACTTACTCAGAGCTTCGCTACAAATTTCCCCGGACTCCTTCCTCCTCCTTGCTGCTCCAATTTCGAATTGAACTATTGGTTTTTGGTGTGAGAATTCAAATGGGAGCAAAGGCCTATTTATAGGCAAATTCGGTGCACTATTCATGCTTTACCAGACGGATTCTGGACCGTAGGATCGCGCTTCATTGAAATGGCACAATCTTGGCCATCCAATCCACCTCCTTACATCATTCTTCAAGACCATGATGTCATGCCAATGATGTCACCCATGTACTTTGATGATGTCACTTACTTCCTCAAGAAGTTTTATACCGATAAAGTCCCTGTTTGGTGTCTTAATCGTGTAATATTGTAAAATCTCAAAATTCTGGGAACATAGCCCTGAAGATCTCTTCTTCCTATTTCAAAATACTTGGGTTAACTAAATTTTTGATCCCATTCAGGGCCTCTCCTATTTCGCTGAAGATTTTCGGATATCGCCTTCGGTTACGAAAACCGCTTCGGGTAACGTCAACTTCTGGACAAAAATTCACTGATTCATAATATGCCCAGATGTTTACCAACTCATTCTTGGATCTCAAGTTATGGCTTGGTTTCTATAGATTTTCATTTATCTGATTTGCTTTTTGAACATCAGATAGATTTATAGTCAGTCTAGTATAACCCTTTTCGGTTTCGGAAATAACTTCGGAGACAGCCTACTCCGAGATAAAAATTCACTTGTTTAGAATATACCCTGACCTTAGAAACCTTGTTCATGGTTTTCTAGATAGGATTTAATTTCTATTGGTGGTCATTTATCCTATTTGCTTTTTCATAAATTATATTAATATAATAATCCAACTTGCACATAATATCTAGATTTTTTTTTTTTTTTTGCCAAACTCTTATCCATTTGAGTTCAAAATTTCGGTCAACAATACCTGGTCTTTTTATTTATTTATTTTCGTTTTTTAATTAATTATTTAATTAATATTATATATTTTTTAATTATTTAATAATTTAATAATTTTTTTACATAATTTTTTTTACAAAATTTCCTATTGGTCCATACTTGGATTTAGGCTTAAAATTACTTAATCTCACATATTTTTCTTCATATTTTCCAATTAATTAGAAAATATATTTTATGCTAATTTTAGCCATAAACCACTAATTAAAGGGTTTTACATAATTATCTTTGAATTTTCCCTTAATCCAAGCTTAACAATTAACCAAAAATTACTTAATTAATCCCTTACCAATTGTTGATAATTTTATTAATTAGAACTAATCATTATCTCACAAAATTTTTACTGACATTGGTATTTTACGCTCCATGTAAAATATTAAAAATCATGGGGTCAATTATGGCCCCACAATACTTTTTGATTTTTCTCCTTTAATTTTTCCAATGTAATAATTTAATAAATTACCTAAATTAGGGACAATATTCTTCCCTATTTCAAATAAATATTTATTTGCCTCTTTATAATATTTTCAGGGTATTCTATAACCCATAAATATTTTAGGGACCTATTTGTAAACTTTCAAACGTTTTAGAGACCTAACTGCACATTATCTAATTTCAAGAGAAATTACCCTAATAACAAGATAAATTCAATACAAGGTGTTTGAGACCTCATATTCACCTATTTTTACTAGGCATTATTTACTAAGATTTTTAGGGTTTTACACTTTTACTTAGCATCTCCAACGTGCAATCCATAAAAGAAGTCCATTAACCTCTAGTCACCCCCCAACACTTTATTGTGATATACAATTGGTTCCTTCATTTTCCCCTTTTCAACCAAAATTTTCAACCTCTGATTTCTCATTCAAGAGGCAGCAAATGAAGAGAGTTGGAACAGAGTTCTAGGTGCTTACCTCACTCTAAATCCAAGTTTGCATGTCTGAACTACCTTATCATCCACTTCTTCTTCCTCCGACTCTCCCTCTTGATCTCACCTCTCATTCTTGGTTCTCTCCCATGCTCTCACCCTCAGCTTTCTGTGAAGGGCCGAAATGAATAAAATGAATGTGGGAGTAATGGGTTCTGGCCGAATAGGAGGAATGAAATGGGAGAGTGTTGCATGTATGGGTGTATGTGTCACAAATTGAGAGAGGGGAGGGGCTGAGGTGGTGTGAGAGAAAAAAGAGAGAGTGTGTATGAATATGTATATGTCGAACAAGGCACCTGATGTGTCTTATTTAATGGGGAAAAAATTGACCAATTTACCCCCTTCAGCTTTTATTCTAAATTCCACTATTTATCTATTATGCCAAAATCCTTCAATAATTTTTAAAACTTAATCTTTAATACCATATAAGGATTTATTTTTTTCTTCCTCAATTGGCTTCTCTAGGCCATAAAACATCAACTCTAAATTTCTAGGCCAAAAATTATCCTCTAACTATTTTTCCTTGAATTTTCGAGAAAATATGCCATAAATTCCAAATAATAGCTTTAAAATTATTTAAGCCAAATTTTTCATAATGAATCCCCTCATAATATTTCTAAATCCTCAAAATAATATTTGAAAATTTTTCCCCTAATTTTTTCATGGTGAAAAAAATAAATTTTAATAATTATCTTAAATTTTTCCTTATAATAATAAGCTTAGGACTTATGACTCTTATTGACTTAACAGTCTTCTTATCTCAATTTTACTATTAAACTCTTTATCTCAAAATTTGGGATATTAGAAAAACAGTAGTGTATTGTATGTATCATCACAATACTTTGGGACTGTACTTGTTAAAGTCAAAAGCCATGCAACCGATCAAAAGTCAAAACCCACAAATAGTAAATTTCCTCGGCTAATTTCTGAATTTGCCCCTTATTAAATAACTATTTACCAAAATGCCCCTGTTAGAAACCTATTTCCCAAAATGCCCCTGTCAGAAACCTATTTCCCAATCTGCCCCTGTTTAGTCGACTAAAACATTTGGTTTAGTCGACTAAATGGAGGGCAAAATTTTTTTTCCAGGCCCCTGACATTTAGTCGACTAAACCAAATTTTTTAGTCGACTAAACCCATTTAGTCGACTAAAAAACTCATTTAGTCGACTAAATCATTAAAAAAAAAAGTTAAAACTTCGGAAGGCCGTAACTTTAGGCTCGGGAGTCCGAATCAAGCGATTCTTTTTTTGATTCCACATAACTTTTTGAGATCTATGCACTGATATAAAAATTATCTTCAAATTTAATGAAGAGAAAGGAGGAAAAACAAGTGATTCTTTATTGCGCAGGAATACCAACAATTTATTAAATATAATCAAGTGATTTTTAATTTTATATATATATATATATATATATATATATATATATATATATATATATATATATAGTTTTCTTTTATTTGATGTTTTCTTTTTTATTAGATCATATAATATCTCCGGTACAATAAAGATAAGATATGTGTGTGTATACACAATTGATCGCGAGAGGGCGGTGCCACAAGGAAAAGGAGATAGAGTGGGAAATGATGGTCCAATCCTAGGGTTTTGTCGGGATAGAGGAAATTAATTATATTTAATTGAGAGATATTTATTGTAAAATTAATTAATCATTATTTCTAATATTATTATCTAATAATAATTAATTGATCTTATTTTAGATTTTAATATCTTTATTTTTCTACCATGTATTTGGTAAACTTTGAATTTCAACGTAACAATTAATACTGGATTTTCAAAATACAATATATTCAAAATTGAGATTTTCTCTCCATTAATAATATGGATTTTAAAAGAAAAGAGAAATAGGAAAAATATCGGGCTAATTTCTGAATTTGCCCCTTATTAAATAACTATTTACCAAAATGTCCCTGTTAGAAACCTATTTCCCAAAATGCCACTGTCAGAAACCTATTTCTCAATCTGCCCCTGTTTAGTCGACTAAAACATTTGGTTTAGTCGACTAAATCGCGGGCAAGAATTTTTCCGGGCCCTCGACATTTAGTCGACTAAACCAAATTTTTAGTCGACTAAACCCATTTAGTCGACTAAAAATTCATTTAGTCGACTAAATCATTAAAAAAAAGTTAAAACTTCGGAAGGCGTAACTTGGGCTCGGGAGTCCGAATCAAGCGATTCTTTTTTGATTCCACATAACTTTTTGAGATCTATGCACTGATATAAAAATTATCTTCAAATTTAATGAAGAGAAAGGAGGAAAAACAAGTGATTCTTTATTGCGCAAGAAATACCAACAATTCATTAAATATAATCAAGTGATTTTTTAATTTTATATATATATATATATATATATATATATATATATATATATATATATATATATATATATATATATATATATAGTTTTCTTTTATTTGATGTTTTATATTCATTAAATATAATCACTAATATCACTAACCAACAGACTCGGTAAAACAAATTAAAATGACTCCACTACTTCCTAAAAAATAGCTAACCACATGTTTACAATAATATAATAAAAAATCAGCACACTCAACACAATAAACAATTAAAAAATAAATAACTTAATCCTTCTTATTGTGGAATCGGCAACGTGCGGAAATCGGCGACATGAACCATGTAGAGAAAAAGTTGGGATTATTAAC
This sequence comes from Acacia pycnantha, assembly GCA_025563575.1. Taxonomy (NCBI): domain Eukaryota; kingdom Viridiplantae; phylum Streptophyta; class Magnoliopsida; order Fabales; family Fabaceae; genus Acacia; species Acacia pycnantha. The sequence continues at coordinate 545,531 of JAMWYP010000181.1, read as the reverse complement.
TTCAACAATACTAACAATTCATTAAATATATATCATGGGCTTTTTTCCCAATTTGCTATATTTAATGAATTGTTAGTATTGTTAGCATTTTAATTTGTTTTACTGAGTCTGTTGGATAATGATATTAGTGATCCTAGATATTAGCTATGATCCTAGATTTTAGCTAGATTAACTACCGTGCTATCACAACATATGATCTTATGCATAACTTCCAAACACTGTTATTCCCCCTAAGATCAAGCCCCACAAATTTAGTGTCGATATTTTTCCTATTTCTCTTTTCTTTTAAAATCCATATTATTAATGGAGAGAAAATCTCAATTTTGAATATATTGTATTTTGAAAATCCAGTATTAATTGTTACGTTGAAATTCAAAGTTTACCAAATACATGGTAGAAAAATAAAGATATTAAAATCTAAAATAAGATCAATTAATTATTATTAGATAATAATATTAGAAATAATGATTAATTAATTTTACAATAAATATCTCTCAATTAAATATAATTAATTTCCTCTATCCCGACAAAACCCGAGGATTGGTACCATCATTTCCCACTCTATCTCCTTTTCCTTGTGGCACCGCCCCTCTCTCGCGATCAATTGTGTATACACACACATATCTTATCTTTATTGTACCGGAGATATTATATGATCTAATAAAAAAAAACATCAAATAAAAGAAAACTATATATATATATATATATATATATATATATATATATATATATATAAAATTAAAAAAAATCACTTGATTATATTTAATAAATTGTTGGTATTTCTGCGCAATAAAGAATCACTTGTTTTTCCTCCTTTCTCTTCATTAAATTTGAAGATAATTTTTATATCAGTGCATAGATCTCAAAAGTTATGTGGAATAAAAAAAGAATCGCTTGATTCGGACTCCGAGCCTAAAGTTACGGCCTTCCGAAGTTTTAACTTTTTTTAATGATTTAGTCGACTAAATGAGTTTTTTAGTCGACTAAATGGGTTTAGTCGACTAAAAAATTTGGTTTAGTCGACTAAATGTCGGGGGCCTGGAAAAAAAATTTTGCCCTCCATTTAGTCGACTAAACCAAATGTTTTAGTCGACTAAACAGGGGCAGATTGGGAAATAGGTTTCTGACAGGGGCATTTTGGGAAATAGGTTTCTAACAGGGGCATTTTGGTAAATAGTTATTTAATAAGGGGCAAATTCAGAAATTAGCCAAAAATATCGACACTAAATTTGTGGGGCTTGATCTTAGGGGGAATAACAGTGTTTGGAAGTTATGCATAAGATCATATGTTGTGATAGCACGGTAGTTAATCTAGCTAAAATCTAGGATCATAGCTAATATCTAGGATCACTAATATCATTATCCAACAGACTCGGTAAAACAAATTAAAATGCTAACAATACTAACAATTCATTAAATATAGCAAATGGGGAAAAAGCCCATGATATATATTTAATGAATTGTTAGTATTGTTGAAGTTAATAATCCCAACTTTTTCTCTACATGGTTCATGTCGCTGATTTCCGCACGTTGCTGATTCCACAATAAGAAGGATTAAGTTATTTATTTTTTAATTGTTTATTGTGTTGAGTGTGCTGATTTTTATTATATTATTGTAAACATGTGGTTAGCTATTTTTTAGGAAGTAGTGGAGTCATTTTAATTTGTTTTACCGAGTCTGTTGGTTAGTGATATTAGTGATTATATTTAATGAATATAAAACATCAAATAAAAGAAAACTATATATATATATATATAAAATTAAAAAATCACTTGATTATATTTAATGAATTGTTGGTATTTCTTGCGCAATAAAGAATCACTTGTTTTTCCTCCTTTCTCTTCATTAAATTTGAAGATAATTTTTATATCAGTGCATAGATCTCAAAAAGTTATGTGGAATCAAAAAAAGAATAGCTTGATTCAAACTCCCGAACCCGAATTACTACCTTAGAAGTTTTAACTTTTTTTTAATGATTTAGTCGACTAAATGAATTTTTAGTCGACTAAATGGGTTTAATCGACTAAAAATTTGGTTTAGTCGACTAAATGTCGAGGGCCTGGAAAAAAATTCTTGCTCATGCGATTTAGTCGACTAAACCAAATGTTTTAGTCGACTAAACGAAGCGATTGAGAAATAGGTTTCTGACAGTGGCATTTTGGGAAATAGGTTTCTAACAGGGACATTTTGGTAAATAGTTATTTAATAAGGGGCAAATTCAGAAATTAGCCAAATTTCCTCCCCTTTCTAGTATAAGAGCTACTGAATTAATTTGAGTTAGATGAAGTAAATAAAATAAATTGGTCAATTAGTACAAATGTGGTTACATGATCCCTAAAATACCCCTATGTAACATTATGTCAATTTATAAATTTAGTAAATTAGTTTGGGGGAAAATAATAAATACTCCCTCCGGTCCTAATTATAAGACATATTTAACTAATTTTGATAAGATTAAGAAGAGAAGTTAAATTAGTTAATTTTACTCATTTTCCGAAAATACCCTTATATAAATTTAAAATGACATAATTAAAAGTGAATCAACAACCCCTACCACATACCTCTCCGACCTAGAATTTTATTTCAACATGTTTTCTAATTGAAATAATGGTGTTGCTATGTATAAACGTACATGTGTGTGTGTAGACACACACATATATACATACATATATACACAGAGACATATATAGACACACACATATACATACATATACGTGTGTGTGTCTATACATACATATATACATAGACACACACACATATATATAGACACACACATGTTATATATATATATATATTTGCAAATTAATATTAGTTTATCAATAAATAAATTAAAATCCAACAATTTAAAATTTTTACTAACCGGAAGAGTCTACGTACCCTCGTCATACATATACTCACAAAAAACCAAATACATTTGAGAGAATAAAATAAGGGTATTTTAGGAAGAAATTGACAAAAATTAGAATGTTGTCCCATAATTAGGACCAAAACAAACTTCTAAATGTTGTCTTATAATTAGGACCGGAGGGAGTACTTAAAAGACAAAATCAATTTATATTTTATATTTTTAACCAAACCCATCATATTAGATAAGGTTATCTAACGCAATCAGTTATATATTTATGCATAATGCCTCAAACAAAAGAAAACCACCCTCAAACTTCAATTCATAAACATAGTTATCAGTAGCAACATACATGATTTGATAACATATGAAATAGCTAGGAACACACACACACACATATATATATATCCGAATCAGTAATCACCATCAAACTTGACACACAACAAGATTAAGGCTAAGTCAGGACTCAATGGTTATAGGATCCAGAAGGAGCTGGACGATGTGATGTTTGAAGGAATCGTTAGTGTTGAATCCGTTTTGTCGGTTTTCATAGACAACCTCAAACACTCGAGCCAAATTGACCACACAATCAAGCACAGACCTTGGGACATTATGTGGGTTGTTCAGACACTCTTCATTAACGTCCTTCCAGCAATTTTTGATGTCGTCCTTGATTATTTGATGGGCTTCTTCTTCAGAAACTCCAAACTGCTTCATACAACACTCCACTGCTGAAGCAACATGCTCTCTCTCCTGCTCAAACTACGTACATGTTCATGCAAAAAACACCATCAAACTCCTTTTTATCTGTAAGTTTTAGAAGTACTCAGAAGATCTCTACAATTTAAATGTCCAAGTTTTGTTCTTTGAAACTAAATACTTACTCCCTCATATCCTAAATAGACTCAGTTGCCTTTGTTTAGAGAGATTAAAGAAGATAAATTAGTTAATCATATCATATATTGCGTATGATTAAATTATATATCAATTTATAAGTCAGAAAAATTAGTTTTGGGAAAAACTATAAATATAAATACTTTAAAGTAATTTAATTAGTTTTTTTAATCTTCTCAAAAAAGTCAATTAAGTCTTATATTTAAAACTTCCCATTGTTACCCTTAATTTCCAAACTTTGCCTCCCTTTGTTATCATTTATCATGGTTCTTATACTCATAATTGGTACCTTATGAGTGGCCATGTCATCTATGAGTCTGCCAATGAGTGACACATCTCTAACTATTTTTGGATTTGTTGAAATCCAATCAGACACCTCTTTAGTTGCAAGATTTCCAAGGAGGCCCAGAAATGAAGTTATCTGAAGTGGGCTAGTAACAGACACATGTCCATTATCCTTATACTCCTCATAGCTAGGAACGTACTTTTCACTGCACCATTTTGCTTCCATCAAGTACGCCTCAGCCAAGTTAATAAACTACAACCACAATATATATGTAATATAACTAATTACGTGAAAATCGAATAAAATATAGTATATAACATCTACTTTTAATTTAAGATCTAAAGTTATATAGACTATATACAGCTTGTTTAACATGTGGCATCACAAAATTTGACGTCCCTTCTTTTGCAGTCACCATCTCCATTTCGCTGCACAGTTCTACAACTGCTTCAAACATCGTTTTCATGCACTCTGGAAGTGATTCAATGGGACTTATGTCCCATCTGATTAAAGTCACATAATCAAAAGGAATAATTATCAAGTCATATATAAAACTCATTATTTGACAGGATATATTAATAAATACTGATTAAATAAACCTGCGTATGGCCTCTGTGAAGAGTTCAAGTTCCTCAGGTGTGCCATAAACGTCATAGGTATCATCAAGAACAACCAAAATGCTAATCAATTTGGCAGCTACCATTCTTTTAGTGCTGAATTGAGGCTCATAACACAGAACTAAAGCCCAAAAGTAGGATTCCACCAACCTATCTCTAGCATAAGAGACCCTTCTCGTCAATTCTAATTCTTTCCACCACCTACATAATACAAATAAACAACACCATTTAATTACTATTATGCATACTATGTGCAGATCATTACTAGTTTTCCTTTAATGCATGGCTACTTGGCTGAATCAAATTAAAGCATTGTTGGACTTAATTGTGGATAGCTCTCCAAAGGGTTTTTTTGTATTTAGATGAACTCGAATTCCAAACTTTGTGCTAGAATCAATGCCTGTTGTTATAGATCATTACTAGTTAGTACTATATATATAGAACTTCACTTACTTGGTGACATTGCCAAGTTCTTTTTTATAAATATGCTGCAGCATATTGAAATCCAATTTTGCAAAGTTGAGCAACATTATGTGATGTTGGGAAGGATCTTGTTGATGCTGGTAGAAAGATATGTAATGCCTTGCTTCTGTCCTACGTAACCTCTTATGCAGAGGCTGATTTAAGCAGTGGCTGACACGTGCTTTGAGACCAGGGCTCAATTGGTTGTTATCAATCAGAGATTTAAGGTAAGTGTAACTTAAATGAAGAGCTTCTTCTAGAGTGTTCTCTCCGTGAGCCTCTAATTGTGCAGCTTCATACAAAGCCAACATTCCCTCCACGTCATCTTGGGTAAGATTTTCATTATCAAACTTTCCGTTGATGTCCTTGAATCTCTCAAATACATCTGCTTCATATATAAACATACAAACCAACTAGCGCTTTAAAAGAGAAAAGTTTTTCTCATTGGACAATCACTAATACAGAAAGATCTTTTTACCCCAGTTAAAAAGATGATTCGTACAATGGTGTAGATATAGGACTTTCTACACTAGTTGTAACAAGTATAGAAAAGGTTAAGCAAATCCCAAAAAAAAAAAAAAACATCTTGATTTCATTTGATTTTTCCGATTTGATAATCGATGGAGAAAGGTATAACTTTTTAAACAATTTTTGAAATATATATATAGACACACCGATTACTGTTTTAGCAAAGTGAGGTAGAAAACAGTCTCACACCTTATTTATGAAAATATCTTTAGTCACCCTTTTACACTGTGGTTGTAACAACTAATGAAAAATCTCCTTTGTAAAAATACCTTTTTATGCCAGGGAATCCAAATATAATAGTGACGAAGTTTGAACTTACCAGATGAGATGGGATATCCATGTTGCCTTAGCAATCGAAAGAGTAAAGCAAGAGAGTGGAGATTATTATCATCTTCATCATGCGTAATGAGGTTGTTGTTGCTGCTATAGATACTGTGAATCTTAGCCAAAGCTTTTTCAATTTCATGTTGGAAATGGTAGGAAACTCCCAAACGTTGGACCCAACCAATGAAGTTTAGCTTTTGTGAACAACTCAAATCATTGGAGGATATAACCATCTTTAGTTTCTCTTTCAATACCTCATGTTCCATGTTATCATCAACTTCCTGAAACATCACAGATATAACATATAATTTTCATATGCCACAACCACATTTAACTCATGAGCACCGAACAGACAGATAATGTTAAGACATTTTTAAAGTTACACATAATGGTATGTATGTGTGTATAGAATACCTGATTAGATTCGGAAGCATATGGAAGAAACATATTGCCCCAAATGGTAGGAGTATAATTGACACATTTTCTTGTGTTTTCATGAAGAGATGCTGCAACAGACATCGCTTCCAATTTTGTTGGAACTGAGAAATGCCTTTGATGGAAATTAAACGCGTGATATGTAAAGGTAATATGAATCTCCAAGCATTTATATAGAGGATTTCATTCATTAAATCTACTTTTCTTTGTGGTTAGGTAAGGCTTGACCGCTTGAGTATTAACAGCACATCAAGTTGCGTGATATTTGCAATTTCACCCTTATAAGACAGACATGGTTGCCCTGCTAAGCAAACTTTGGCCGGGGAGAGATGTGAACGGTGATTTTTTATTTTTTAAAAATCAAATCATGATTGTTCAAATCAGATTTGGATGGTAATTTTTTATTTAAAAAATCATTAATTTTTTTAAAAATCTTGACAGTAATTTTTTATTAAAAAAATTACTATGTTTTATGAGTAATAACAAAGATGATCCTTGAGTAATCACCACATGGATACTACTAAAATATTATGTTGATCTAACTAAATCAAAATAAACTATTCACTTGGATCCTTAATAAAAGACATATTTAGGAAATTGATATTAGTTTTAAGTATAAGACATAATTTTTATATTTATCAATATTTTCTTAATTTACAACTATTAATGCTCTCTCCACGATAATCAAAGAGGAGAGGGAACGAGGGAATATAGTTAAAAAAGATGACTAAAATGTTTTAGACAATATATATCATATTAACTAACTTTTTTTAATTTAATTAAATTAGATAAATATATTTTATATTAAAAATACAAAGTGCACTACAGAAGGTGGAGGTGGTTGATGTGGATTGGGTGATGTCTCAGCGGTCAAAGAGAACCGTTTGATTGAGAAGATTTGGCTTTGATTGAGGTGTCCGGTGTTGGTGGGACCGGGAGTGGCAGATTGAGGTGTAATGATTTTTCAGTAGTAATTAATACATTTTGAGATTTGATTCGTATACTTAATAATATGGGATTCCAAATGTATTTTTTTATTGGGTTACGGAGCACAACGCTGTTAACACTGTTAACAAAAAGTTAACCTCCGTTATCTAAGGTGCAGATTGGCCAACGAACTCTTACTCCAAGAGCGCCCAGCACAAAATTCTAAATTTTACTAAATTAAATAAATTTTTTCTCAATTGTCATTATTCAAAATTACTTGTATAGATATCTATGGACAAAAATTATTCATTCTTTAATTTTGTCAAAATTATAATTATAATTTGCTAAAATAAACAAAAATTTTAATTAAAAATATAATTATATGATTTAAATAAAACTCAAGGTGTTTTATAATTTATTATATATATTAAACAAAAAATTATAAGATTTCTTTTTATAATAAAACTCACATAAATTTCTTCTAAAATAAAATAATAATTTTTATGAGAAAAAGAATGTATGATAAATGATATGAGAGAATTATAGTAAAATATGTAAAAGTGCACTTATTAATCAAATAATGTTAGATGAAACATCATAAAAATTAAAAAAAAAAAAAAATCTTACATATTGGAATGGGGGAGATAACGTAGAGCTTAACATTTTTATGATTCTCTTGCAAATAGGTGTGACTATTAAGAATTTTTAGATAAACATATAATAAAAAGAAGCTCTGGAAAACTCCAATATAGTCAATCCGCTGAATTGAATGATGATATTTGTATTTGTCTAAGAAAATTTCATCCATTAATTTGTCTTGTTCAGATTAATAGATACATTTTTACTGGTCAAAAAACTTAAAAGATACTTTTTTTTGCCCCTATTTATAAAATATGATTTTCATTTTTATTTTATTTCTAAATATAAGTCTTATTAATCTAAATTTATAAGTATAATTTGTTTCCCTCTTTAAATTATAGCAAGAAATTTAGGTTAGTAGGTTCTTAAAGCTCAATTGTGTCAATTGCCGTATAACTTATTCCCAACGATACACTATTTATCTTGAATATAATGATATTAAGTTAACGGAAAAATCGAAAGAAAATAATAATTTTCACATGGTAGAGTAAAAATACATACATAAATTTACTCTAATTTATTTGATTAATAAGTGCACTTTTACATATTTTACTCTAATTATCTCATATCATTTATCATACATTCTTTTTCTCATAAAAATTATTATTTTATTTTAGAAGAAATTTATGTGAGTTTTATTATAAAAATAAATCATATAATTTTTTATTTAACATATATAATAAATTATAAAACACCTTGAGTTTTATTTAAATCATATAATTATATTTTTAATTAAAACTTTTGTTTATTTTAGCAAATTATAATTTTGACAAAATTAAAGAATGAATAATTTTCGTCCATAGATATCTATACAAGTAGTTTTGAATAATGACAATTGAGAAAAAAATTATTTAATTTAGTAAAATTTAGAATTTTGTGCCGGACGCTCCTGGAGTAAGAGTTCGTTGGCCAATTTGCACCTTAGATAACGATTAGATAATGGAGGTTGACTTTTTGTTAACGGTGTTAACGGCGTTGTGCTCTCCTTTTTAAAAGTTTGTTGGTATTTTTGGTCCACTTAATAGTTAATTGTGTTGGACGCTCCTAAGCCAATAGTTTATTGGTCAAATTGCACCTTAACCCTTTTTTATTTGATTAGTATACTTAATAGGGGAAATACCTCTCAACGTCCAAATAACCAAAAAATTATCAAAAAATATCTAAGAAAAAGTCACATATTTTAATATTATTTCTTAAACGTTAACATCTATATCAATACGACATTAACAACTAAATCAGTAGACGTTAACAACAATATTATAACAAATAAATCAGTACACGTTAACAACTATATTAATACAACATTTTCTGAAATAATACCAGAAAATACCCTAAGACCTTTTATAACATCTGACTTTTCTTTGGGTCTTTTTGACAATTTTTGGTTACTCAAGCCTGAGAGGGATTTTTCCTACTTAATAATATGGGATTCTCCAAAAACTCTATAAATATAATCAAGCCACACGCTGTATTCTTTTTTATATGATTCGTATATTTAATAATATGGGATTAGTACCAACGAGGGTTAGCACAAGTGGTAAGCGAGTTGTATCGTTTAAGTAATGTATCGAATTTAAGTCTTGTGAATATAAAAACGTCCTGTTGGGAGACTCTCCCACCATAACCAAGTGCGCGATAAGGGTTGGATCCGGATTAGTCAGGACAAAGTTCTGGATACCGGTTGGGCAACAAAAAATAATAATAATATGGGATTCGTATAATAAAGCCATGTGCTATGGTGCTCATTGCTGAATTGGTTGATGTGGATTCCATGGGTGATATCTCAGCGGTCAAAGAGAACCGTTTGATTGAGAAGATTTGGCTTTGATTGAGGTGTCGGGTTGTGGTGTGACAGGGAGTGGCAGATTGAGGTGTAATGATTTTATAGTAATAATTAATACATTTTGAGATTTGATTCGTATACTTAATAATACGGGATTCCAAATGTATTAGTTTATATGATTCGTATACTTCTTAATATTGGATTCTACAATAACCCTAAAAATATAATAAAGCCATGTGCCATGGTGCTCATTGCTCAATGGTTATGGGATCAAGAAGCAGTGTCACGTTTGAACAACTAGGCATATGGGTGAACATGTAGTTGAGGAATGCACATTAGGTGCACATAATTAGGTGCCGAATTATGTACTCATACCTCTATTAGAGGTATGAACATATTTTTTTTAAATTTTTTTATATATTGTATTTATTTAGATTTAAATTATATGCTGTTTTCTGGAATTTTTTTTGCACCCAGTATCTCAAATTAATTAGCTTCCAGTTCTGCATTTATTTGTAACACCAGTATCATGGAAAGTAATTAATTTTGAGATACTGGGTGCAAAAAAAAATTCCAGAAAGCAGCTTATAATTTAAATCTAAATAAATACAATATATAAAAAAATTAAAAAAAAAATGCACATACCTCTAATAGAGGTATGAGCACATAATTGGGCACCTATGTGCACCTAATTAATGTGCACCCGTAGTTGAGAGAAAAATTAGGTCCCAAATGTATTTTTTATATGACTCACTTTGGATTACATTATACCCAATTACCCATTTTATTGTCTGGGAAAGGAAATATATTATCTTGACACCCTAACTACGAGAATTACATTACTTTTTTTAATTAAATTAAGGGTTAAGGTGCAATTTTATACATGAAGTTTACTCCCAGGAGCGCCCAGCACCACGAAGTTTTTTCAGGAGCAAAAGTACACACGACGTTACGTTTTGGAAGCAAAAATACCACAGGCCGTTAGTTGACCTTTAGTTGACCGTTAGTTTTTTAACGGCCCGTGGTATTTTTGCTCCCAAAACGTAACGTCGTGTGTACTTTTGCTCCTAAAAAAACTTCGTGGTGCTGGGCGCTCCCGGGGGTAAACTTCATGTGTAAAATTGCACCTTAACCCTTAAATTAATTATATCAAGTTTTCTTTTAAACCTCACATAAGTGATTTTTCGATCAGACATTGAATTCTATTTTTTTTTATTTAGGTATTTTATAAATTTATTTGAAACCTGAGTTTATACATGAAATTTATGTCTTCTACAACATACTTTTACATCAATATTTCATATATAATAAAAAATGAGTAAAATAAATTGATAGCCTCCTTTGTCTAAATCATAGATATATCTCCTCTATTTTGAAACTATATATTTTTTTTTTCTTAAAATTAGAATATATGTTACAAAAATATTTCTTATATATTTGATATTTCATTTCCATCCCCAACCGTAGTTGACCGATAAATTTGACTCTTATTAAACTTTTGCTTTTACAAAAATACCCATACTCAACATAAAAATAAATATTTATATAACCAAAAAATAATGTTAATACATATATTTTCAAACTTTATAGTATGTTAAAAATATTAAAATTTACTGATTCTGATTATATTATAAAATCTATGATTTAAGTTTCTCATCTCATTTATTGAAATTTAGTTAATTAGATTTGTTCTGTCATAGAACATGAATCTCTAACCCTAGGTGGGCTAGTATGTAGATATAGGATCAAATAACTCTCCCCCAAGTATCCATAGATGAGATACCCGAGAGGATCGGAGATCACAAAGCACAGGGACTTGACTACGTACCCTGAAGAGGGATCAAAGTCCACGTAGTTCAATGATATTGGAGGCGTTTAGCCAAGGGGGTGGTGTGTGTGCTCTGTGTGCAGTATATGCAATTGAGAGAGAGAGAGCTTAGAAGATGTGTACCTCTTTAGGTTAACCAACTATATATAGAGGCTACCTTAGGGTTATGGTTTGGACTTATTGGGCCTCTTGTGCCTCTAAGCCCAAGTGTATGAGATGTCTCCTGTTGAGCCACACCTTGGATGAGCCTAGTATTTTATTCCATAACAGTTGCCCCCATGCCGAGATCCCCTGAATCCGACTTTGCTTTCGTAGCAATTTTCCGGGCTAATTGTCTGGTTTATATTCCTACATTTAATAACATGTAAGCAAATCACAATAAATGGAAAATACTTACTATTAAACATGAATAGTTGAATTGATACTGAAGTTACACTTTTTTCCAACAATCCATGTCAATATTGGGCATGTTTGGGCTGACTTTTCTTTCAGCGTTGCTATGTAAAAATTTTAGTAGCTTTGAAGCAAACGGCCCAATGAGAAAAAAGTTCAATATCCCACTATTTTTAATGAGTTTTGATTTTGATCCATATGTTTTTTTCACCATTTCTCCATATACTTTATGCTGTCCAAAACATTGGCCCATATAGTTTTATAAAGATTCAAATGAGTTTAATGCTTTTTTTGTTACAAAAAAGCTTAGGTGAATTGAGCCCAAGGGACTCACTAAGACTAAAATATGTCTTTAGGCTCAAAAGAACGCTTACAGAGATATTTTCTCCGGTCATAAATAGAAGATAGAGTTAATGTTTTTTTTAAAGAGATTAAGAAACTTGAATAAGTTACTTAATCATATCATGTATTGTGTATCATTAAATTATATATCAGTTTATATGCTAGCAAAATAGTTTGGAGAAAAAACCATAAATATAAATATTTTAAAGTAATTTAATTAGCTTCCTTTATATCTCAAAAAAAAAAAAAAAAAGTGAACTTTTTCTTATATTTAGGATTAGAGGGAGTACTTGCATATCGCGCACCAAAAAGATCCTCATATCGGTAGCAAGATTTAAGTTCACGGCCTCATGGATTGAGCCAACTCCTAATCAACTGGTCCAAACCTTCATTGACAAATGAGTTTAACTGTTAACCTTGCCATATGGCGTTAACAATTTTAACTTATATGTATTGAGTAAAATCAAAGCAAACTCGTTAAAATTATAAAAAAATTTGATATGGCTTACACCCGTTGATGTTGTTGATGGGTATCATCACATTCTGAGCAGGGAAATTGACATTTTAGCACCTTTCTAGAGAGAGAATTTTATTCAAGAATTAAGAAATATTGAAATTCTATAAAACGACTGAGGTTTCTTGAGAAATTTTTTTGAGTAAACAATGATGATCGCCAAGTCACCGCCACAGGGACACAACTATTATACTAGTATATGTTTATTTAACTACATCAAAATAGTAATTAAATCCGTATGGCAAATTGGAAATAATTTTGCTTCCCCCTTGAAAATGAACTTATGACAAGACTATCTATGGACAACATTGTTGGTCCAAAGGGACTGATCAAATTACAGTCAAAACCCGCAAAGATTAGTAGTATTCCTTCCTCCGCTTTCTAGTATAAGAGATAATTAATTCGAGTTAGATAAAAGAAATAAAATAAATTGGTCAATTTAAACAAATATGGTTACTTGATCCTTAATATATTATATATCCCTACATAACGTTATGGAGAAAAAAATGATAAAAATAGAAGATAAAATGGATTGAATTTTTATATTTTGGACCAAACATCTCGTAATTAGATAAGATGATCTACGTAATCACTTTCATATTCATGCGTAATGCCTCAAACAAAAGAAAACCATACACAAACTTCAATTCATAAACAAACTTAGTAATCAATAGCGGCATGCGTGACTTGATGATAACCTAGGAAGTAGCTAGGAACTTATATATCCGGATCACCATCAAACTAGACAACACAACAGATTAAAATAACAAGTCTTATTATGGTGCAATATATATATATATATATTACCATAATAAGTTTGAAGGAGTATATATATCAGGGCTCAATGGTTATAGGATTGAGAAGGAGCTGGACGATGTAATGTTTGAGGGAGTCGCCATTGGTGAATCTGTCTTGCAGGTTTTCATAGACAACCTCAGACACTCTAGCCATATTGACGACACACTCAAGCATTGATTTTGGGATGTTGTATGGATTATTCAGACACTCTTCGTTGATGTCCTTCCAGCAATTTTTGATGTCATCACTGATTATTTTATAGGCATCTTCTTCTGAAACTCCATACTGTTTCATGCAACATTCCACTCCTGAAGCAACATGCTCTCTCTCCTGCTCAAACTACACGCAACGTTCATGCAAAAACCATAAAATCAACTCCCTTTATCGTTTCTTTCTATTAGTATAAGTATGATATATACTACTCCAGTCCTTATAAGAGCCTAAAATTTAAATTAACTTGGTCCTTTTTGTGAGAACCTAACAAGAGTTGTCTATACATATAATAAGTTTTTCCATTTCTGCCCCTCATTACACACACATACATATATTGCATTAATGAAAAGGTTACATTGGTGATACTTATATTTATTATATTTTACTCTATTATTACTTGCCCCTCGTAAATAAGTGTGTACTTTAAAAAAAAGTTTATACAATGAAAAGGTTGGTGATACTTATATTTATTTCAAACATAAGTGTGTACTTTAAGAAAAGTTTATTTCAAACATACTTATTATTTTTAACTAATTTTAATCATTTTCTTAATCCGAGTAATCCAGTTATTGAGCTCTTATAAATAGGTTTGGAGGGAGTATCTTTCTGTGTATTTTTGTGTGTGTGTGTGTGTGATTTGTATATTCTCAGTGGTACCTTATGAGTGGCCATGTCATCCATGAGTCTGCCAATAAGTGAGAAGGCTCTAACTATTTTCAGATTTGAGGAAATCCATTCAAACACCTCTTTAGTTGCAAGATTTCCGAGGAGGCCCAGAACTGAAGTCATCTGAAGTGGGCAAGTAGAAGACACAACTCCATTATCCTTATACTCCTCATAGCTTGGAATGTACTTTTCATTACACCATTTTGCTTCCGTCAAGTACGACTCAGCCAAGTTAATAAACTACAGCCACAATATATATGTAATATAACTAAGTTAAAATTGAATAATAAATACATACATACATATATGTGTGTAACACATCCACTATGAAATCAAGATATAAAGTTATCGGCTATATACAGCTTGTTTAACATGTGGCATCACAAAATTTGACGTCCCTTCTTTTTCCGTCACCATCTCCATTTCATTGCACACTTGTAAAACTGCTTCAAAGACCACTTTCATGCACTCTGGAAGCGATTCAATGGGACTTATATCCCATCTGATAATAATCAAATAATCAAAAGGATTAATAATTAAATTCAATAAAATATAAAATTCTTGTCTAGTTTTCAGTGACAAGACCCATCTGATGATAATAATCAAATAATCAAAAGGATTAATAATTAAATTCAATAAAATATAAAATTCTTGTCTAGTTTTCAGTGACAAGATTGGTAAATACAATATGACCTGTGCATGGCCTCTGTGAAGAGTTCAAGTTCTTCAAGGGTGCCATAGACGTCATAGGTATCATCAAGTAGACAAATAATACAAACCAATTTGGTGGCTACCATTCTTGTATAGTGCTGAATTGAGGCTCATAAGAAAGACCTAAAGGCCAAAAGTAAGCCTCCACCAGCCTATCTCTAGCATAAGGGACCTTTCTCGTCAACTCTGATTCTTTCCACCACCTGTACTACGTAATCCAAATAAACAACACCGTCTAATTACTATTATATATACTATATACAGATCATTACTAGATTTTTAATTTTTTTTTTATATAGCTATATTGTTGAGCCTAATTGCGGGTAACTCTTTTAGGCTTTTTTGTATTAACATAGATTCAAAATCCAAACCTTGTGCTTAAGCAAAGTCCCTTCCACTAGAACTAACGCATAAGGATCATTATTAGTTAATATATAGCACTTCACTTACTTGGTGACATTGCCAAGTTCTTTCTGATGCAGTTGTTGCAGCATATTGAAATCCAGTTTTGCAAAGTTGAGCAACATTATGTGATTCTCGGAGGGTTCTTGCTGATGCTGGTAGAAAGGCATGTAATGCCTTGCTTCTATCCTACTTAACCTCTTATGCATAGGCTGACTTAAGCAGTGGCTCACACGTGCTTTGAGACCAGGGCTCAATTGGTTGTTATCAATCAAAGATTCAAGGTGAGTGTAACTGAAATGAAGAGCTTCTTCTAGAGTCTTCTCTCTGTGAACCTCTAATTGTGAAGCTTCATACAAGGCCAACATCCCTTCCACGTCATCTTCATCAGTATGGTTTTCATTATTAAACTTTCCCTCCACGTCCTTGAATCTCTCAAATACATCTGTTACATATAGTGAGAGTGTGATTGAACTGAGAACAGCAAGCTCTTCTCATTAGACAATGCAAATATAATACTACTTAGACCCTTAGTATAAGAGGTAAATAACTAATTTGAAAATATTAAAGAATTGAATTAGTTAAGTTAGTTATTTGTAACAAATGTGTTTTAGTTTTTTCTAAAATACCCTCTTTAATCATTAATCATGTGTGCGGGAATTACCCTAATGAAAATCCCCTTAATATATATATAATCAATAGTGGTACTTTGGGGAAAACATTATAACTTTGGTAGACAAAATGGATTGAGATCTTATATTTAAAACCAAAGTAAACTTGATATTTTCTAGCTTCTATATTTAGAAATATGGAGGAAGCAGTGACAGAAGTTTGAAAATACCAGATTAAATGGGATATCCATGTTGCCTCAGCAATCGAAAGACTAAAGCAAGAGAGTGAAGATTATTATCATCTTCATCTTGCAAAATAAGGTTGTTGTTGCTGGTATAGATGTTGTGAATCTCTGTCAAGGCTTCTTCAATTTCATGTTGGAAGTGGTAGGAAACTCCCAAACAATGGATCCAGTCAATGAAGTTTAGCTTTTGTGAAAGACACAAATCATTAGAAGATATAAATATCTTTAGTTTCTCTTTCTGTACCTTTTGTTCCATGTTGTAGTCATCAACTTCCTGAAAAAATCACAGACGCACATGTTACTTTCATATGCCACTATCAGATTTAAGGCGTGTTTAAGGTTGCATATAATGAGGTGTCAGTGTGTGTAGAATACCTTAGACTCTGAAGCATATGGAAGAAACATATTGCCCCAAATGCTAGGAGCATAATTGGCACATCTTCTTGTGTTGTCATGAAGAGATGCCGCAACAGACATGGCTTCCAATTTTTATTGGAACTGAAAAATGCCTTTGATAGAAATTAAGTGCCTGATATGTAAAGGAAATATGAATCTCCAAGCATTCATATAGAGGATTTCATTCATTAAATCCACTTTCTTTGGGGTTAGGTAAGGCTTGACTCTTAAACTGTACATGAAGTTGCATGATATTTACAATTTCACCCTTACATGAAGTTGATAAATACTTTAATTATATTTTCGTATGGGATGAAGCAACTAAAATTAATGAAAGAGGATATTTAGGTTTTGTTTAATGCATGGTATCTCACGCATGCACAAAAGGTGACAAACAACGTTGTTTTACGCAGTACTTCAATAATACTTCTTTATTCATATAATAAATGTCTCCTAGAAGCCCATCGCTTTCTCTAATTAATAACCCTTCTCAGTTTTTTTAATCTGTCCCTCAGATCGATCCATAGTCAAATTTGGGTGTCACCCTACTCCATAGTCATTTGTTTATATGATTATCCTCTCTAAGGGACTCGATCACATCTATCTAGATTAAATTAATCAACATCAAACATGATAGAGACGTGTTAAAAGATAGATATTGTTTTTGAAAAGCTCCAACTTGAGAGTTGTTAAAAGGCTGGCGGATGATAGAGACGTGCAAGGATTGGTTCACACTTTCCTAGACCTCTTCAATGAGAAAAACATGATGCATTATTCTGACTTGAAATTTAAAAAGTCCAATGATGAACGAGGTTGGGTCATTGACTTTAAGAAAACTCGATGTAAGCTCATTATAAGAGTTTATAATAAATATTTATCCTAGTAAGTTTGCTTGGCTACATAGATTGTATGATACTATTGTGTTATATCCATAACTAATTTTTTGTATAAATTGTGTATTAAGAGGCGATCTCACTTAACAACTTCATCAGATGTTTTCTTCTATCTACATCTATCCCTTTTCAGGACGGGGTTAATAAACTATGAGTTTTTTTTTTTTGGTCAAGTGTAATTAATCGCATGTCACTAACAATATAAAATCAAATTAATGAATCCATGAGTGTTTTCGTAGCAAAAGATATATATGTGTGTGTGAAGATCTCCATTTTTCTAATTTTTGGAGATTTCTTTCCTTTGGTTTAGCTTGCAAATTGCAATATCTCCTTTGAATAATAAAACGTCTTTGTCTTCATCATCGATATTTTCTTTCTCTTTTATTTTATGAATATCATCGATATTTTCTCTCTTTCCCAGATTTTTTCTATTCTGCCATTTTTGTTTAAACTTTATTTGTTTACACATGTAGTGTGCATGTATGTAAAATAGGCGTAGTATATTGTGATTAAATATATTTGAGTCAATCTCACTCTAAATTCTCATACTTAAATCGATTTTTAATTTTAATTCTTATGCTTTGTTTTTGCATTTTTTTCCCTATATACTATATCTCGTCCAAAACGTCAGTCCTTATTTATAAGGACTTTAATCTAAACTTAACAGCATTCAAACTATCAAGTAGGCTAACATGAACTATACTAGAACCAGTAATGTAACTCAAGTTGATATTGTTCATGGAGTATATCCCTTTCTGAACAGAGAAAATGACATTTTAATACCTTTCGAGATAACTTAATTCAAGAATTACGAATTATAGAAATTCTATAAAACGACTAAGGCTTCTTGGGGGGGGGGGGGGAATTAGTAAACAAAGATGACCGCGGAGTCATCACCACGCGTGGATACTCAACTATGATGTTGATATAATTAAATAAAAAAAATAATAAAATCAGTATAACAAATTGGAAATATTTTTGCATCCCGCGTGAAAATGAACTCATCATAACAAGACTTGTATTCAAGTGTTATTATTCAACTATGATTTCCAGAATTCGTGGCCAATTGTGATTAATACTTTTATGGGTATGTGAATTTATCAAGTAGACTCGATGAAATAATATCTTTTCTTTAGTCTAAAATGTGAAAAGGAGACCGCCGCAGTCAAGTTTAACTAGTCTCTTTATTAACAAATGTATGCAATTTGAACAAGAAATATTCATATTTCACGTGCGTTTTTCTTTCTATATATATGTGTACGGGCTTTTAAACATCTCTTAGGTGTGATTCTATAATTTAGGACACTTGACCCAATTAAAGTAACACAAAATAGAGAGCATTTTTCATGCTCAAGCTTCCAAGAATTTGAATCCTATCATGCAATCAAATTAATCAACATACAATACCATGCATAAATCACTGATACAAGCTTCCATTTAAGCTTTATCCATGCTTAACTCTCATGTTCTTGCACCATCTCTCTCTATTTGCTTCTGCTAATCGGAAAATGAGGAAGGAGGTATCAGCAGGGGGTGTCTTAGCTCTTAACTGAAGGGAGTGAATTCAATGAAGATTGTGGGTCCCACATGCAAGGCTTATCCCATGAGCCTTGATTTTTAGCATTTTATGGGACCAATTGCTACAAAATCTTATCTATATATCTTCTTGGTGAGCTTTGGCAAGTGTTGGGCCTCACATTTTGGATTTCTAAGCGTGTGTGTATAATAATATTAACATAACTCCGCTACCTCCAAGTCCGGTTTCTCTCAAGATCGCTCCTCTCATTATCCCTCATCATCCCCATCTGAAGCGTCCAATTTTTGATCCAACGATCTCTTTCCAAAAAACCGCGCGTGGTTTTTAGAAAGACATTCTGGATCGTTGGATCAAAAATTGGACGGTCCAGATGAGGATGATGAGGGATAATGAGAGGAATGATGATGAGAATATCTTCTCCCTCAAACCTTCTGTCGGGAGGGGAACAAAAATCTTAACGCCTTGTAGTGATAGGGATTCAGAGACACAGCGGCACTCACATAATAAGCCCCAAACAACGCCTCTAGTCCCGAGCAACGCGGTTTTTAGCGCATGCTTGCCGGGGTTAGGTCATGCCACGTGCATTGTTGTCTTTATTATTTGACCACGTTCTTCTTTTATTTTTATTTTTGAAAAAACAAATCACGTCAATAGTATATATTAAATAAATAATTTATATTCGAAGGGCATAGGTTCATTAGTCGGCGGCACCTTGCCTTCGTGGCTGACGTGTAAATTAAAATATGTTAGCATTTGTGATAAGATTGAGTTATCTACTTATCTTCTGTCGTCTTTCTTCCTATTTCCTCGTATTCTTCATGCTTTCATATGTAATACGTGTGTGTGGGGCCGCCTACACAACTATGACATGCTATTATATTGATAATCAATATGAATATAGTAGAACGTAAAGTTCATATATTATTTGCTAAGATTTAATTTTGCTCTTAAAGTCTTCATTTAGAACTTGTAGTTATTGGGGGAGTGATCTCCCTTTCTCTCTCTAAGGTGGAGGCGGCTTCTACATGCGTGAAGTTCTATCTTTTAGTGAGTGGAAAGAGGAATTCCCGCACTTCCCTCTCTAGATTATGTTTGGTTTGAGGGGAGAAAGGGAAAGAGGGGTTTTTACTAAATAGCGTGAGTCGTTCTCTACTCTACTCAAGTTTAAAAAAAAAAAAAAAAGATGAGCGGATGACATATCCATGCTTTATTGTATCTTTTCTTCTCATTTCCAATTTAATAATATTGTTTATGGCAGCCATGCTTTTAAGTTAGACCTAATTAATTCATAAGGTTTGCTTATGGAGAATGAGAGGTATTTTACCACTCTCTTTCTTAAGGGAAGAGATTTTAACGATTTTTTCTCATTTCAAAATTATGGAAGAAGGGAGAGGAGATGGCTGATAAAAGATTGAGTAGCGTACTCTTTTATCTGTGTTAAACTGTTTTTTCCCTAATTTTTTTCCAGCAGTCTCTTCTTTTTCTATAAAAAAAATAACTACATTACAATTCTTCTTTTTGGTTTGGTTTAAAAATATCAAATCTTTAATCCTTTGTTACCCTAGAGCGGGTAACTCAAGCATTCATTACATTCACATGGTTAAAAATATGTTATAAATAATTGAAGAAAATTTACACCATTCAAAATAAGTTGTGACTGGATACTTAAAGAAATATCAGGTATTTTTTTATCAACAAGATTTACAATGAGATACTCACTTTTATTACATTCATGCTTAAAACAAAAGAAAACCACTCACAAACTTCAATTCGTAAACATATTTAGTACTACCTCCATCTCTAATTATAGGAGCAATTTAACCGATTTTGGGAGAATTAAGGAGAGGAGTTAAATTAGTTAATTTTACTCATTTTCCTAAAATGTCCTTATATAAATTTAAAATGACACAAGTTGACTTAATTATAAGTGTTTCTAATTTGTCTTACGTTAGATATCCATGACATATTAGTTTATATATGTATATTAGTTGCTTTTTATATAGCTATGTGTATACATATAGATCTAATTTTCTTTCCACACGCTTTCTAATTGATATAATGGTCTTGCTATATAAACATATATGTGTGTATATATATGTGTATACATATAGATCTATCTACATACATAGAGACACACACCCATATATCTACACAGACACACACACACACATAAACATATATGTGTGTCTATATATGTGTATACATATAGATCTATCTACATACATAGAGAGACACACACACACACACACACACACACACACACACACACACACACACACACACACACACACACACACACACACACACACACACACACACACACACACACACACATATGTTTATATGTGTGTGTGTGTTCACACATATATATCTACACATATATATATTGACACACATAAACACAAATATACATATATATGTAAACACATATATATAATGCTCCTAATAATAAGTATAAATAGGGGTATTATAGGAAAAAATTGACAAAAGTTAAAACTTGCTCTTATAATTAGGACCAAAACCAACTCCAAAATTTGCTCCTATAATTAGAGACGGAGGGAGTAACCAATAACAACACCTTGCATTATTCGGTAACCTCGGAATATATATCCATATACGTCTTATTATAGTTTAAAATATATAAAGCTACGACGTTAGGGCTCGATGGTTATAGGATCCAGAAGGAGCTGGACAATGTAATGTTTGAGGTCGTCGCCATTGGTGAATCTGTCTTGTAGGTTTTCATACACAACCTCACACACTCTAGCCATATTGAGGACACAATCAAGCACAGAATTTGGGACGTTGTATGGATTGTTCAGACACTCTTCATTCATGTCCTTCCAGTAATTTTTGACGTCGTCGTTTATTATTTGATACGCTTCTTCGACTGAAACTCCATACTGCTTCATGCAACATTCCACTCCTGAAGCAACATGCTCTCTCTCCTGCTCAAACTACGCACATGTTCAACCAAAAACCCATCAAATTAAACTCCCTTCCAATTAACAGTAGTACTCATCATCCGGTACTAAATACAGGACATAGTTTACGGTGTAATTTGTATGAAAAACTATGTCCTACATTTAGACTGGATATAGTATTATATATATATTGTTTAAGTGGTACCTTATGAGTGGCCATGTCATCCACGAGTCTGCCAATAAGTGAGAAGGCTCTAACTACTTTTGGACTCGAGGAAATCCAATCAAACACCTCTTTGGTTGCAAGATTTCCAAGCATGCCTAGAAATGAAATCATCTGAAGTGGGAGCGTGGAAGATAAAACTCCGTTGTCCTTATACTCCTCATAGCTTGGAACGCACTTTTCACTGCACCATTTTGCTTCCGTCAAGTATGACTCAGCCAACTCAATAAACTGCAACCACAATATTTAATTACTTATTATAAGTGAAAATCGAAGAAAATATATATAACATCAACTTTGAAATTAAGATATAAAGTTATCGACTATATACAGCTTGTTGAACGTGCGGCATCACGAAATTTGACGTCCCTTCTTTGGCAGTTACCATCTCCATTTCGCTGCACAGTTCTACAACTGCTTCAAACACCGCTTTCATGCACTCTGGAAGTGTTTCAGTGAGACTTATGTCCCATCTGATAATAATCAATTGATAAAAAGGATTAATAATAAGTCATATAAAATCCACCATTAATTTTCAGTGACACGATATATTATCGATAAATAAAATATGACCTGCGGATGGCCTCTGTGAAGAGTTCAAGTTCATCAAGTGTGCCATAGACGTCATAGGTATCGTCAAGAAGAGCGATAATGGAAACCAATTTAGTGGCTACCATTCTTGCAGTGCTGAACTGAGGCTCATAAGACAGTGCTAAGGGCCAAAAGTAGGACTCCACCAACCTATCCCTTGCATAAGGGACCTTTCTCGTCAACTCTGATTCTTTCCACCACCTGCATGTAATCCAAATTAACAAGACCGTTTAATTTATAGTGTTATATATATATTATGGATCATTACTAGTTAATACACACACACATATAGCATTTCACTTACTTGGTGACATTCCCAAGTTCTATCCGATGCAGATGCTGCAGCATATTGAAATCCAGTTTTGCAAAGTTGAGTAACATGATGTGGTTATGGGAAGGATCTTGTTGCTTCTGGTAGAAAGAGATGTAATGCCTTGCTTCTATCCTGCGTAACCTCTTGTGCAGAGGCTGACTTAAGCAGTAGCTCACACGTGCTTTGAGGCCAGGCCTCAATTGATTGTTATCAATCAAGGATTTAAGGCGAGTGTAAGTGAAATGAAGAGCTTCTTCTAGAATGTTCTCTCCGTGAACCTCTAATTGTGCAGCTTCATACAAGGCCAACATTCCCTCCACGTCTTCCTCAATAATATTTTCATTATCAAACTTTCCCTTGACGTCCTTGAATCTCTCAAATACATCTGTTTCACATATATATAAGCATGTCAAGTAGGGAAAGTGCTTGAAAAGAGAAAAGCTCTTCTCGTTACTAACTCTTGTTCAAAATATAAGAGTCAAAAGACTAAATTATTACGCAATTCAAAACGTCAGTTAAAATTTGTTGAAGGCAATAATTATGTAAAACGTAAAACTCACTTTCCTAAAAAAAATCCCTATTTATGGGGAGGGTGAGTAGGAGAAAAAATGAGTGGAAAAAGAGATATGAGAGGAGGAGTAGAAAAAATAGATGAGAGAGTCATATAATTAACTAGGAGTAAAATTGAAAAAAAAAATATATTAACTGATGAGACAAAAACAAAGTGGATCTTGCGTAATCACAAGTTTGACTCTGGTATTGAGGAGTATTAGACCATAATAGTGACGAAGTTTGAAATTATATACCCGATGAAATGGGATATCCATGTTGCCTCGGCAGTCGAAAGAGTAAAGCAACAGAGTGAAGATTATCATCATCTTCATCTTGAGTGATGTGGTTGTTGTTGTTGTTGGCATAGATGTTGTGAATCTCAGCCAATGCTTCTTCAATTTCACGTTCGAACTGGTACGAAACTCCCAAACGTTGGACCCAGTCAATCAAGTTTAGCTTTTGTGAACAACTCTGATCGTTGGAAGATATCAACATCTTTAGTTTCTCTTTCAGTACCTTATGTTCAACGTTGTCATCAACTTCCTGAAAAGTCACACACAAAACATGTAATTTTCATATTTCACAATCAGGTCTAGAGTTGCTTATATATCATGGTGTATGTATAGACAGTACCTTAGATTCTGAAGCAAATGGAAGAAACATATTGCCCCAAATGGTAGGAGTAAAATTGGCACATCTTCTTGCGTTGTCATGAAGAGATGCTGCAACCGACATGGCTTTTAAAATTTTGGAAATGAAATGCCTTTGATGAAATTAGATTAAGAGCTTGGTGATATATGCAAAGGTGATATGAATCTCCAAATATTTATAGAGGAGGATTTCCTCAATTGAATATACTTTTCTTTGTGGTTTGATCGGCAGGAAAAGGAAATTTGAAAGTTCCGAGTATTCAATTGCGTGTCTTGTGGAAATTGTTGAGAATTATATTGTTTCAATTTAGAGTAAATACACTTTCTGGTCCCTGACAAAAAACACGGACTCCATTTTGGTCCCTGACAAAAAAAAAGTCCTTTTCAGTCCATAAAAAGGACGAATAAGGGTCGATTGGTGGACATTTTGATCCCTTACAAATTTCCAAAAGGTCCTTTTAAGTCCCATAAAAAGGTCTAATAAAGATCGGTTTTTTTGTCAGTGATTAAATTGGGGTCCGTGTTTTTTGTTAGAGACCATAAAGGGTATTTACTCTTGAATTTAAGTCTAGGACGAAGAAGGAAACTTCATTGGAAAAAAAGGTTTTCAAATTCAATGTAGCATTGAGTTATTTAGGGAGTCAATTAGCAACAACGTTTTGTTTAATATGAATAGGTCTTTGTTAATGCTAGTATCCCACAGGCACAAGAGGTGACAAACAACGTTGTTTTAGGTATAACTTTCATAATTCACAGTACTACCTTCCCTTCTCAATGTAAGAGCTAATTGGAGATTTAATTTGATTCCAAATATAAAATATCAGTCCACTTTGTTTTCTTAATTTATAATTTTTTCGTAAAGTATCTCCATTAATTATACCCATTAGGAAAACCAACTTATATTTGTTATAAATAACTAACATAACTAAAGAACTCGAGATTCCGAGAGATCTAACGGGGTCTTACATCGTTAGACAAACTATTTATTGGTTAGATTCTCTATTCAAAATGGGGTCCGTGTTCTTATCTTCCTCTCTTTTATATATTTTCTATGTAACATAAACAGAGCCTACATCCTACATCAGGGCTTCAGTTTTGTGTGGGTATTTCAGTAAGTCAATCGGATTTTATGTATGCCTGAAATACTTACTGTATAAATTTCTTCGATAAGCCAATCTCTTTCTTTAATTAATCCTTAAAATGTTTTGTCTTAATCCTTCTCAGTTTTTTCAATGAGATCCACCCAAATCCATAGTTAAATTTGGGCGTCTTTTAGCCCCAAATTGCTCCATAGTCATTTATTTTAACGAGTATATGAAGTCCCGCACGAATGGGTCATAATTCTCTGTAATTATCTTACTCTTTTCATTGATTTGACCGGAACAACATTTTAAGAGAATAAAAATAGACACGAATAATCTTGAAAAATCAAACTGAAAATTTTCAATTCTGCCCAAAAGTCTTGGTTCTTTTTCCAAATTTCTTATGCTTAAATATATTTTATGTTAAGGAGTCAAATGTTACTCTTCCCTTTTTTAATCTTTTGGAGATATTAATGAGAAAAATTAAATGCAAAATTTTTAGCACGCATAAAAACAATTATTTTTTTATAATTAGAAATCAGTTTATGACTATTCAAAAAAATTATTTCATTGAATACCATATTGACAATTGGATCTTACTTTTCTTTATCTATATTCTTGTTCAAAGTTGGATCGTACAACATTAAGAATGATGTGTGCTTAAATTGATCAAACTAATCAAATACTCCCTCTGGTCCAGAGTTTGGTGCAATTAGCGGGGGTAATATGAGAAGTTACTTAAACTGTAGGGCAATTTTATTAACTTTAATTGTTTTTACTAATTTGTGATATTTGTTAGTTGGTGCCTTATAATAAGCATAAGAGAGAGGGAGTATTAATTTAACCAACTGTTTTCTTGATTTAAACCCTTTTAGTGGTTGACTTGAGTTTAACTGGCCGGTGGACATGAACCGTATCTTAAGCCGGAAAACCGCATAAAAACTGGAAACACGCAAGTATTAGAGAACCATACAACTATATATATATATATATATATAAGGTATGTCAAGTGACATGACAAACGATACATACATACATGTGTGTACACACACACATACATACACACACACACACACACACACACACACACATATATATATATATATATATATATATATATATAATAAAAATTGGAAAAAAAACAAAAACAAAAGTACATTTATGTCTTGCATGTGCAGAAACTTTACGTAAGTGTTATCTTGTGCAAATAGTTGTAGTATGTGTAATAAATATAGGTAGTTGTAATAGTTGTAATAAATGTATAAGGACGAAAGTACAATAGTAGGCTTAGGCAATTGTACAAGAGAGGTAGTGAATTGAGTGAAATCTCAAACTTGGTGTGTGTTGCAATGTGAGATTACATGGCTTTATATAGATAGCCGGCATTCCAACTGCTTCCTAATTCTGACATACACATTTACATAGCATTACTTCTATATTTACAAAGTCAAAAAGCCTAAGCCTACTATTGTACTTTCGTGCCTATACATTTATTACAACTATTACAACTACCTATATTTATTACACATACTACAACTATTTGCACAAGATAACACTTACGTAAGAGTTTACATTATGTACTTAGAGTTAAGTGCTTATTATGTGTTATGTGCTTAGAGTTAAGTGCTTATTATGTGCTTATAACTCTAATTAGAGGTATAAGCATATTTTTTTTTTTATTTTTTTATATATTGTATTTATTTATATTTAAATTATAAGCTACTTTTCAAGATATTTTTTGCACTCAGTATCTCAAATTAATTAATTTTCATAATACTGGTGTTACAGACAAATACAGAACTAGAAATTAATTAATTTAAGATACATGGTGCAAAAAATATCTCAGAAAGCATAATATAATTTTAATCTAAATAAATACAAAATATAAAAAAGAAAAAAAATATGCAGCACATAATAAACACCTAATTCTAAGCACATAATGTGGATGTAACAACCCGACTTTTCTAAAGCAGTATAAATTTTTTTTTAAAAAAAAACATCATTTCAAAATGATCAGAGTAGTGCACCGGAGCGATTGAGTAACTGATATATATATTAAAATACCCATGGTAACATGTTTTGCTGTTTAAACAATGATACGTATGTTTCAAAAGAAATGACAGAAAGGAGTCTTCACTGGGACTCCTAGGCGTCTTGCTTGTCCCTCTCCTCGGTTCTCGGTCCACCCGACCACGAAGCTAAGTTAAGAGCCGAGGTCCATGCGTTAACCTCATGATTACATACATCATATATGTACAACAGACATTCATAGACTCTTGGCAACATTTACTATGGTCAGACATAGGATATACATAACAGATATGTATAACAATAACAATACAGTCGGATGACAGACAATCATACAGTCGGATGATAGACAACAGTACAGTCGGATGTACAGACAATAGTACAGTCGGATGTACAGACAATAGTACAGTCGGATGTACAGAACAATAGTACAGTCGAATGTACAGACAATAGTACGATCGGATGTACAGTGCAATAGGCATGACGAAACAACAAGACAATCGAGTACGGGCATGACGCATAATTGGCATGACAGAACAACAAGACAATCGTAGTACGGGCATGACAGACAATATACACATATGCATACAATAAACATCGAGTTAAGGTTACCGATGCGCGAACGTACCTTCGTTGACGGATTACGGTATTTCTAGCACGTTTACGGAAAAGCGTACTTTTACGGAAAATCGTGAAACAATGCAGACGTCGGGCGTAACGGCAGCAGAATCAACGTTTTAGATATCCTATGAGAATAATGTCACTTCCATTAGTAATTTGACATTATAAGCGGCATTTTAGGTAAAAATTACCATTTTGCCCCTATAACCTACTTGGCGGAATTTCGCCAGCGCTTCCGCTACATAGGCTATTTTCTTCCCAAATTTTTGCCAGAACTTCGACGCATTTATGATTTTCGAAAATAAAGACTAAAAATAGCCCTCCCATATGATACCCAATCATACTTGAAATTTAAAGGCTATTACTACCCCTAATTTTGAAAGAGTTATAAAAACTACAACTTTTCAGCGACTCGATCCCTACTATGTTTACACCTCTGCATATTTTTCAACGCAAACAAGGCTCTAAAACATTTGTAGGAATCTTGTCACCTACTTTCTAAATCTATCTACTAATTCTACTAACTACTAAACTAAAAACGAAAGACTAAAAAAACTAAAGCCCGAAAGACTTACCCGTTGAAGACTTCGGCAGAGCTTCCGCCCAGAACTTCTCTCTCTTCTTTCTCTCCCTAGGAATTTCGGCCAAAGGAGCTCAAAGAAGTGAAGAGTGATGTGCAGAATTTTGAAGAGAGGAATGGCCTATTTATAGAAAATTTTTAGGGACAAGGTTGGAATTTTCCAAATTGTCTTACACTATTCATGTCCAACAATTCCAAAGGATTTTTGCCCTTGCTTTTTCATGCCTTGGCCGACCTCCCTTGCTGATGTGGCAGCCTCCCATTGGTCCAAAATGGTGACTTGGCTTGCTTTAAGCCCTAGCCCAACCGTTTTCCCCGATCGGTACCCGATTCGCGTGATTTCGGAGAATTTACAAAATTATGGATTTACAACTTTGAAGACAAGTTCTCACTTAGTAGAAATGTCCAAGTTAACCTATATTTTGATTCCATATAGGGCTCCAACAGTCCAGTTGAGTCTTTCTCGAAAACGTGCCCAAACGCGTCCGGTGTCGAAACGAAAATCCCAAGTTCCAGTTTATAGACATAGATGCACCGATTTCAAATATGTCCATAAAAATTCCCAATTCTTTCTCAGTTGTCAAAACTCTAATTTTGAAGTCTTTACTTCCAACCTCGGCTATCTCGCCTTTTTTCGAATTTCCTATTTCGTCTTATTAGGAAAAAGTCCTATTGACTTCAGAATTAACTTCCGCAAGAGTTTAACGGAAGATAAAAACCCACTGATTAATATTTTACCTTGACTTTGGAAATCCCATTCCTAGATCTCTAGATAGGATCCGTTTCCTAATTTTAAAATTACTATTCACAAAGTTTCACTTTAATTAATTATAATATAAAATATTTGCAAGTTGTAACATAATATCTAGATATTATGTTTTGCAAATTCTATCCTATTTTGAGTCCAAAGTTTCGGTCACACATCTGGTCCTTTTTATTAAATTTTCGTTTTATATTTAATTTAATATAAAATAATTATTTAATAATTATTTTATATAATTTCTTACATAATTTTCCTATTGGTCCGAACTTGTATTTAGGTTTAAAAATACCTAAACTCAACTATTTTTCTCCAAAATTTCCAATTAATTAGTAAACATACTTTTACTAATTTTCAACTATTTTCCACTAATTTTTGAGCTTTACATAATTATTTCATAATTTTCTTTGCTCGAGCTTAAGTAATTAGCTCAATATTACTTAATTACTTTATTATCACTTGTTGATAATTTTCTTAATTTAGACACTCCTTTATCTTCAAACTTTTGCTTTTACATTAGCATTTCCATGCCTCTTACATTATTCTATAATTTGCGAGGGTATTATGGTCTTTTACAATACTTTTTGAGCATTTTATTCAATTTCTCCAAGTTCATAATTTATCAAATTATCACAATTAGAGGTTATATACTCTCATAATTCAAATAATTATTTCATTGCCTTTTAGGATTTTTCACAATTTTCCTAAGTCATTTACCCTTCCCAGGGGTATTTTGGTCATTTTGGCACTTTGGCCCTTAAATTCCCTAATTCAAATTTCAGGGTATTACAGTGGACTCCTTACGTAAAGCTTCTGCACATGTAAGACATATAAGACAAATGTACTTTTTTTCAATCTTTATATATATATATATATATATATAAATTGAAAAAAAACGGAAATAAACAAAAAAAAAAGTACATTTGTCTTATATATCTTACATGTGCAGAAGATTTACGTAAGTGTTATCTTGTGCAAATAGTTGTAGTATGTGTAATAAATATAGGTAGTTGTAATAGTTGTAATAAATGTATAAGGACGAAAGTACAATAGTAGGCTTAGGAAATCGCACAAGAGAGGTAGTGAATTTAGTCAATGGCAGAGCCACGTTATTGCAGATGGGTGCAAGTGCACCCATAAATTGTGGCTGTTGAGTTTTTTTTCCTGGCTGCTGAGTTACTACATATCTTAGCTTAAACACCCATAATCCCCCCTCAAAACATGGGACATTATTATATAGTGCTATGAGGCCCATTGGTGGTTTTATTTTTATGAGCCCCAAGCTTTACTACCCGCTACCAGAGCCAACGTTTTATTTTTTTAGTATGACATTTTTTTTAATATGATCATCTGATTAAATTAAATATAAATATTATGACACTTAATTAACATAGTTTTCTCAACAACAACAAAATCTACAGTCACATGTACTTAGCTTGTAGAGTTCCGAGAGCAACTCCCCTGCATAAAATAGAAAAGTTCCAAAGATTAATTGAATTTGAATAGATCAATTGATTAAAATAATTTCTGTATCAATCTTTCAGTGGATGACTTGAGAGCAAATACAGAGTATTTAAAGGTGACTGAGGAGAAAAATTAAACAACTGAGGAAAATAAAAAGTTGCAGCAAGAATTGGTACGTAATTATACAGACAACCCTTTATATTCTTTTGTTTTTTTGGCAAAAACTTTTTTGGTTTATATCGTTCATTTGATCTCTTGTCATAGGATGTAATCAAGGTCCTCAAAATATTTCACTATAACTAGTTTACAAAGAGTTTGTAGGAGGTGGATCCTACCGTTGAACAAGATTAAACGAGTTTTGTGGGAATGGATTCTTTGTTTTTAGAACTAGCAGGTGTTATACCTGGAATTGATGAGACAATGAGCTTTGCTAAGATGTTGAAGTAATAAGGGTTAAGGAGCAATTTTACACATGAGCTTTACCCCCGAGAGCGCCCAGCACCACGAGCTTTTTTCTGAAGCAAAAGTACACATGTGGTTAAGTTTTGGGAGCGCCTCGCACCACGGCCGTTAGTTGACTGTTAGTCAACTGTTAAGTTGGATGGAAATGAACAGTAACTCGGGTGAAATTACACTTTTACCCTTAGTTTTAAATAAAAATTACTCTTTTGCCCTAAGTTTTTTGCCGACGGCGGCATGGGGTCGCCGCCGGCGGCCGGCGGTGGGGTGGCGGTGGTGGGGCCTACTGGGAGGGGGTATTTTTAGTTTTTTTATTTAAAACTAAGGGCAAAAATGTAATTTTCATTTAAAACTAAGGACAAAATGATAATTTTCATTTAAAACTAAGGGGCAAAATGGTAATTTTCATTTAAAACTAAGGGGCAAAATGGTAATTTTCTTTTTTTCTTACCATCAGTGTCCACGTCAGCGTTTCAGTCCAAATAAGCGCCACGTCAGCATTCCATCCAAGTTAATGGTTGACTAACGGTTGACTAACTGCCGTGGTGCTGGGCGCTCCCAAAACGTAACCACGTGTGTACTTTTGCTTCAGAAAAAAGCACGTGGTGCTGGCCGCTCCAGGGGGTAAACCACATGTGTATTTTCGCTCCTTAACCCAAGTAATAAATATGTGTTGTCTCATTTATTTTGTTTTGACTTGAATTATGTTCAATACTGTGTGCCTAAATTTGAAACTTATATGTACAAAGTTGTGTTTATGATAGTGTAGAGTTGTAATGCATTTGTGTTCTCATTGTTTTCCTTCCTCCTTTATGTAGGTGTTTGGTGTTGTACATAGTTGACTTTTTAATATCCTATCACATATGACAAACCATAATAATTTTTCCTTGCATGTTGCTTTGGAATTTGATCGTGTAACATCTGGGTATCTGTATGCCATGAGATTAGAGTATATTGTTCTGTTTAATTTGATTTCCTCAGAAATACTTTTCAATTGAACCCAATTTCTAGTCCTATACTTTACGAAGGAGTAGGTTGCATTTTATCCTCCTTAAAAAAAATTCGGGGCACTGCCCCCGAACCCCCAAATCTCATCATTAATTGTGCAGTACAAACTTAAATTCCTAGCTAGCTCCGCCACTGAATTGAGTGAAATCTCAAACTCGGTGTGTGTTGCAATGTGAGATTACATGGCTTTATATAGACAGTCGGCATTCCAACCGCTTCATAATTCTGACATACACATTTACATAGCATTACTTCTATATTTAGTTATTTACAAAGTCAAAAAGCCTAATCCTACTATTGTACTTTCGTCCTTATACCTTTAGTACAACTACCTATATTTATTACACATACTACAATGATTTGCACAAGATAACACTTACATAAAGCTTCTGCACATGTAAGACATATAAGACAAATGTACTTTTTTTTTCAACTTTCAATTTTCTTTTACAAACTTTTGCCAGTGTCGGCAAAATTTCCACCATACACGTTGCATCTTCATTTACACTCCTCTGCTTTAAATCTTTAACCTGTTAGAACTTTGTCGGTGTTGGCAAGCTTCCTTGTCTTCTTCCACTTTACTTCAAATCTTCAAATGACACTGAGATCTGTCTCCGGATCTTCAATATCTTGCATAGATTTTTCTCTTTCCTCACAATTCTTACACTTGTGATTAGAGTACTCTGCCAAAAGATTACATATCTTCTTCTTTGTTTTTTCTGAGTTTTCCATTCTGTTATTTCTCAATCTGTCATACCATTGTACGAACAGTAGTTGATCATGCGAAGTCTTTCCAAATGCTGCGATTATTGATGTCATTCCACAATAATACACCCATTGCTTTTTACTTTTAATAGCTCTAGTCATTTCTTGAAATATAATATGATAATTTTGAGCTCTAATATTAGACATCTTGTTCTAAAATTCCTAGTCATCTTCAATATCTTCTTTTATCTCTGCTTCCGTCTCTATAGGCTTCTTTGTTGTTCCAAGTCGAATTAAACTGATCGGAAGATAAAACTTCTCTGGTGTGATTTCTGCAACTGTTGAATAAAATCTAATATATACACTGTGTTGAGTTACAACTCCAATATATATTTTGACTGCTTCTTGCATGGCTGATGGCAATTCTTTGATTTCTTTGGGTTCAGGATTATTGGGTAAATAAATGGCATGTAACATTCCATATTGGTATAAGATTCTTATTAAATCTGGTGAAGTTCCTGGGTAGGCTACAATTTTATTAAAGGAAAAATGGGAGGCATATTTGACATGTGGATCAGATATTTCCATGTTTCCAGTTTTACTAACAAGGGTTTTGAAGTATAGGTATTTAGAATGAGTATCAAAGGAATTACTTCTGGTGATTCTAGGGATTGAGGTTGAGGCTTCAACTATTTTTCCTTTTTCTTTTCTTCGAGCTTCTTCTTGCATTTGGGTTTTTATAATTTTGTTAAAAGGGGTTATAGTTTGAAGTGTTTGGGCAGTAGGCTCACTAACATTTTCTTGGGTAGATGACCCATTCCTACTTTGAGTTTGGGTAGATGACCCAATTTGAGTGTATGACTCATTTAGAGGGCTTAATTCCATGTCAGTTTGTATCGCTGATTCAGCAGTACTTACATTTCTTTTTCCATAACCTTCCAACTTCTCTATTTTTTTGAACATGAGTTTCTACTTGTTGGTTTAGATGAGCAATACTGGTTAGAAGACTTTGAATAGATGAACTGCACTGACTATTTAACAGACTAACATTCATTTTTAGAATGTTTAAATCTGCTAATGTTGTCTGGCATGCATTACAAATCTGATTAGAATTCATTTCTGAACAAGATCCTGCATTAGATTCCATCTGCTCATAAAATCTACAATAAGATTGTTCTTTCCTGGCACATATTCAATAATATAATCATAATAAGCCAAATCTCCTTGCCATTTAAATAAAATTTTATTTGCTAATTTTTCTATTTTTATTCCTTTATCAAGTCAAGATTTAACTTGTGTATTATCAGTCCTAATTATAAATTGTGATTTAACTATAAATAATTCAAATTTTTCTACTGCTTTAACTATTGCTAATAATTCTTTCCAATTTGAATGATTTTTCATGGAGCTTCTAAGAATTTTCCACTTGCATATCTAGTTATAATTTCTTCTCCCTTTTCATTTTCATGATATAAAGTTGCACCCCAATATTGATATGATGCATCGATATAAATTATTCATTTTACATCTTTTTGTAAGGGTATTGTTAATTTGGGTAATCTTTGACAAATTTTCTTCAATTGTTCAATTATTTTAATTGTTTCATTATCCCCTTTCCATTCCGTTTTTTCTCTTGCAAATTTAGAAATTTTTGAAGATAATTTTGCAAAATTTGGAACATAATTTCTTACTTGATTAATTAATCCTAAAAATGCTTGTAAATCTT
The DNA here is from genome assembly GCA_025563575.1 of Acacia pycnantha. NCBI lineage: Eukaryota > Viridiplantae > Streptophyta > Magnoliopsida > Fabales > Fabaceae > Acacia > Acacia pycnantha. Next base: position 510,555 of record JAMWYP010000181.1, on the reverse strand, counting down.
TCTTATTTGTTATTTTACCAAATTCTAAAACTTTTTTACTTATGTGATCTTGTAATTCTATTCCATTTGTTTATTATATGTCCTAAGAAAGGTATTTCTTGTTTTCTTAATATTGATTTTTTAGGTGATATATTCAATCCTTTTTCTTCTATTAAATCTACAAACTTATTTAAATGTTTTTCATGTTCTTCTGCGTTATCTGAAAATATTAATATATCATCTATATATATTACAGCAAAATCTCTTATAGGCAATAATAATTTAGATACAAATTCTTGAAATATGTAACATCCCGTTTTTCAAAACCAGTATAAATTTTTTTCATCAGAGTAGAGCATCGGAGCAAGAGTGTAACTGATATATATATTCAAAATGCCCACGGCAGTATGTCTGGCTGGATATAGCAGCGGTACATGAGTGTTTCAAAAGAAATCTACAACAGCGGAAAGTCTTCGGCTGCAAAAAGAAATCTTCCGCCGGGTCTCTAAGCTTGCTGCTTCCCTCTCTCCTCGGTCCTTGGTTCTCCCGACCCTGAAGCTATGTGAAGAGCTGAGGTTCATTGCAATCGGACCCCAGGTAACGGTTAACCTCATATCTACATATACAACATATGGACTACAGACACTCACAACATTAACAGTATAAGAGCACATAATACAAGCATCTCCCAAACATCGTATCCTGGCAGCACATAGGCCCCCCCTGAAGCTTACCCTAGCAGCACCTAGGCCTCTTGAACCCTGGCAGCACATAGGCCTCTAACAACCGTATCCTGGCGGCACCTAGGCCTCTAACAAGCGTATCCCAATACCCAGAAACCATAACAACAGTACATAAACATACAATGCACATAGCACATACACGCATACCATAAATATCAGAGTTAGGGTTACTAGTACGCGAACGTACCTTCGTTGACGGTAAACGGTACTTCTGTCGGAATACGGTACGACAGTTGGTCAGAACGTAATCAGGGATATCCTATCAAGATAACAACGCATTTATTAAGGATCTATCATTACGATGGACATTTTAGTCATAAATGACTATTTTACCCCTGAGCCCCTAATCGGCAGAATTTCGCCAGCACTTCGTTACTTTGACTCTAATCTTCCAAAATTTTGCCATAACTCTTCCTCCACATATATTTTCGAAATTAATACCTTAATTACCCCTAAAACATGATATCTAATCATACTTGGAAGATTAAAGATCAAACTAGCATTTCTACTCTAACTACCGAAAGAACTACCGAAGCTTAAGACTCGATACCGAAGAAATTACCCAGAGCTTCGCTACAAATTTCCCCAGACTCCTCCTCCTCCTTACTGCTCCAAGAATTTCGAATTGCTTGGTGGGTTTTTGGTGTGAAGATTCAAATGGGAAGGAAGGCCTATTTATAGGCAAAAATCCGGTTACTATTCATGCTTTGTCAGACGAATTCTTGACCGTCGGATCGCACTTCATTGAGTTGGCACAATCTTGGCCCTCCAATCCACCTCCTTACATCATCATTCAAGGCCATGATGTCATGCCAATGATGTCACCCATGTGCTCTTTATGAGCTTCTACCGATAAAGTTCCCCGTTCGGTGTCCTAATCGCGTAATCCTGTAAAATCTCAACATTCCGGGAACATAGCCCTGAAGATCTCTTCTTACTCTTTCAAAATACTTGGGTTAACTAAATTTTTGATCCCATACAGGGCATCTCCTATTTTGCTGAAGATTTCAGGGTAATCGCCGTCGGCGACGGAAATCGTTTCCGGAAACGTCAACTTCTGGACAAAATTACACTGAATCATAATATGTCCAGTTGTTAGCAACCTAAATCATGGATTTTGAGTTAGGATTTATTTTCTATCTTTTTCCCTCTTTATATTTCGAAAATATGGGTTCCTTCTTGGCTAAGGAATGTATCCATCCACTTGCTCAAATATCATGATATTGTTTCCATCCACTTGCACCATGTGTTCACACTACTTTTTCCTCTTCTATTTCCCCTCAACAATTTCGTTTTTAAGGCCATCTTTTTGACAAAAGATGTTGCTTCCCAACTTGCCCAAATATCCTATCTCTTATGTGCTTTCATTGGCTAGTTACACATCTTGACTTTTCAACACTTCTTGGCTAAGTTTTCTAACAACTTCTACATTAAGTTTCCTATTTTAATTTATCTCAATTTTTCTTTATTTTCTTCTTATAATTTCGGCTAGCACTCCTCAAAAATATGTTGACTTTTCAACCTTACTTAATCACCTAGATTATGCCTTAATTATCTTACTTAATAGATCTTCCATTGGCTAATTAAATTCTTAGGTTTTTACCTTATTCATCTTCTAAATAATTAGCCAATAATTATTTATTTAATTACCTACTAATTGTTGATAATTTTATTATTTAGGATTAATTATTATCTCACAACTATTTTACTGATATTAGTATTTTACACTCCATGTAAAATATTAAAAATCATGGGGTCAATTATGGCCCCACAATACTTTTTGATTTTTCTCCTTTAATTTTTCCAAGGTAATAATTTAATAAATTACCTAAATTAGGGACAATATTCTTCCCTATTTCAAATAAATATTTACTTGTCTCTTTATAATATTTTCAGGGTATTTTATAACCCATAAATATTTTAGGGACCTATTTGCAAATTATCTAACGTTTTAGGGACCTTTTCGCACATTATCTTATCTCAAGAGAAATTGTCCTAATAATAAGATAAATTCAATACAAGGTGTTTGAGACCTCATATTCACCTATTTTCAATAGGTATAATTTCCTAAATTTATGATATTTACCCTAAGTCAGATTTTAGGGTATTACAAAATATACTGGGACTATTATGATATCTCATAGGTAATACATTCCATTCATACAAACCTTCAGAAGTACTGAAAGCTGTGTATTTCTTACTATCTTCTTCTAGTTTTACTTGAAAAAATCCTGATTTACAATCAAATTTGCTAAATATTTTCTTTCCTCTTATTAGATTGAACAATAATTCCATTTTAGGTATTGGATATCTATTTCTAATAGCTATACTATTCAATTTCTTATAATTTATGTAACATCCCATTTTCAAAAGCAGTATAAATTTTTTTTTCATCAGAGTAGAGCATCGGAGCATAAGAGTAACTGATATATATATTCAAAATGCCGTAAGTCCGGCTATTTACAGTGACGGTACATTGTTCCGAGTGTTTTCAAATGCAAATGATAACAAAAGTGTCTCCCTGGCGACACCTACACCGTGGCAACAAAAGATAGTCTTCAGCTGAGTCTCTATGCGTGCTGCTTACTCTTCTCCTCGGTCCTCGGTCCTCCCGACCCTGAAGCTATATTAAGGGCTGAGATCCAACGCGCACTGGACCTCAGGTAACGGTTAATCTCATGTTTACATACACAGTATACAACATATGTATCATACAAACAAGCATATCCCAACAACACATAAGCCCCCTGGCAGATGTGTCACACCTAGCATACGTTTCACACCTAGCAAGCGTTTCACATCAAGCATTTTACACCTAGCAAGCATTTCACACCTAGCATACGTATCCCAATACCCAGCAAGCATAACAACAGTACATGAACATACCACAGAGCTATCAGCTACCTCATATAAGCATACCATACACGTAGCACATATACGCATACAATAACCATTAGAGTTAGTGTTACAGTACACGAACGTACCTTCGTTGACGATATACGGTGCGTATGTCGGTCGGTACGTGATCACAGATATCCTATAGGGATAACAACGTATTCATTAATGATCAATAATTATAACGGACATTTTAGTCCTAAATTACCATTTTACCCCTGACTTTACTAATCGGCGGAATTTCGCCAGAACTTCGTTACTTTGACTCTAATCTTCCAAAATTTTGCCATATCTCTTTCTCCAACATATTTTTGAAATAAATATCATATTTATCCCTAAAACATGATATCTAAATTAACTTGGAAGATTAAAGATCAAACTAGTATTCCTACCATAACTACCGAAAGAAACACTAAAACTTAAGACTAGAGACCGAAGAACTTACCCAGCACTTCGCTACTTCTTCCTCAGAGCTCCTCCTTCTCTCTACCTTCTCTCTAACTTTCAAAATGCTCAATGAATTGGTGAGAAATGAAGAGGAATGAAGAGGCTATTTATAGGCAAAGTTGAGGGCAAAATTGCACCTTTTCCAACTTTCTCTTCTTTATTTCTAACCATTGGATTTTAGGCTTTATGGAAGATCAAATCCTCACCATACACACCCCTTGGCCGACCTCCATGCCTCATTTTTCAATAAAGTGAAGTCATCAACATGATGTCACTCTTGTGCTTTATGGTATTCAACCGATAAAGTTCCCTGATCGGTGTTCTAATCGTGTAATCCTAACTAATCTCAGAAATTCATTAACGTAGTCTTGGAGGTCTATTCTTCCTCTTGAGAAATATTTGGGTTAACAAATATTTTGGTCCCACTAAGGGTATTTCCTAGCCTGCTGACCATTTTGGAATAAACGTCGTCGGTTACGGAAATGACTTCGGGTAACATCAACTTCGGGACAAAAATTCACTTGTTCATAATATGTCCTGATCTTAGAAACCTAGTTCATGGTTTTCAAGGTAGGATTTAATTTCTATCGGTTCTCGTCTATCCTATTTGCTTTTTCAACAAATATCACACAAATATCCCAATTTTTGATCTACTTGCACATCCACTTGCATATACATATACTCACACATTTTCTCTCTCTTCCCTCTTCAAAATTTCGGCTAGCCCCTTTCTTTGACTTGTCAACTTTTGTTTTTAATTTATTTACATTATGTAACATTATCTTATATTAATTCTACAAAATTCTCCCATTGGTCCATAAGTAATTACATGGATTTAGGCATTTAGAATTACCATGGCCCTTGATCTTACTTTATGAAATCCAATCTTAGCCATTACTTAATGTTTAACTTGTCTAATTTGATTACCAAGTTTAATTAGGGCCTTAATCCTATGATTAGCAATCTTTTAGGATTTAGGGTTTTTATGCACTTAATCTCATCCATTTCTCTTAATTATCTCTAATTAATTAGCAAGTATTCATTATACTAATCTTGGCCGTAAACATTTAATTAGGGTTATTCATAATTAACTCTGATCGTTTCCCTTGATCCATGCTTAAACAATTAGTAATTAATTACTTAATAAATCACTTACTAATTGTTGACAATTTTCTTAATTAGAATCAATTGTTTTCTCACAACTATTACACTGACATTGGTCATTTATGCTCCATATATTATTTTAAAAATCACGGGGCAACTTATGCTCCCCAAAATTATATTTAATTTCGCCTCATTATTTTCCAAGGAAAATAATCCCAAAAATTATCTAAATTAGAGACAACATACTCTCTGATTTTTAATAAATATGTATTTGTCTCTTAAGATTTATCACAATATTTTCAGGGTATTTTATGACCCATAATTGCATTTAGGGCTTTCCAGCTCTTTATTTTCTCTAATTTTAATAGAAAATACCCTTGAAAAATAAGGTAAATATGACTCAAGATTTGAGACCACATATTCACTTGTCTCCAATAGGTATTTTTTACTAATTTATGATATTTATCATAAATACGATTTTAGGGTATTACAATTTATAACCATTCTACTTTTTCCTCGTCTTTCTTCACTAAGTTTTTTAACAATCATTGCTGGTGATGAGTATTCAGATCTACTTTCTCTTATTAAATTATATTTTTTTCATTTCATTTATATGCATTACAAATAATTCTTCTTTATCCTCAGATGTCCAAGGATAACGTTTACAATTTATTTCCTTACTATAATCTTTCAATTCTATTTTTGCCATTTGTTTAGATTTTTCCCAATGTTAATAATGGATTTTCACTAAAGTATTCTAATATTATTTGTTCTATAGATTTTTCTTCTCTTATTGTTAACGTGGCTAACATATGTTCTATTTTTACTGGTTTATTATTTTGTAAGAATTGCACTTCTTCTTTATGTTTCTTCTTTTGAAATTTTTCATCTTTCCTTTTATAAGGGCTTGTTATTCTTACTCCTATAGCTTGATATTTACAAGGTGTTGTTAATACTAAAGCTTTTTCTATAAAAGTAAAAGGGTAATATTTTTCCAAAAAGTCTAATCCTAAGATTATATCACATTGAGGTTCATTATATTGGTTTAATTCTTGAATTTTTAATTCATAATTTCCTATCTATACCATTACATTTTTTGCTTCTAATTCTATCATATGTATTTCTCTTCTTGTTGATTCCATTCTTATAATTCTATTTTTTTCTTTTCCATATTTCTGGTGGTAAAACATTATATTTTGCTACTGTTAGATTTGCTCCTGTATCTACTAAAGCATGATATTTTCTAGCACTATATTTTTCATAATTAAATTTTATCAATACATAATATAATGTCTTTCACTCATATTCTTGATAATACTTCTAATTTCTTTTTAAGGTTGCTTTTACACATTTCTCTTTCATTAATTCCTATTCTAATTTGATCTATAACTGGGTGATAAAGTCCTGGGTATCTAATATATAAATCTAGGTATCCCATTCTTTTTATAAAACTTCTTCGTTCTTTATTTTATTTATTTATTTTCTTAATTATAATTCTCATTAATGTTTTATCAGTTTCTAAAACTTTAATTATATGATTGTCACATCTATAATATGTTTGTCATACCATTATTTGATTTCCTGGTCTTCCAGCCATTCTTCTTGCTTGTATAATACTACTATTTTTTGCCATATCCTATTTGATAAATAAATTACTTATTATACTCTTGATAACACTTCTAAATGTTTTTTAATTACATTTTTAACACAACTTCTTTGTCCTAAAAATTCATAAGCTTCTTCTATTTGTAATTAATAATAATTTATGGACAATTTATGAAACAATGGATAAAAATACAATAGATATTAAAGATGGGTTAAGAAAATTAGAACAGTTTTATAAAAATAAAGAAAAAGAAAAAGAAAAAAATGAATATAAAGTGGAATATAAAATAATTATATATTAAAAAAACATAGAAACAAAAGATAAATTAGGAGAACTAATAACTATATTTAATAATGCAGAAACTAGAAAATTAAAAATGATGAAAAGTAGAAATAAACATTCAGATTCAGAAGACGAGATAGAAAGATTTATGAGTCAAGATGAAACAAATTTAGAAGAAATAACACAAGAATTACAAAATTTAAGAATAATAGATGAAAATCAAATTAATATGCACTCGGCTCAATCAGGAGTAGAACAAGAAAGACAACAAGAACAAGAACAAACATCAACTAGAAATCATTTAGATCCAACGGAAATTCAAATAAGAGCAAGAGAACAAGAAATAAGAAGATAAAGAAGTTTAGTAAGAGAAGATTTAAGCAATATTTCAAAAGCATTTTTTTATATTAGTTATAAAAAAACCTAAAACATATGGAAAAGAATTTATACCACCTCCATTAGAACAATATGAAACTAGGCAAATTCCAAATTCTGGAATATGGTTAGATTTAGACTGTAATCTAGATAATGAAAAAAGGATAGAAGAATGGAAAAAAGCTCAATTAATAGCACTTATAAATAGAAGAATAGAACCAGAAGCTGTAAATATGATAATAAAAGCAAGCTTTTTAGGAAATGTACTTCATTGGTGAGAAGGAAGATCATTAGATTTTAGATATGTTTTATAGAAAATTACCTAGATTAATTTCAGAAAATTTAGTAGAGGAATATACACAAGCAATGGAAAGTTCAGATGATCCTAATTTTGTAAACATCATAGATACAATGGGAAGAAGAGAAGAATATTTAAGAAAATACTTATCAGAAAGATGTAAGGAAGCATGGAGAAATATTAAATTGAATAAATTGAATAAATTAATGGTAAATTGCTCAGAATTAGAAAAACCACATAAATGGGGATGTAATCAACACAAATGGTTATCTAAGAAAAGGAAGAAAAGAAAAATATATAAATTTAAGAAATATCCAAAAAAAAAATTTAGAAAATATAATACTACAAATAGAAGAAAGTTTAAACCAAATAAATATTTTAAAAGAAGAAGAAATAATAAGAATAATAAGAAACCTTATAAGTGTAGATGTTATAATTGCGGAGATTTAGGGCATATAGCAACAAATTGTGATAAACCAAAATCAAAAAGAAAAATGAATATCTTAGAAAAAAAAAGAATTAGAATTAGAACCCTTAGATATAGATTTAATAGAATTTGAAGAACCTATAGAAAATGAATTAGAAATATACAAATTAACATATGAATATGAAACCGAGGAATCAAAAGATGAATGTAATACCCTAAAAATCACACTTATAATAAGTATCATAATTTAGTAAATAATACCTATTGAAAATAGGTGAATATGTGGTCTCAAATGTTGTAAAGTAATTACTTTGTTTCTAAGGTAAATTCTATTAAATAAAGTGCCAAAAGGCCTAAAAATGCATTTATGGGTCATAAAATATCCTGAAAATATTCTGATAAATCATAAAGGGCAGTGAAATATTTATTTAAAATTGGGAAGAATATTGTCCTTAATTTTGGTAATTTATTAAATTATTTCCTTGGAAATAATAAGAGGGAAAATTAAATATTATTTTGGGAACCTTAAATGACCCAATGATTTTTAATATTATGCAAGGAGCATAAATTACCAATGTCAGTGCAATAGTTGTGAGAAAATGATTAATCCTAATTAAGAAAATTATCAACAATTAGTAAATGATTAAATCCCTATTTATTAGAGATTAATCAACATGATACAGAGGCACAATTAGGAGTTGTAGCCCTAATTAAAGACTAATGGCTAAGATGAGCATGAGAATAATTGTTAATCAATTAGAGATGATTAAGAAAATGTGCAAGATGAATTATATAAAATACCTAAAGCCTAAATATAAATACCTAAAGTTTAACCAATGGAATAATTACTTAATTAAATACTTAAAGCATGGATTAATTAAGTAGAATCAAAGTTTGACAAGTCAATGGGAGAGGGGGGAGCCAAAATTATAGAGAGAAAAGGAAGAGAAAAAAAAATGTGTAAAAAGGTTTATAGTGTGAATGCAAAGGGAGATAATATCATGATATTTTAAGAGATATTTGTTGAAAAAGCAAATAGGATAAATGAGAACCGATAGAAATTAAATTCTATCTTGAAATCCTTGGATTAAGTGATAAACAACAGGACATATTATGAATCAGTGAATTTTTGTCCTGAAGTTGATGTTACCCGAAGTCATTTCCGTAACCGACGGTGTTTGTCCTAAAATGATCAGCAGGCTAGGAAATACCCTTAATGGGATCATAAATTTTGTTAATCTAAATATTTCTCAAGAGTAAGCAGAGACCTCCAAGACTACGTTAATGAATTTTTGAGATTTGTTAAGATTACGCGATTAGAACACTGAACAGGGAACTTTATAGGTAGAAACTCATAAAGCAAGAGGATGACATCATGTTGGTGACATGGGATGACATCATTTTTGTTGAAAAAGGGGGAGGGGAGGTCGGCCATGGAGCTTGGATGGTGAGGATTGGAGTTTCAAAAATGACCTAGATCTAAGGGCTAGAATGCAAGAAGAAAAAGTGTGAATAGTTGCAAGTTTTTGCCTATAAATAGGCCATTCATCTTTGCATAATCCTCACACCAAGATTCAAGAGGCATTTCGAAAATAGAGAGAGTTTAGAGAGAAGGAGGAGCTTTTGAAGAAGTAGCAAAGCTCTGGGTAAGTTCTCCGGTCCCTAGTTTCAAGTTCTAGTCTTTAGTTCGGTAGTTCTTGAAGTTCTAGGGTAGATGTTGTTTTAATCTTTAATCTTCCAATATATTGTAGATATCATGTTTTAGGGTTAAATATGATATTTTTTTTGAAAATTTGATGGAGAAAGAGTTATGGAAAAATTTTGGAAGATTAGAGTCAAAGTAGCAAAGCCCTGGCGAAATTTCGCCATTAGTAAAGTCAGGGGTAAAATGGTCATTTATGACTAAAATGATTGTTATGATGTTGATCATTAATAGAAACATTATTATCCTTATAGGATAACTGTGATCACGTTCCGATCGTCACACGTACCGTATATCGTCAACGAAGGTACGTTCGCGTACTAGTAACACTAACTCTGATAGTTATTGTATGCATATATGTATTTCCTTTGTCATGCCTTAACCTTACATCTGACTGTATTGTTATTGTGGTGCATATATGATTATGTACATTGTCCATTGTGCCTCAACCTTACATTTGACTGTATTGTTATTGCCATGCATATCTGATTATGTACTTTTCCCATTGTACCTTAACCTTACATCTGACTGTATTGTTATTGCCATACATATCTGATTATGTATTCCTTACATCTGATTGCCGTAAATATCGCTGAAACTTCATGAATATCTGTAGTACATATATGGTATATATAATTATGAGGTTAACCGTTATCTGGGGTCCGGTGCATTGGACCTCAGCTCTTAACCTAGCTTCAGGGTCGGGAGGACCGAGGGCCGAGGAGAAGAGCAAGCAACACGCTTAGAGGCCCGACTGAAGTCTATCTTTTGATGCCACGGCGTGGGAATCACCAGGGAAATACTTTTGTTGTATATTACCTTTGAACCACTCGTTTAATGTACCGCTGTTATAACCAGCCAGACATACTACCGTGGGTATTTTGAATATATGTATCAGTTACTCTCTTGCTCCGATGCGTCACTCTGATGAAAAAAAAAAATTATACTGCTTTTGAAAACGGGATGTTACAATGAATTAGAAGAAGAATCAGAAAGTTCAGAAGATGAAGAAGATATAGAAAAAGAATATATAGATCAAAATATAAATTATATAAATATGATGAATGCAGAAGAAATAGAAAATAATGAAATTATGAATAATCAAGAATTTGAAGAATATATAAATACTGAAGAAATTTCAATAGAAAGAAGAATAACATTTAATAAAGAACAATATGATAAAATAAAAGAAAAAGATTTAGACGTGACAGTTAATAACATAAAAAATGAAAAATTTCTAGAAAAAGTAAGCAAAATATTAAAAAATAAGAAAAAAGAAAAATCATAATGTGTAATATTAGAAAAGAAATTTCCGATAGAATCAACTTTAACAGAAGGAGTATTGAGAATACCTTTAATAAGCAAAGCTTTAATAGAACATGAAATATCAAAAATACCTTTTAAAGATGAAATATCAGAAATATATATAGCAGGAGTGAAAGTTATGGTAAAAGCTTATTTTCAGAGTGGAATAGATTCGCCATTAGAATTCTTAATAACAGATGGAAGAATAATTAGTAATGTGGAAGATAGTATTTTAGGAATGATAGCAGGAAATCTAATAAATCAAAAATTAAAATTTACTTTAAATACCAATTTTGCAATTAGTAGAGCAGTAGAAAACATGGATAAATCAATCTTAGTATATCATAATTTACATAATGTAAGATTACAACCAGGATCTAGGAGCATAAGTATAACAGCAATGATAGGATTAGTATTTTCAAATAAACATAAAATATATAATAAAGATAAAGATAAGATAACAATAGATAAATATTTTATGTCTGTAATAAGAGAAATTAAAACTAACCCAAAAAGAATTACTATACCAGAAATGTTAATGTAACATCCCATTTTCAAAAGCAGTATATTTTTTTTTCATCCAAATATCATTTTAAATAATCAGAGTAGAGCATCGGAGCGATTGAGTAACTGATATGTATGTATAAAATGCCGTAAGTCTGGCTGGATACAACAATGCAGTACAAGAACCGTGTGGTTTAAAGGTATAATACAACAAAGAAATCTTCAACTTGATCTTCTACGTGGTCTCGCTTGCTTCTTTCCTCGGCCCTCGGCCCTCCGCACTGAAGCTATAGCCGAGATCCAATTTACCACATTGGATCTCAGTAAATCTGCTAACCTCATGCTTATAAACAACATATGCGTAACAAATATTTCTAGAATTTCAGCAACGATCCATGGCGACTATTTGGCTTACCCACATAGACTAGCATTGCCTTCGGCATCAAACTATTCACACAACATATCATCACATATATGCATTCAATAATTCATCAGAGCTAGTGTTACAGTACGCGAACGTACCTTCGTTGACGAACGTCGGCAATTCTGGCGGAAATCCTATAAGAGTAATATCACTTTGATTAGTGATTTGACATTATAACTGGCATTTTAGGTAAAAATTACCATTTTGCCCCTATACCCCTAATTGGCGGAATTTCGCCAGCACTTCGTTACTTTGGCACCGACTTTCCAAAATTTTGCCAGAACTCCGACCCCACCATGATTTTCGAATTTAATACTTAAAATAAAACTAAAGATCTATCTAGCATTACTACTAAAACTACTGAAAGCATTAACGACTAAAGACCGGAAAATTACCCGTAGCTTCACTTGCAATTCCCCGACTCCTTCCTCCTCCAGAGCTCCTCTCTCTAACTTCTTTCTAGGAAAGTTCAACTAGAGAAGTGATTTTTGGTGTGAAGAATGCAAAGGGAGGGCTTTCTATTTATAGGGAAATTCTAGGGGCAAATTCGCACTTTTCCTCCTTTAATCTCCACTGATGTGATGCTTTTGCTTTATGAACTTGTACCGATAAAGTTCCCGATCGGTGTCCGAATCGCGTAATCTCTAAAAATCTCAAAATCCTAATCACAACTTTGAAGACATTTTCCTACTCATTAGAAATGTCTAAGTTAAACTAATTTTGATTCCATCCAGGGCTCCAAAAGTCAATCAAGTTTACGGAAAGCGTGATGCTTACGATGAATTGAAATCCTAATCATCAACCTCTCGGACAAAAATTCACCGATTCCAAATATGTCCAGATAATTTCAAACTCATTCCTAGATGTTGAGTTAGAATTTATTTTCTTCGATCCAAAATGTGCCTATCTCGCATCTTTCCCTATTTCGTCTTATTAGGAAAATGCTCTACCTACTCGAAATCAACTTCCTAAAAGTCTAATCAAGATAAAAATCCACCGATCTATATTTTACCTCGACTTCGTAAAACCTATTCCCAGTACTCTAGATAGGATCCGTTTCCTATTTATTATGTTACTATTCACTATATAATAAAATATTCATATGTCTTAATCAAAAATCTCAACAAAACCTTATCCCTTATCCTTTGAGATTTTTGGTCCTTTTATTATTATTTTTAATAAATTTTCGTTTTAATTAATTAATTAATTAATTAATAATATATAAAATAATTTTTTTATAATTTTTTTATATAATTTTTTTACAAAATTTTCCTATTGGTCCATTCTTGTATTTAGGCTTAAAATTACTTAATCTCATCAATTTTTCTTGAAAATTTCCAATTAACTAACAAATATATTTATGCTAATTCTTAGCCATTTACCACCAATTTTGGAGCTTTACATAATTATCCTTGAATTTCCTTTAGAAAATAAGATAATATAACATACTCTTTGAGACCATATATTCACCTTTTTAAAAATAGCTATTTAATTTATCAGGGTATTACAGTTAAAATTAGAACTAGATAATACTAGAGATTATTATGTACAAACTCCCAGAAGAATTATTACTAATAATATATTAGAACAAAGATATTTAAAAATAAATACATCAAAAAATCCGATATTAAATATATATAATAGACCGTCATCTAGTAGAAGTTTAAGTCTTAAAACAATAGAGACATCACAAGTAGTTATGGATGATTTTAATCGAAGAAATTTATTAGCAGAAAGACCAATAAGTTCAAGTTTAAGAGAAATTAGACCTCAAAATGAAATTTATATAAAATTAGAAGTTAAATCTGATATGTCATGGAAAGAAGTTATAGCAAAAATTGATGAACATTCAGAAAAAAGTGAAATAGACATAGGATTTACAGAAGATAATCTAATATTGGAAGGAAATCAAACAAAATCTAATGTAGTATTAAGATTTAATAATAGAGATACAATCAATTTAAACCTATTGATAAAGGAAAATTTAGGATTTGATTATAATATAATATTAGAAAGAGATTTTTTAGAATTAGTAAAACCATATAGAATCCAAGATACAAGAATAATGATAAACTTAAATCATCAAACAATTATAATACCAAAATTATCATGATTTACGAAGACATAAGTATTGAATGGGATGAAAATAGAAATAAAATGGTATTTATATATAAGAGATTTGATCAAACAATGGAAATAGATGAAACTACAATAGTGCAAGATGCAGATATAACTTTAATGAGAATATTGATAAATAAATTAAGAACAAAAATTAAATTATATAAATCAAGATTAACAACTGAAAATTTTATTCATATGCCAGATTATTTTGATCTTAATAGGAGAAGAATGAATTCATGTAAAACTATAAAATACCACTTAAAAGAAAAACTAGAATTATTATCAAGAATATGAATAAAATAACGATAAGAACCTATAGTGTATATAAGGGAAATAAAATATTAATACCAGAAGTAGATAAATGTTTTATGAGAAAAATATTAAAAAAATTAGATATATTAACAAGAAGACGACAAATAATATTGAATAATATAGAACCAATACATTATTATAATAGAAGATTTTTAAGAATGCATTTCAAAAGAAAACTGGAATTATTGTCTAGGATATGAATAATTTGAATAATTTTATGTTCCATAATAGACATAGAATACATATAATCAGATGGGAAGAAATTCATAATGATGGAAAGATTATTAGGGGAGAAATAATTTATAGTAAAAGAAAACCAGTACCAAGTGTAGAAATAAGTCATATAAGAAAATTGATAAGACAAATAGAAAAACAAGTTAAATGTAATACCCTAAAAATCTATATTATAATTTGGTAAAATTATACCTATAAAAAATAGGTGAATATGGGGTATCAAATGTTAAGATATAATTATCTTATTTTCGAAGGAAAAATCTCTTGGAAATTAGAGAATTTAAGGGCCAAAGTGCCAATGACCAAAATGCCCCTAAGGGACATAAATGATTTAGGAAAATTGTGAAAAATCCTAAAAGTCAGTAAAATAATTATTTGAATAATGAGAGTATGTTATCTCTAATTAGGTAATTTAATAAATTACAAACTTGGAGAAATGAAATAAGAATGCTCAAAAAGCATTAAAATGACTAAATTACCCTTGTAATTATCAAATAATATAAGAGGCATGGAAATGCTAAGGTTAATGCAAGGATATGAAAGTAATAAGGTGTTCAAAGTAAGAAAATTATCAAAAAGTGATAATAAGGTAATTAGATAATTATTAGCTAATTACTTAAGTCTGAGCAAAAGAAATTATGAAATAATTATGTAAAACTCAAAAATTAGTGGTAATTGTCTTAAAATTAATAAAAATATATTTACTAATTAATTGGAAATTTTGGAGAAAAATAGTTGAGTTTAGGTATTTTTAGACCTAAATACAAGAATGGACCAATTAGGTAATTTTGTGGAAATTTTTGGAAAAATTAAATAAATAAATCATTAAATAATTAATTAAATAAAAAATAAATATTTATTAATTATAATTATGGGGCAGCCGAAAATTTAAGGAAAAATGAAGATAAGATCACATGTTTAAAATTTTGCAACTTGCATAATAAAATATATTATAATTAATTAAAGTGAAAAAGTGGTGAATAGTAATTTAGGAATTAAGAAACGGATCCTATCTGGAGATCTAGGAATAGGAATTTCAAAGTCAAGATAAAATATTGATCAGTGAGTTTTTACCTTCAAGTGACCTCTTCCGGAAGTTAAATCCGAGGTCGTTTGTGCATTTTCCTAATAAAACGAAATAGGGAAAAATGCATATAGGCATATTTTTGGATATAAAGAAAATAAATTCTAACTCAATATCTAGGAATGAGTTTGAATTTATTTTAACATATTTGGAATCGTGAATTTTTCTAAGAAGATGATGTTTCCGAAAAGCGTTTAAATCTGACTCGCATTTTACACGTTTTCGAGGAACTTCGATCGATCGTTGGAACCCGGTAAGAGACCGAAATCTAAGTTAAAATAGATATTGTTGATGAGAAATATAAGATCTTCAAAGTTATGGATTTAGAATTTTGAGATTTTCCGAGATTACGCAAAACGGGGACCGATCGGGAAAATGTTTTTTTATAACCCGAAATTCCAAACAAGGCCTTATCAAAACCCTATAAATACCCCCTCCTTCACAAATTCTCACACCATTCCTTGCTCCTCTTGGCCGAAAACCTAGAGAGAGAAAGAAGAGAGCAAGCTCTGAAATCTTGCAAATAAGCCCCTGTAGAATTGTCCTAAATCTTCAACGGTAAGTCTTTTGGTTTTTAGTCTTTAGTTTTTAGTTTAGTAGTTAGTAGAATTGTTAGTTAGATTTAGAAAGTAGGTGACAAGATTCCTACAAATGTTTTAGAGCCTTGTTTGCGTTGAAAAATATGCAGAGGTGTAAACATAGTAGGGATCGAGTCATTGAAAAGTTGTAGTTTTTATAGCTCTTTCACAAGTAGGTGTTATAATGTTAGGATAGCCTTTAAATTTCAAGTATGATTTGGGTATCATATGGGAGGGCTATTTTAGTCATTATTTTCGAAAATCATAATTGCGTCGAAGTTCTGGCAAAATTTCGGGAAGAAAATTTGCTAGAGTAACGGCTTGGCGAAATTCCGCCAATTAGGGGCATAGGGGCAAAATGGTAATTTTTACCTAAAATGCCTGTTATAGTGTCAAATCACTAATGAAAGTGATACTACTCTCGTAGGACGTCAGAAACTCTGATTTGCTGCCGTCACGCTGTCCGACGAGCCGCTGTTGGACGTTTCGCCGTTTTCCGTAAAACGTGCCATTTCCGTCAAAAGTATCGAAGTACCATCAAACGAAGGTACGTCGCGGCGCATCGTAATACTAACTCGATGCTTATAGTCCGCTTATATATGGTACGGATAATTTCATAAGCCATGGGTGGAACTCGTTCGGGCCATGCACGCGACTAAGGTAATAAACTTAGATAATCACTTACACCTTTACTGGTTATATTAAGTATAATACCGTCATGTTTTCCTAGCGCTACGGACACGACGTACATCGTGGCACACAATTAAAGTGCAGACAGATAACTTTGCTTGTAGGGCGCTTGTTATTTAATGATCATACATATCATTCTTGTAATCATAGAAATATCTCGTTGAACATAAAGTGTTATATAAGCATGAGGTTAACTGCTACTCGAGATCCGATGAACGTTGGATCTCGCTCTTACTATAGCATCACATCAAGGTCCGGAGAGAGAGACCAAGGACGGAGGATAAGAGTAGCGAGCGGACATCACACATGAAGTTGAAGACCGCATGGAGACCGATCAAGGACGTCTAGTATCTAAACAGATAATGTATTAATCTTTATGAACAGCAGATACGCCATTGTTATTGTTATAATCGGCTACTCAATGTTTTTAATCCGCCGATGCTCTACTCGATGTTTTAAAAAAATTTTGGCTCAAATTGGGATGTTACATTTTATGGTATCGTGAGCGAGTTTCCTGGCATGGATCTGACTATGTTATTACGAATAGATTGGTGCCGAAGGCAAGGCTAGTCTACGTGGGTGTGCCATAAGTCGCTGCTAACCCGGTGAGGCCCCCATGGTAGACACTTACCTGGCCATTCTGCTAGGTTAACTGAGTTAGATTCTTAAGCCTTTTAAACTCGTGAGAATATTTTTGAAAATGAGTACCGATATAACACTAGTGATATGTTCTAGAGATGGACGAAATGAGGTCCTTTGCATAAAATATTTAGGGCGAGGAAAGCGTGCGATACGTCCGATAATCCTTATATCAACATCCGATAGTCCCGATAACCACGTAATGTCACCTACCGACGACAACTTTGATTACCCAGGGATCATAGATTTTGAAAATCGGTTCCGACACAAATTCCGATAACCTACTCGATAACTCGATAGTCGTCGGTTTGTGCCGAACGATAGTTCTATCCTAGCACAAAGCTTGTAGGTGGAGCTAGGCCACGCCAGACGAAACTCTAAGACCGACGAATAGAAATACATGCGGTATTTGACCAATGTTAAAGATGTCTATCGGAAGAACCATTACATAATTCCGTATCTTTCTGGATATTGGACTAGATCCACTCCTCATCACTCTCCTCGAAACCACTCCCGAGTGGAAAGCACAAACGAGCTCCTAGGAGAAGGACTATCTAAAGTTTTCATATACCATTCATCGTCTCAAGTGGCGGGAAACCCACGATCTAGGAAAAAGGAATCGTGGATGACCTACGTAAGATAGATAAGGAATGGGGAAAACATAGTTGTGATGTTAGATCCCTGAGACGTAATATAAAAGCGTATATAACCAAGTAGGGTTTGTACGTACAGATGATTATAACATCTTAAGCATATCTTGAGTATATATTCGTTATGGATATTTCAAATAACCTTGATAAATTCTGAAATCTCTTATCATTCCAATAACTTTATTTACTCTAAAAAGCCTGAAAATCCACATCTTTCATTAGTAGGCAAAGAACTTCAACTACCCGCAGAACGGAGGTCTCACACATCAACTCGAACTCCGTACAAAACTTTGATTCTCGGCCCTACCTTGTATCTATGGCTAGAATGCCTTCTCAATCAGAGAACCTATAGGATCGATCATTCTTCCGACGATGACAACCGTGAATATTTGTTGCGCCTAAGCTATCAAGATGACTCCGAGAATGATTCTTTCTATGAACCAAATCTTCTACAACATGTCCCGGATACAAACAAAGAGTTGATCGGTGTCCTACGAACCGAGTATTTGATGGCGAGCAACGAAGTGATACTAGCGAGGGACGTATTTTCGGTTTCTGGAACAGTCAAAACGATTTACGCACGGAGAAATAGGTGCCCTTACCAGCTGGATGACTGGGTGAAATCAACTTTATACCTTTTTCCCCGAGACCGCTTCTGGATGGAACAGACTAATAAAATCTTAGATGGAGAACGTACAACCAATTTCTACTCTTTCCTAAATCATCTTCAAAGGCTAGTTTTAGACAATATGTAAGCAAGTAGTTATAAATTTAGTTATAAGTTGTAACTACGGATGTTAAAACTAGTTAAATGATATAGTATCTTTTTCTATGAACAATGTGTGTTATAGAGGTAATACAAAGCTTGTTCCCTAAAGAATTATTAATCTTAAATAGAAAGACAGATGAAAGATTGGCAAGGAATCGAAGTGCTTGGGGGCCAAGATCAAGATGAAGATGCAGTAGACAACCACTAGTGATGCCAATCCCAAGACAACATCTTGAACACCAAAGTGAGTTGCAAGAGTCAAGGAACGACCGGTTGAGCAAATAACTCGAATGGACAAACCGATAGAGCAAGAGACTCGGCGGGAAAAGTTGAAGGAGCAAACATCTATGAAAGAAAAGCCAAAGAGCAAGCAGACACTTATTGATACCCTCCTAGCCGAAAGACAAGAAAGGCAGATTGAGAGACAACCGGAAACCCGCCATCCGATGAAATGTAACTTAGAGGAGCTGCGTAGATCAAGGAATGCCAAGCAGAGCGTGATCAAGTCGTTATGGACTTAGGCCTACACAGAAAGGAAGGCGCCTTGGCTCAGAAATCAAGGGAAAAGCAAGAAGGTAGCTCAGACTAAACAACAGAACCATTCACAAATGCCAGACTCCAACAGTGTCCAAAATGCGGGAGGTACCATCCTGGCGATAGCTGTATTGGGAGACGGGTTTGTTTCAAAGCCGAAAGCCAGACACATTATAGCAAACTGTACCGAGGAAGCTACGAGAAACGTGTTTGCTATCAATGTCCGAGTCTGGGCACATTATTAAAGACTGTTTGGAGCACGGAAGGCACCACCAAGATATTAATTACAATAAACAGCAGCTCAACCTCGGAGTGGCGGGACCCGACCATGCCCAAAATGTGGGAGATATCATCGTCAAAGTACTAATCTGTGATGGGAAGTCATGTTATGCTTCAAGTGTCACACTGGACACATCAAGTGTGCTGCTGTCCCAGTAAAGTCAGAGCTTGAGTCACGTAACATAGACCGATATTAGCATCGCTCGATGCGGAAGTCGGAGAATCCTCGAGAGATGGTTCCGATACTATCGTTTAGTTAAAACTATTTCAAGATATTATGAACCGATCCAAGTTCTAAACCGATCAATTCCTTTCGATGCTTGTACGGATCCTTTGGGATGCATACGTATATTTCCTTACGTTGTATTAGTAGCTACACCATTGGGTGTGAGCTTATAGCTTGTAGAGCGTATTTTGAACCCGCTTTCGGATATAATATAAATCCTCCTACGACTTCATAACATCGACGACATTCTAAATAAGCGTTAAACAAACGGTGATGAAGAACGGTGACAAAAGAATATATGATTCTCACAAGCGAGATAGAACCGATGCGAAACCGAATCTTTATGCAAGTAAATTTCGCGTAACATGCCAATAAACAAGGCTCGGAATAAAGAAATTAAATCATTTATGTTGAACAAAGACTCGTGAGACAAGTTTTCATAAATTGAGTGAGAAGTTGATTACCGCACCAAGAAATTGGTTATCCCAAATCCAAATATTTTTAATGGTACCCGAATTGGGATATGTCTAGCTCAGATGAAGATGACAAAGTGATAACTTACCACTCTCAAGTCTCTTAAAGTCGAACCAATTCACACATAACGTAGTGATAAGTATTATCATATTTCTTAAGTAACTATAAAACATATCACGATTTTATCACTAAGTATAAGGTATCTTATGTTGCCACGGTGTATGGGAACCACGGGAACATAATATATCGAAGTACGGCATGATATCCATGAGTATGAGATATATGGTATTGTTTGCGGTGTATGGGAACCACGGAAATACTGTATATCAAAGTGCGATATGATGAATGTGTAGTACGCGGTATTATGGGTGCTATGGTAACACTTATGTACGCGGTGTTATGGGCGCCACGAAACGCTAAAACACTAAAGTACGAGGTGTTATGGGCGCCACTAAGCAATATATATATAAAGTACGCGGTGTTTTGACGCCACGGAAACACCGTATATATCAATTTAAAACATGATAAAAACATTATAAATCAAACCAAAGCAAATTTTCGATCACCGGGAGGAAAGACTCAAGTTTTCGACATTAGTATCAACCGCCATCGCTTAAAAGGGGTACAGATCCAAAAACAAATGTTCACTTCCAAAGATCAACGATCTACTCTATTGTCTAAAATTCCTACATCTTGTCAAAGTTGACTTACGTCCAGAAATACCATCGGTGGTGAACCGAAACTAGCAAAGAATGTAGAAAATAGGTAGCAATCGGATAGAGAAATCTACCAAGAAGATACTCTCTACGTAAGAATGTACCGGTATTTCACATGACGATTCGAGGAAACAAAAGCTGCATGGATATGAAAACTTGATCTTGATAAAGGAAATTCCCGTGAAACCGTAAAATACGCCCGATGAAGCCGAACTTCCAAGTTTTCTTACAATCAAGATGGCACACTGACGCCTTGAATGGGCGAAGTGTAAATCACTTATATTGCTCGATAAAATTATCTGAGCGAGATTTTCGTAGTTGGGATATGATTGATCACGTCTCTTAATAGTTTGTACAAGTCACAAAAGATCGTGAGAATCTTTTGGTGAATGAGATGATCGTGCATCCCCGGATGCGGTGTCAAAAGAACACCTCAAAGACGAACATGTGGATCGCATTTCGTGAAATCATTCGAAATAGTTGTTGAAAAACAAACAAGGTACTATTAAATAACCTTATCCCCGAACCTCGTTTAGACTCCCATACGACGTAACAAGATCTTTATGGACAAACCGAGGCGAATTCTCAATCATCAAGGAGGCGCTAATGGACGAGTGAAGATCCGACGCGGATAGTCCGAAGACCGAGTTGGACGAATTTTAAGATAATATCGAGTTTAGAAGGTAGAGTACAAATTTCGAGGACGAAATTTTGTTTAAGGGGAAGAAATGTAATACCCTAAAAATCTATATTATAATTTGGTAAAATTATACCTATAAAAAATAGGTGAATATGGGGTATCAAATGTTAAGATATAATTATCTTATTTTCGAAGGAAAAATCTCTTGGAAATTAGAGAATTTAAGGGCCAAAGTGCCAAATGACCAAAATGCCCCTAAGGGACATAAATGATTTAGGAAAATTGTGAAAAATCCTAAAAGTCAGTAAAATAATTATTTGAATAATGAGAGTATGTTATCTCTAATTAGGGTAATTTAATAAATTACAAACTTGGAGAAATGAAATAAGAATGCTCAAAAAGCATTAAAATGACTAAATTACCCTTGTAATTATCAAATAATATAAGAGGCATGGAAATGCTAAGGTTAATGCAAGGATATGAAAGTAATAAGGTGTTCAAAGTAAGAAAATTATCAAAAAGTGATAATAAGGTAATTAGATAATTATTAGCTAATTACTTAAGTCTGAGCAAAAGAAATTATGAAATAATTATGTAAAACTCAAAAATTAGTGGTAATTGTCTTAAAATTAGTAAAAATATATTTACTAATTAATTGGAAATTTTGGAGAAAAATAGTTGAGTTTAGGTATTTTTAGACCTAAATACAAGAATGGACCAATTAGGTAATTTTGTGGAAATTTTTGGAAAAATTAAATAAATAAATCATTAAATAATTAATTAAATAAAAAATAAATATTTATTAATTATAATTATGGGGCAGCCGAAAATTTAAGGAAAAATGAAGATAAGATCACATGTTTAAAATTTTGCAACTTGCATAATAAAATATATTATAATTAATTAAAGTGAAAAAGTGGTGAATAGTAATTTAGGAATTAAGAAACGGATCCTATCTGGAGATCTAGGAATAGGAATTTCAAAGTCAAGGTAAAATATTGATCGGTGAGTTTTTACCTTCAAGTGACCTCTTAGGAAGTTAAATCAGAGGTCGTTTGTGCATTTTCCTAATAAAACGAAATGGGGAAAAATGCATATAGGCATATTTTTGGATATAAAGAAAATAAATTCTAACTCAATATCTAGGAATGAGTTTGAATTTATTTTAACATATTTGGAATCAGTGAATTTTTCGAAGA
Source organism: Acacia pycnantha (assembly GCA_025563575.1). NCBI lineage: Eukaryota > Viridiplantae > Streptophyta > Magnoliopsida > Fabales > Fabaceae > Acacia > Acacia pycnantha. The sequence goes on along the minus strand of JAMWYP010000181.1, from coordinate 487,319 downwards.
AGATGATGTTTCCGAAAAGCGTTTAAATGCTTAGGACCGTGCGGACACGTTTTTCGAGGAACTTGGTGAGATCGTTGGAACCCTAAGAGACCGAAATCTAAGTTAAAATAGATATTGTTGATGAGAAATATAAGATCTTCAAAGTTATGGATTTAGAATTTTGAGATTTTCCGAGATTACGCAAAACGGGGCCGATCGGGAAAATGTTTTTTTATAACCCGAAATTCCAAACAAGGCCTTATCAAAACCCTATAAATACCCCCTCCTTCACAAATTCTCACACCATTCCTTGCTCCTCTTGGCCGAAAAACCTAGAGAGAGAAAGAAGAGAGCAAAGTGCTCGGAAATCTTGCGGCGAAGCCCGTAGAATTGTCCTAAATCTTCAACGGGTAAGTCTTTTGGTTTTTAGTCTTTAGTTTTTAGTTTAGTAGTTAGTAGAATTGTTAGTTAGATTTAGAAAGTAGGTGACAAGATTCCTACAAATGTTTTAGAGCCTTGTTTGCGTTGAAAAATATGCGAGGTGTAAACATAGTAGGGATCGAGTCATTTGAAAAGTTGTAGTTTTTATAGCTCTTTCACAAGTAGGTGTTATAATGTTAGGATAGCCTTTAAATTTCAAGTATGATTTGGGTATCATATGGGAGGGCTATTTTAGTCATTATTTTCGAAAATCATAATTGCGTCAAGTTACGCAAAATTTCGGGAAGAAAATTTGCTAGAGTAACGAATCTTGGCGAAATTCCGCCAATTAGGGGCATAGGGGCAAAATGGTAATTTTTACCTAAAATGCACGTTATAGTGTCAAATCACTAATGAAAGTGATACTACTCGTAGGACGTCAGAAACTCTGATTTGCTGCCGTCACGCTGTCCGACGAGCCGCTGTTGGACGTTTCGCCGTTTTCCATAAAACGTGCCGTTTCCGTCAAAAGTATCGAAGTACCATCAAACGAAGGTACGTTCGCGGCGTACTGTAATACTAACTCTGATGCTTATAGTCTGCTTATATATGGTACGGATAATTTCATAAGCCATGGGTGGAACTACATTCGGGCCATGCACGGTGACTAAGGTAATAAACTTAGATAATCACTTACGACTTTACGGGTTATATTAAGTATAATACCGTCATGTTTTCCTAGCGCTACGGACACGACCGTACATCGTGGCACACAATTAAAGTGCAGACAGATAACTTTGCTTGTAGGGCGCTTGTTATTTAATGATCATACATATCATTCTTTGTAATCATAGAAATATCTCGTTGAACATAAAGTGTTATATAAGCATGAGGTTAACCGTTACCCGAGATCCGATGAACGTTGGATCTCGGCTCTACTATAGCATCACATCAAGGTCCGGAGAGAGACCAAGGACGGAGGATAAGAGTAAGCGGAGCGGACATCACACATGAAGTTGAAGACCGCATGGATGATCAAGGACGTCTAGTATCTAAACAGATAATGTATTAATCTTTATGAACAGGCAGATACGCCATTGTTATTGTTATAATCAGTTACTCAATGTTTTTAATCCGCCGATGCTCTACTCTGATGTTTAAAAAAAAAAAAATTTTGGCTCTGAAATTGGGATGTTACATTAAACATCAGCAAGAAAGATTAGAAACATAAAATTTAGACCCTTCAACAAAATGGAGAATAAAAGAATATATTTACGAAGAAAAAGTAAAAAAGAAGATATTTAAAAAGAAATTGGAAGTATTATCAAGAATATGAGTGAAAGACCATCATATTATGTATTGATAAAATTTAATTATGAAAAATATAGAGGTAGAAAATATCATCCTTTAGTAGATACCGGAGCAAATCTGACAGTAGCAAAATATAATGTTTTACTGCCTGAAATGTGGAAAAAGAAAAATAGAATCATAAGAATAGAATCAGCAGGAAGAGAAATACATATGATAGAATTAGAAGCAAAAAATGTAATGGTACAGATAGGAAATTATGAATTAAAAATTCAAGAATTAAATCAATATAATGAACCTCAATGTGATATAATCTTAGGATTAGAATTTTTGGAAAAATATTACCCTTTTAATTTTATAGAAAAAGCTTTAGTATTAACAACACCGAGTTTGAGATTTCACTCAATTCACTACCTCTCTTGTACAATTGCTTTTGTGTTCGAGAAATAAAATTCCAAGTTTAATTATTTCTTTCTTTGAAGCATACTTCAAATATCTGTGGAACAAGTCTAAGGTATGAGTTTTTAATTTTCTAAGGGGATCAAATTAGGGAGTAATATTATCAGCAGTTCGTTAGTTATGGTCATGTAAGACACACATGGTTATTTGTTCAAATAAACTTAAGGTTTGGTTATAATCATATAAAAACCATAAAATCAAGTTTTAGTTACGCCTCCTGTAGGAAACGAAGGAAGGCTGTGCTAAATGTGATCTGAAGGAGGAAGGTCTGAGAGACTTATACTCTCTGTAAAAGTATTCCTGTATGAAAGAGGACAGGTATCCTTCCATGACCCAGATGATATTTGGTCAAACCCTGAGGCTTGATGGTTGGTTATAGTATCGTCATACCCATATCTTCTCTATATTTGAGCATATAACCTGGTTGTTCGGTTGTTCGCTTATATGGTATCAGATATGTGTGTGTGTGTGTGTGTGTGGGTTATCATTTGTCATGTCACTTGACATAAAGTTATGTCAAGCCACCCTAAAACTACGTCGTTTTGGGAGTTCATTAATTCCCTTAACCCCAAAACGTCGTCATTTTGAGAGTGTGGGGAATTAATGAAGAGTGTAATACCCTAAAAATCACACTTAGGGTAAATATCAAAAATTGGGAAATATACCTATTGAAAATAGGTGAATATGAGGTCTCAAACACCTTGTATTGAGTTTACCTTGTTTTTAGGGTAATTTCCCTTGAAATTAGATAATTTGCAATTAGGTCCCTAAAACGTTTGAAAATTTGCAAATAGGTCCCTAAATACATTATGGGTTATAAATACCCTGTGAAAGCTATAAAAGAGGCAAGTAAATGTCTATTTGAAATAGAGAAGGATATTGTCCCTAATTTAGGTAGGTTATTAAATTACTACCTTGAAGAAATAAAGGGGGAAGACTCGAAAAGTATTGAAATGACCGAAATACCCCCGTAAATGCTAAGATAATGCAGGAGACATGAAAACAAAGATGCCAGGGCCAAAGTTATGAGGTAATGAGGCATTATAATTAAGAAAATTATCAACTATTGATAATAAAGTAATTAGGTAATTATTGGCTAATTACTTAAGCTTAAGCGAAGGAAATTCAAAGATAATTATGTAAAACCCTAAAATTAGTGGTTTTTGGCAAAGAATTAGTAAAAACATATTTGCTAATTAATTGGAAGGTATGAAGGAAAATATATGAAATTGAGTAATTTTAAGCCTAAAAACAAGTATGGGCCAATAGGGAAATTTTGTAAAAAAATAAAATAAAATAATTATTAAATAATTATTTTATATAATATTAATTAATTAAAAAATAATTAAAAACTAAAATTAAGGAAAAAAAAAACCAGAAATATTGACCAAAAATATGAGTCATTGTGGATAGAATTTTGAAGAAAATTTCATGATATATTATATTTACAAGTTGCAATATTATATTATATAATTAATTATAGTGAATAGTAATAAAATAAATAGGAAACGGATCCTATCTAGAGAGCCAGGAATAGGATTTCCAAAGTCAAGGTAAAATATTGATCAGTGGATTTTTATCTTCCGTTAGGCTTTTCCTAAGTTAATTCTGAAGCCGATTGTGCTTTTTCCTAATAAGACGAAATAGGGAAATTCTGAGAAAAAGCCGGATAGTCAAGTGGAAAGTTAAGGATCTCAGGGTCATGACGCGACATCTGGGGAAGAGTTGAGAGTTTTTCTAGACATATTTGGAATCAGTGCATTCTTGTCCATAGGCGGTAGCTTCCGGAATTTCATTTCGAAACCGACACGTTTTTCCGTAAAATTTCAGCAGGACTGTTGGAACCCTGTATGAAATCAAAATTTAGATTAGAATAGACATTTCTAATGAGGAATGAATTGTCTTGGAATTGTATAATCCAGAATTTTGAGATTTCTCCGAAATTACGCGAATCGATTACCGATCGGGGTATAAGTGCTTCTAGAATACACAACTTGTCACACAAGTTGGTGACTCATGGGCAGCTGGACGTTTTGAGTTTTGTATGGTCAAGAATCATCCACATATAAACCCTAAATTGTGTGGTTAATATTCAAGAAGGAGGAGTTGTGAAAAGACCAAAATACCCTTGCATTTTTCTATAAATAGGCAAGCAATCCTTGGAAATTTCACACCATTCTCTCTTGAGAATTTCGAAAGTTAGAGAGAAGTTTTAGAGAGAGGAGCTCTGGGGAAATTTGCAGCGAAGCTCTGGGTAAGTTTTTCGGTACTTAAGCTTTCGTAGTTCTTTCGATAGTTAGAGTAGAAATGCTATATTAGTCTTTAATCTTCCAAGTATGATTAGATATCATATGATAGGGGTATTTTAGTCATTATTTCGAAAATCATGATGGGGTCAGAGTTCTGGCAAAATTTTGGAAGATTAGAGTTAAAATAGCGAAGCTCTGGCGAAATTACGCCGATTAGGGGCATCAGGGGCAAAATGGTAATTTTTACCTAAAATGTTTGTTATGATGTAAATCATTAATTAATATGATTTATATTTCGAAATTATGTTGGAGTAGGAGTTATGTTGAAATTTTGGAAAATCGGAGTCAAAGTAACGAAGTCTTTGGCGAATTTCCGCCAATTAGGGGTCAGGGGTAAAATGGTCATTTTGACTAAAAATGTCCGTCGTAATGATAGATCCTTAACAAGTACGTTGTTATATTGATAGGATATCCCTGATTACGTTCTGACCTACTGTCGTGCCGTATACCGACAGAAATACCGATTTTCGTCAACGAAGGTACGTTCGCGTACTGTAACACTAACTCTGATGTTTACTATATGCGGGTGTGTAGTATGAGTATTGTATGTGTATATGTGATAGATGATGACTTTATGTCTGTTGTGTGTTTATGTACTATTGGTGTACGTCCGCGTACTGTAACACTAATCTGATGTTTATGGTATGCATGCATGTGCTAGGTGTATTGTATGTGGTAGTTGATAGCTCTGTGATATGTTTGTATACTGTTGATATATTTACGTTTGCTCTGGGCGATATATCTGCATGCTATTGGGCTATATATGTATACATGCTATTGGGCGATATATGTATGCATGCTCTTGGGCGATGAGTGCACATATACTATTGTTGAAATGATTGTCTGTAGTTCATATGTTGTGTATGTAAATATGAGGTTAACCGTTACCGGAGAGAGGCAAGCGGCCCAAGTAGAAGACACTACCAAGACTTCCTTTCGTTGTTCCACAGGCCTTTCTTTGTTAAATACTTTTGAACCACGCGGTTTCTATACCGCTGTTGTAATTAGCCAGACTTACGGCATTCTAAATACAAGTATCAGTTACTCAATTGCTCCGTTGTTCTACTCTGATGATTTGAAATGATGTTTTGGAAAAAAAAAATTTATACTGCTTGTGAAAAGTTGGGATGTTACAAAGAGTGGTTTAGTATTTTTATTTTTGTATTTATTACATAAATTTTATCAAAACACTCTTCATTAATTCCCTTCACTCCTAAAACGACGTCGTTTTGAGGTGACTTGACATAACCTTATGTCAAGTGATATGACAAACGATAAACCCTATATATATATATATATATATATATATATATATATATATATATATATATATATATATATATATATATATATAAATTTTAATTAGAATCGTTTTAAAAAATGAAGAAAATGGAAAGAATGCCAGCGCGCCTTGAAGTGGCAGATCGATTGATACTATTTTTGAAAAAAAAAAAAAATCCAATTTAATAATTGTTCGAAGGTTGAAGGATAGACACGTGCAAGGATTATTATTAAAAAGCATTATAAAATTATAAAATATTTATTATTATTATTAATTATTTAAATTTATTTATTTGCATTTTTTGTCATTTGATTTATTATAATATTTTTAATTATAGGATATTAATTATCAATAAATCTAACGGTGAGAACAAAAATGTTGAGGTAAATGGATAGTAAGGGAAGTGGAGAGGATCCTATCCCAACTCAAAAAGTGTTTAAAGTGGTATTTACAGATCACTCATCAACAAGATCCTCATATCGTCAACGATATTTAAACTCACAGTCTTATGGGTTATGAGCTAACTCCTCATCAACTGGACTAACCTTTATTGGTAAATATAAGTTTAATTGTTAATTAACTTTGTTATATGGCATTAACAATTGTAACTTAATTATATATATGGATTAAAATCAAAACTCGTTAAAAATATAAATATTGAAACTAGTTTAACCCAATTGACGTTGTTTCCTGGATATAACGTTGTGAGCAGGGAAATTGACATTTTAGCACCTTTCTAGAGAGATAATTTGATTCAAGAATTACGAATCATTGAAATTCTTAAAAGACTGAGGTTTCTTGAGAAATTTTTATGAGTAAACAAAGATGATCCTCGAGTCACCACCACGTGGATACAACTATTATAAATGTTGATTTGACTAAATCAAAATATTAATAAAATCCGTATAACAAATTGTGAAAATGAACTAATGTCCGTTTTGGTTTGTGATGAGATAAGTGACTTATTTTTTATCTGACTTTTACATAGGTAAAATAGGAAAAAAGTCAGATTACAAAAATGATTTGTGTTTGGATTGATAGTGGTAAAAGTGGTTTTTTTTTTTTAAACGGAGACTTGTTTGGATTATGATTTGAAAAGTGATGAAATTTAAATTTATTGTTTGAATACTACATATATTAATATTAATATTAGTTGTATATATTGCGGTAATTGAAGATAAAAAATTAAATTTAAATTTGAAAAAAAAAAGCTATTAAATATTATTAAGACACACTCAACTTTTTATGGAGAGATTAAGAAAATTAAATAAACTACTTAATTATATCATATGTTATGTACAATTGAATTATATATATATCAATTTATAAGTTATTCAAAATAGTTTGAAGAAAAATGATAAATATAAATAATTTAAAATAATTTAATTAGCTTCCTTAATATCTCTAAAAAAAAGTCAATCATGTTTTATATTTAAGACTAAATGGAGCATTTAACTACCCATAGCCAAACTTGCATACAACACCAAAATTCCCTGAGACAGAAGGACAATCAACTCTCTGAGAGTGGAGAATCTCGCCGGATAGCTCAGAACCTCACTAGAAATCACAGAGGAAGGATGAGAAGGTCACCAGAAGGTTGAATGTATACGGTGAAGTTCAGAAGGAAGAAGGTCACCAGAAAGATCAAAAACTACTTGGTCACCGAAAAGTTCAAAAACTCCACTTTTGCTTCCATGATAGCCCAGGTAGATCCAACTCCTCGGCCGTGATAGTGGCGGAAGCTCTAGCCACCGACACCTCAAAGACGTTGTTCGGAGAAGTGGTGATAATGGACGACCCCTTGACGCATGTTCACCTCGCAAGTGTACGAGTTGCGCAAATAATAAAGTGATAAGTAAAGTATCATTATTACGAGGATTTATATAACAAATTGGTCAAGTAAGAAGCTTAGTAAATTCAATCAAGTTGAGTTAAAACAAAGTTTTGATGAGGAATGAAAATTTTTAAAGACTAATTCTAAAACTAAAAATTGATAAAGGCAACTGATTCTTTGACTTCAAGTATTAAATAGAGCCTAGGATTCTTCTTCCCCTTTTCATTTCATAAGACTTGATTAATTTCCTCTCTATTAGCTTTTCAATACATGTATGTGTTAGTCTAAGGTTCAAAAACACTTGACAAGCTATCTCAAGTCAAAATCAAGTTTCTCTTCTCATTAAAATGCACAATTTCTTGCTACAATTAATGAGAATCGATCTCTCAGCATCAACGTTAATATGACAATGCAAGATTAGTAAATATATCTATATTTTACCAACAAACCATCCATTTATCAAGTAAACTTCAAAACAAACATAATTTCAATCAAGTTCTACACCTAGATTAGCTCTCTCAAGTCAAACCCAAGTGAATAAATCATCTAAATGGAGGCCAATCACTTAGAAGCATTAAGCCAAAGTTGAAATCAACACAAATATATATTTATCTACTAAAAGAGATGACTATTCAAGTATTAATCCATACAAATGGTCAAAAGAACCCTAGAATGAAAGATTTAGCTACTCATGTCCACATACAAAGAGATTCTAAACAAAACTAGTGAATACATGAAGAAGCTAAGTGGGAAAGAGAAGAAAAGAAAAAGAACCAAGGTGAAAACCTCAAAATCTCTCTTGAGAAGAGCACACAAGCCTCCAAAGTTATCAAGATCTCTCTCTCAATCTCTTCCTTTGTGTTTCCAATGTTCCCTTATGTCAAGAATGTGTTTTTCGGCCCTTTCCTCTAGGTTAAGTAGTGTTTTTATACTGCTAAAATCAAAATGTGCAACTGTACATTTCACAACTAGCTACGGCCAGTTTGTCAACTTGTTGCGGCCAATTTACATAGAGTTATTTTTCTTGACTTGCTACGGCAAGTTTGTCAACTTGTCGCTGCCAGTTACACAGAGAGTATACTTCTCCAGATTGTTCACTTGCCATGGCCAGTTGGTTAACGTGATGAAGCCAGTTGTACAAGTTCCTTCTAACTTTGCACTGCTTCACCTCCTTTATTTATTTCCTTGTTTCTTGGCTCTTATAAAGTTTCAAAACTTGTCTCCATCCTCCTACAAAAGAGGGAAGAATTATCAATTCTTAATTGAATCACAAACTCTATAGGATATAACAAGAATTTCTTTGATTTTTGATTGATACTTTGATATACACATTTTCTTCTGTACACATCATTTCCTATGCACATTTTGAACCCAAAAATAGGTAAAAAGAGACAGAAAATATACTGGAATGTTGTCAATTTCTAAGAGTTAACAATGCGTCCAACGCTCTGGCTAAGAGCGTCGCCGGGAAAACGGTTTTTTTTTATAAGCCCAACACGATGAACACTTATCTAAATAGCACCTAAACACGCTACTACTGCCTGCCGTTCTTTTTATTTGTTCCACTGTGTTTTTTTCCCTTCAACTCTGCCACCATCGTGAACCCAAAGGCTGTATATGGACAACATTATATTGTTAGTCCAAAAAAGGAACTATGGACAGCATTGTAAATATAATAGAACTCTATGCAAATAGATAGTACTCTTCGAGTGCTAAATGTATGATCTAATTGGAAAAATATTGATCATCTATTCCTCATAATTATCAATCTTTTCTAAAACTACTCCTATAGATGCTCCTCAACAATATCAATAAGATAGAGATTGAGGGAATTAAGGAAAATGATTAGGGTGTTTAAAAAAAATGACTTGTTAACTAACTCAAGTAATTTTCTTAATCAAATCAGATTAGGTAAATAAATCTTATATCAAAGACCAAAGGAGTAGTATATTGTATCACAACAATACTTCGGGACTGGACTTGTTAAAATCAAAATCCATGAGACTGATCAAAAGTCAAAACCCACAAATATTAGTAAATTGCCCATCCTTTTTAGTATAAGAGCTACTTAATTAGTTTAAGTTAGATTAAGAAAATAAATTAAATTGGTCAATTTGAACAAATGTGATTACATGATCTCTAGAATATCCTTATGTAACATTATATCAGTTTATAAATTTGATAAATTTGTTTAGGGAAAAATAATAAATACAGAAGATAAAATAAATTTATATTTTATATTTTTAACCAAACCAATCATATTAGATAACGCAATCAGTTTTATATTTCTGCACAATGCCTCAAACAAAAGAAAACCACACTCAAACTTCAATTCATAAACATAGTTATCAATAGCAACATACATGACATTATATCTGTTTATAAATTTGGTGAATTAGTTTGGGGGAAAATAATAATTTTACAGAATACAAAATAAATTTATATTTTATATTTTTAACCAAACCCATCATATGAGATAAGGTTATCTAACGCAATCAGTTATGTATTTATGCATAACGCCTCAAACAAAAGAAAACCACACTTAAACTTCAATTCATGAACATAGTTATCAGTAGCAATGTAACATCCCATTTTAAAAGCGGAATTTTTTTTTTTTTTCAATTAGAGTAGAGCATTGGAGCGAAAGAGTAACTGATCCATAACAAAAGAGTAACCAAAGTGTAACATAGTAATAATTATAGTCATCCTAGTGTTTGAATATAAAATACGGAAAGCGGTAAAGATATCTCCGGCCGATCGTCTACTCATGTTGTTTTCCCCGGTCTCCAATTCTCGGTCCTTCGGACCCTGAAGCTATAGCTGAGATCCAATTTAGCGCATTGGATATCAGGTAACGGTTAACCTCATGCTCAAACAATACAAGATACGCAGACAGCGATATTCAAGACAATACAACAAGATATCAATACATAAGCATACAGCAGATGCATGATCAATATGACGACAGAACATAAGCACAGAGCAGTATGTAAAGCCCCATAAGGTAAAACAATAACAACAACAGCCTGCACATATCCAGTGCCACGATACCCACTCGTGTCCTCAGCGCTAGGAAAACATAACGATATTATCAAAACTATAACCCGTATAAACTGTCTGTATATCAATCTCTGAACGTATCTATCACATATATGTACTTAAGCAGCACAGAGTTAGTGTTACAGTACGCGTCCGTACCTCCGTTGACGATTTACGGCACTTCTGGTACGTTTTGACGGAAACTGCACTGTTGACGGAAACAGCAGGCTGACAGCGGTACGTCGGACAGCGTAACGACAGTAGATCAAGGTTTCTGATGTCCTATAAGAGTAATATCACATTTATTAGTGATTTAACATCATAACGGGCATTTTAGGTAAAAATTACCATTTTGCCCCTATTCCCCTAATCGGCGGAATTTCGCCAGAGCTTCGCTACTTTGACTCCGACTTTCCAAAATTTTGCCAGAACTCTGACCCCACCATGATTTTCGAAATTTAGGACTAAAATACCCCTATCATATGATATCTAATCATACTCGGAAGATTAAAGCCTATTCTAACATTTCTACTCTAACTACCGAAACTTAAGACTAGGGACCGAAAAACTTACTCAGAGCTTCGCTGCAGAATTTCCCCGGCTCCTCCTTCTCTCTTCCTTCTCTCTAGATTTCGGCCAAGGCTCTCAAGAATGGTGTGAATTTTGAATGAAAGGGGGGTATTTATAGGGTTTTGAAGGTTACTATTCACACTTTACCAGACTGAATTCTGACCGTCGGATCGCACTTGGAGAAAATGGCAAGATCTTGGCCATCAACCCCTCTTGGTCGACATAGAGGGCCTATGTGGCAGCCAATGACATCATCTTTGATGATGTCATGGTTTGCTTTATGCACTTGATTCGACAGAAATTCCCCGATCGGTGTCCGATTCGCGTAATCTCGGAAAATCTCAAAAATCCGGAATTACAACTTTGAAGACATTTTCTCACTCATTAGAAATGGCTGGTCTAAACAAATTTTTGATTCCATACAGTGTTCCAACGGTCCTGTGGAAGTTTTACGGAAAAAACTCTGACTCCAGAAACTTTGTTCATAGTTTTCTAGATAGGATCCAATTTCTATCGGTGTTTATTTACTTTTTAACTTTTTTACTTAATTAATTTTTAAATAAGAGTTTAATGTTTACACTCCAACTATTTTATTTTAATCCATTTTTTTCTTTTTTCCCCTTAATCATGTCGGCACACACACAATTATATATTATATATTTTTATTTTATTTTTTTAATTATTATTATATAATTTAATAATTATTTTACATAATTTTTTACAAAATTTTCCTATTGGCCCATATTTGTATTTAGGCTTAAAATTACCTAATCTCACCAATTTTTCTTCATATTTTCCAATTAATTAGGAAATATATTTATGCTAATTTTTTTAGCCATTACCACTAATTTTAGGGTTTTACATAATTATCTTTGAATTTTCCTTTGTTCATGCTTAAGTAATTAGCCAATAATTACTTAATTAATTCCTTAATATTTGTTGCTAATTTTATTAATTAGAATAGCTCATTACCTCACAACTTTTGTATTGACATTAGTATTTTATGTCTCATGAATTATATTAACATTTACGGGGGTACTTTGGTCATTACAATACTTTTTTTATTCTCTTCTAATTTTTCCAAGGTGATAATTTCTTAAATGACTAAAATTAGAGACAATATTATCCCTTAATTTTAATAATTATTTTACTGCCTCCTAGGATTTTTCACAATTTTTCTTAGATCTTTATATGCTCTATAAGGGCGTTTTGATCATTTTAGCCCTTTATTATGTTTTTCCCAATTTTCAAGAGATTTTTCCCTTATAAATACCATAAATTCAATACAAACATTGATATCACATATTCACCTATCAGAAATAATCATTTTATTTATCCGGGTATTACAAGCAACATACATGATTTGATAACAAAGGAAATAGCTAGCAACACAACAAAATTAAAGCTAAGTCAGGGCTCAATGGTTATAGGATCCAGAAGGAGCTGGACGATGTGATGTTTGAAGGAGTCGTTAGTGTTGAATCCGTTTTGTCGATTTTCATAGACAACCTCAAAAACTCGAGCCAAATTGACCACACAATCAAGCACAGACCTTGGAACATCATGCAATTGGATCGTGCAATTGACCACATAAGCAACTGGATCTTACTTTTCTTTATTTCTTTTCTTATTCGAAGTGGAATTAATCGTGCAATATTTGCTAAGAATGATGCTTGGTTAATTAAGTTGATCAAGCTAGGAGGTCAATAAAGTTAGTCATAACCCTATTACGACTAGTGTTTTTAGAGCTGGACCAGACTGAACAACTAAACCGGTCCAATTGTCGCCCCAAGAAAAAACGACTCGCTTTTTAGCTTTAGACCACTTTAGTGGTTGAGTTTGATTAAATTGGTATATATGAACCAGATTTTAAGCCGGAACCGCATAAGAACCGAAAACCGAAGCAAGTATTAGAGCAGACTATGAGGTTCGAGAGGAAGCCAAGCAAAAGTGTAATCAAAATCATTAAAAAAAAAGAAGAAAATCGAAAGAATGCCATCAATTTTTTTCCCTTTCGATAGACAATAAAAATTACGAATTAAAATTCTTGGATATTTAAAAATTATATCAAGAAAAACAATTAAAATGCATAGCGAGTTCTGTGAAAGACTAAAATAGAAAGTAAAGAAAAAACGAAGCTTCAAGTAAATGATAGATAGGTATTGTTTTTGAAAAGCCCCAACTTGAGAGTTGTTAAAAGACTGGCGGATGATAGAGACGTGCCAGGATTGATTCACACTTTCCTAGACCTCTTCAATGAGAAAAACATGATGCAATATTCTGACTTGAAATTTAAAAAGTCCAATGATGAAGGGGGTTGGGTCATTGACTATAAGAAATCTCGATGTAAACTCATTATAAGAGTTTACAATAAATCTTTATAGATCGCATGATATTATTATATTATATCAATAACTAAATTTTTGTATAAATTGTGTATTAAGAGGCGGTAGTCTCACTCAACAACTTCATCGGATGTTTTTTTTCTATCAAGTGTAATTAATCGCATGTCACTAACAATATAAAATCAAATTAATGAATCCATGAGTATTTTCATAGCAAAAGATATATATGTGTGTGTGAGTGAAGATCTCCATTTTTCTAATTTTTGGAGATTTCTTTCCTTTGGTTTAGCTTGCAAATTGCAATGTCTCCTTTGAATAATAAAACGTATTTGTCTTCCTCATCGATATTTTCTTTTTCTTTTTTTAATGAACATCATCGATATTTTCTTTCTGCCATTTTTGTTTACACATGTAGTGTGCGTGTATGTAAAATAGGCGTAGTTTATTGTGATCAAATATATTTGAGTCAATCTCACTCTAAATTCTTATACTTTAATCGAGTTTTAATTTTAGTTCTTGAGCTTTGTTTTGTCTATATACTCTATACCGTTCAAAACGTTGGTACTTATAATTTTATAAGGACTTGGATCTATACTTAACATCGTTAAAACTATCAAGTAGGCTAACATGAACTATATACTAGAATCAGTAACGTAACTCAGTTGATCTTGTTCAAGGAGTATATCACATTCTGAACCGGGAAAATGACATTTTAATACCTTTCAAGAGAGATAATTTAATTCAAGAATTACGAATTATAGATATTCTATAAAACGACTAAGGCCTCTTGGAAAAAAAAAAAAATTATTCGTAAACAAAGATGATCGCAGAGTCATCTCCACGTGGATACTCAACTATATTAAATAAAAATAATAATAAAATTAAATCAGTATAACAATTTGGAAATATTTTTGCATCCCGCGTGAAAATGAACTCATCATAACAAGACTTGTATTCAAGTGTTATTATTCAACTATGATTTCCAGAATTCGTGGCCAATTTGAACAAGAAATATCATCTTTCACGTGCATTTTTCTTCCTATATACAGTTAAAGTTAATAAAGTTGTCTTAAAATTTAAGTAGTTTTCAATATTATCCCTACTAATTGCACTAAACTTTAATATCATATTAATTATTACTCTCACTCACTACCCTTATTAATTATGAACATACATGGAAAAAAATAATTAATGCTTTTTGGAACAAGACAATACCTTAAAAATGACTAAATACACTTGCTAGTTTGTGCCTTATAATAAGAATTACAGGCTTTTAAACATCTCTTAGGTGTGATTCTATAATTTAGGACACTTCACCCACATTAAAGTACCAAAAATAGAGAGCATTTTTCACTAACACAAATTTGAATCCTATCATGCAATCAAATTAATCAACATACAATACCATGCCTAAATCACCAACACAAGCTTCCATTTAAGCTTATCCATGCTTAACTCACACGTTCTTCCACTTTCTCTCTCTAAGCTTAAACTTTCGGTCATGATTTACCAACAAAATACTTCGCTAAACAAGAAATTAACAGTAGAATAGTGATTTAGGCGTCCTTACCTACTCAAAAGTGTGATTGCATTTAAGTTTCCACTTCATCTTCCTCACCCTCTTCTTCCTCTCGGCCCTCTCTCTATATATTTCCTTCTGCTAATCGAAAAATGAGGAAGGAGGTATCAGCTGGGGGTGTCTTAACTCTTAACTGAAGGGAGTGAATCTAATGAGCCTTGATTTTTAACATTTTATGGGATCAATAGCTACAAAATCTTATCTATATATTTTCTTGGATGGTGAGCTTGGGCACGTGTTCGGCCTCACATTTTGCATAAGTCGTACTCTACTCAAGTTGAAATTTTCTTATTATATTTTTTAAAGGGTTAAGGACCAAAAATACCAACGAACTATTGGGCGAGGACCACTCAGCACAGTGAACTATTTTTTGGACCAAAAATACAAATAAACCATTGAAAAGGAATAAGTGGCACAGCGATGGCAAACGTCCGTCTGTTCACTTTGATAGCCTCACACGTAATCCTACACGTGGCTTGGTGTGTGTGATTCAGCCAAAAACGTGGAACTACCTTCAGATGTGGAGGATTGGATGAAGCAACTAGGGATCGGGTTCTTTCTATTTGGGGGAAAAAACGACCATCGGGGAGAAATCGTCCTCACTGTGCAAGCTATCGTCGACGGGGAAGGCTTTAAACGGAATGGCGTCGTCTGCGTCATCGTCGTCTGGAAGATTTAGGCGGAGGGTGGTGCTGCTTCGTCAACCGAGTCGCGAGGAAGACTATGAACCTCCTCGGAAGTATTGCAATCACAGAATGTTAGCGGCGAGATGGACGTCCTGGACTGACGGCAACCCAGGTCGGAGGTTCTACGGCTGCCCATTGTACAACCAGGTAAGCAACCCATCCGATTCTATGATTTTTGATTCGTTGCTTCTTCTTTGTTCAGCCTACCCATTGTTCATTTCTGATTGTTCAGGTAAGCAACCCATTGTTCATATTTGTGCTGTGTTTATTTTTCTTTTGGAGAAGGATGATACATTAAAAACGAGAAACATCATAAAAGCCGGAAAGGATTTTTTTTAAAAAAAAAAAACTGAATCAGCAACTCAATTGCAAGACCGTTGGATGAAGTGCCAATTTGTGCTCTATTTCTTTTACGAGCCCTGTACGTTTAACCCATTCAAAAGAATCAGCAACTCAATTGCAAAAGAATTGGATGATTTGGATATCTTCACAGAAAATAGTGACCCTTTTAACACTCCCTCTGGTTCTTGGAGTATATATTTGAGGAGTTTCAAATTGGCCAAATAATCTAAGGTCTTAATCATTCTCAATTTATATGGGGAATTAAAAAAAACGAGCCCTGTACGTTTAACCCAAGCTCCAAATCAACTTACTTTATTGAATACTTCTAGCAATGAGTAATTTATTTTATCTTTTTGTGAACACAGGATGGGGCGTGTGGATTCTTCGCTTGGCATGATAACGAGTTCGGAGAGAGGGCAAATACCGTGATTAAGGAGCTTTTAGACGACATTGACAAATTGTATGATGAAAATTACAATCTCAGAAGAGCGAGCATGGGCGAGACTTAGTGGAGAGATTGATGCAATACATGGTGAATTGAGGAAGCTTAAACGCAGAAATGAGTTATATGATGGGGAACTTAGGAAAGTTTGTTGCAAGTTTAAAGTAGCAATGACATTGTTATTTGTTACATGTGTTTGGTTGTGTGTATTGTATCTGAAGGTGTAGTATGCAATAGATATTATATGTACTTGATCAGATCGGTAAAGGTTGCACTATAGACCCCTTGGTTTTGAGGAAGATGTTGCCTTCAGATATGTGGATTGATTTGTTTAGCTTGGACATTAGGAATAGAAGAGTTTTTGCTGATGCAATATTCTCGGCCAAGGGGATTTTTGTTTCTCTAGGGTCAATCTTATTTTGTAGCCTTCTAGTTTATTAGTTAATTTTATGTACTACTCTAGTGGACATTATATTGTTGTATTACAGAACAGAAATGTTAGTCCAGTATATTTAAATGATTGCAAGTTGTAGTAAAACTATTGCTTTACATTGATTTTTTGATATATACACATGTAAACGGAGTGCCGCAGAGAATATAATCATATCAATTAAGACAACCTTCAGGCTTCAGCACTAATACAATAGGATTTTTTTTTTTTTTGCTACATGAGATAAAGACTTCAATAAAAAGCAAGCAACAAACTAGCCATTGGGGAAATTAATCCCAATCTGGTCACGAAGGAGCACATCCTGGAGCAAGCAATTATTCCTGTCCCTAGAATATAATGTGCGATATGGAGAAACCAATTCCATTGTTTCAACTCGTTAAAGTCTCCAAAGTAACAAAAAAAAAAAAAAGAGGATCATGCAACTGAAAACGAAAGGAAATCACCAAGAGGGGGGTGAATTGGGGATTTTAAAACTTTTATAATAACTTTGCACCCAAGCTGAAGCTAAACGTAAAGAGATAGGGAAGAAGAGCTTGACACAGAAAGTTTATCCTGGTTCGGTCTAAATTCTTGACCTACGTCCAGTCCCAGTTCTCCGGGTTTTTCTACTATCACTTTAACTCGGATACACACTCGTACTCAAGGATTATCCTCTCTCTAGGATACACTCCCCTTACAAGTTGTACTCAAAATCCCAATCTCCAAGTCCCCTTGACTTGAGATCTTTTACAATGAATGAATAATTTGAATATAATCTCTCTCACAGAGAAGGTAATGATAAACACTGAGGCTCTTTGTATATCAAAATACAATACAGAAAGAAAAATGAATGTATAAGAATTCTTGAGCTTGCTTTTCGTTTCTGCTTGATCTTTCGGTGGTGCTTCTAAGTTTGTAATCAGCTCTTTATATAGTGGTGAGTTGCAATGTGACCGTTACTTCTCAACTTAGTATGTTCTTCATTTGAAATTCAGTTTGATGAGGATTATAGCCGTTGGGTCCTGATCTTCAGCTGATTCAATTCCCTAAGCTCTTTATCGAATGAATACCTGGAGTAATATTTCTCAAGTTAAGCAGGCTCGAGTCCATTAGTGTTTAGGCTCGAGTTTAACACTATTCATGCCTAAGAGTTTTGGTGCTCAATTAGAGTGGATCTGAGCACGAGTATAAACTCTGGAGTTTGTACACTTGCTTTTCTTTCTTCAGATGAAGGGCTCGAGTTCATTATTCTTAGACTCGAGTTCAGCGATATTTATTCTATGACTTATTGAAGTGAACTGGAGGTTTGTGCTTAAACTCTGGAGTTTGCAAAGAAGGGAAAACTTGGGAGCTCTCACAAGGGAAAACTCGAGCTTGTAATAACATGCTCGAGTTTACCTATTTTGTAAACTCTTCTTCGTTTGTCAAACCATAGAGTAAACTCTACACAAAAGCATTAGGCTTGAGTTCATATACTTGGGCTCGAGTGTTCATTAAACTATAGCCATAGAAACAAGTGAACTCTACTCAAAAAGAATAAACTCGGAGTTTAAAGAGTTTCAATTTAATTAGAAAACTTCCGCCATGGGAAAACTCGAGCTTGTCTATATAGGCTCGAGTTTACTTGTTTTTGTAAACTCTTTATTTATATCATGAGGGTTTAGGCTCGAGTCTATTTACTCGTGCTCGAGTTCGTTATGCTGAAAATATCCGAAGAGCTCTCTGTTTGCGTAAAACTCGAGTTTGCTTAGTCAGGCTCGAGTTTTGCGGTGACAAAGTGATATTGACTCTTTTGTCATTTTAAAAGCATTCGTACATGTTTACAATTGTTATTAATCATCAAAACATATAGAGAACTAACAGCAACCTATCAGTAAGCATATCAGTAATTGATTTAGAGGATCATGCAACCTATCATTTTCTCAAACAAAAAAAAAAGATTATAACATAGGACATAATAACTAACGGCCAGAAGTGAACACATGGAGTCCAAAAAAATACAAATAAAGCACATAAGAGGTACAGGATCATCAACAACACTATGGCAAAGCTATCTGCAGTAACCTTCATTAAACCTGGCAAAGTTTCTATACAAGCAAGTGTACAGATGAAATGATTCAAGGATCAATATTACACCTGCCAAAGCTAGTGCACAATATACAAGCAAGTACACTGATTATCTGATGCAAGGATCAATATAAATACAAAAGGATCCTAAACAAGTGTTTCTTGCTAGAGTTAGCCCAAAAAATACAAAAAATACAGTACTTCTTGCTTTCAGGTTACATAAAACATGGGTGATTCCACATATACACCAAAAAGCACCCAAACAAAAAGTATCCTAACGAAGTCTACTTGCTAGAGTTAGCCTTCCTCCTGCTCATAATCTGCTGGCTTTGTAAGCGGAGTTGTGAGCTGCTAATACTTGGTTGCCCTTTCCACCGCAATCCAGGAGGGTTCACAGCTAGTGCCGGTTCAGCATTACTAGGAGAAGTGAAGTCAATCTTCCTGGAACCATCTTGGGAGGATGATGTTGCAGCTCCTAACATTCTTATTTCTTTCTCATTTGGAATAGGAAAGTTTGTTGTAGGGTTGGCATTATGCATAAACTCAGCCGGTGTACCTTCCTCAATGACCTTTTCAGTCCTTAATTCGGGCTACAATAAAAAAATGCACATGGTCATAAATATAACTAGCATCTAACATACAACTTTACCACATAGATGTTGAAATGAGTAACTATAACTTACATTATAAACACTTCTACCACTATCCTCATCAACCATTACTCCAAACCCAAATGGCCTTACTGGTTTGTAAAAACGTGTCCTTCCCACTTGACGATTCAATCCACTTGACTGGTTTCCAGATTCAGCCAGTGTTGAAGTCTGCTGGGTACTTGCATCTGGAGTACATGGGAGGATTACAGATGAACTTTCAACTTGACTGGATTGCAGATGAGTTTTCTTCCTGCCTGGACGACGATTGCTCGAGGGGGGTGCCTGAAATAATAAATTAATATATGAATGAGGTGAAACCAGCTTTCAAATAGGCGCTTTAAGTCACTAATATTAGAGAAATTAATACATTGAAATAAATATATCAATGTATACTTCTATAATAGGCGCTTTAAGTCACTAATATTAAACTACATTGAAAAAAACAAGTTTTCAGCATTTCATATTAGAGAAATAAATATATCAAAGTATACTTCTATACTTATAGAAATCAGATATCAAACATAAGCAAATAAATTACCTCTTTGCATGTGCTTCTATTATGTCCAGCTGTTCTACAGAAGCTGCACTTCATAACAGTGCCTTTTCTACTGATTCGTTCAACACTGGGTGCTGAAGCTGAAGCATGGCTTTCATCAACTTGGCTACTCATAGTCTTAGACAAGGCCGTGCATCTATTCAACCTTCTTTGTGGTTCTTCAGTCCTCTTTCTTTTTGTTGGAGGTCTGCCCGGATTTTTGCATATAGGTGGGGGTAGCATGGGGAGGAACTTGTGTGTTTCCCAAAATACTTGTCCTCTAACAGGTAGGAATTTTTTTCTATAGCTCGCTAGATATGTATCCCTATGGTAATACCTAGAAATTTGAGTGGTAGGATCTAGCTTGGCGTGATACATCGCACAAATCGCATGTTGGCATGGGATTCCGGTTAAATCCCAAGCTTGACAAGTACATATTTTCCGACTAAGGTCAACTGTGTGCCTATCCTTCCCCTCAGTGACCTCATACCCATCATCACCATTGAAAAATATCCTACAATTTACAGCCAAGTACCTATTCGTCTCAAAAAATTCATTACATTTTGGGCTATAGTCAGACTTCCAAGAGGTTACTATTTGGTCAGAGGTGCAATATTGACTAAATTAGCTCTGAAGATCATTCCTTTTCTCAGTATAAAATTCTGCTTCCTTCTTCACTAAGTTATTGACCAAACCAGAAACTGAAAGAGAAGTCAATCTTATGCAGATATAATCTTGAGTGAATGTAAGACAAAAGGTTTTTTTTTTTACTTTCTTGAAGA
This sequence comes from Acacia pycnantha, assembly GCA_025563575.1. Classification (NCBI taxonomy): domain Eukaryota; kingdom Viridiplantae; phylum Streptophyta; class Magnoliopsida; order Fabales; family Fabaceae; genus Acacia; species Acacia pycnantha. The sequence goes on along the minus strand of JAMWYP010000181.1, from coordinate 466,258 downwards.
GGTTAAGCAGTCATGTAAAAGGCATCTGGATCAAAAGTCAAAGGTATAATAGGTTTGATGTTTATGAGTAATGTTAATGTAAACATGTGTCAACTGAAAGACTCTACTTCATTGTCATTTGATGTGCTGAGACCTTTGACCAAAAAAAAATGTGCTCAAACAGAACCACAATCATGGTAATAGTTACAAGATGTCTTTTCATTAATATTTTTTTTACAATGATATATTTGGACATTAGATTTGACCGGAAAAGTAAGAAGGCATCACATTTATGAGCAACCCGAAATTACCATTTCCATGTATCCAGCTTAGCACCTATATGAGGCCAACGTAAAGTAAGACTAAGTTGTGAAAAGTCTTGTAACGCAAACCAAAAATACAGAAAGCTCAACGAAAGAGCTTGGCAAGACACTCAAAAACCGGAAGAAAAATACAGACATACACACATATATTGTAGGAAACAGAAAAGGGTCAAAGAACACAATACCAGAAGCAAATGATGAACTAACTTCAACTTTTACAATGCCATGCTTGCAAAAGTGAATAAAAAAATCAAAAGTTATAGGAATTAGCCACATGAAAGAAATTCCATACACACAAAGGAGCTAGGAGAAATAGAACACTTGATCTTAGGTTTAGGTTCAGCATATACCAGATTCGACAATGCCTCTGTAAACACAATATTCACGAACAAGCTTATCAACTAGTGGTACATCCAGCCTTATCCGACATACCTCATTCTGAAAAAGAAAGATACAACAATAAAGATTCGAAGGAAAAACTCCAAAAAGAATTCATCAGTCAGATGTAAACAAGCTCAAGCCACATTTGATGAAATAAAAAGTTAAGGAAGACGAAGATCAATTCATCAATAACAAAAGGAAGGACATAGAAGCAAAAACCCATTCACCAGATGCAAAAATATAGCAGTTAGAGGTGTTTTCAATTACATAATGTAAACTGACAGAAGACATATTTTCTTTCAAAGCAGTGGGGATAAACAAAACCCTAAAAGAAATGAAATGACTGAAGTAGAAATAGGCAACATACCCAGTGTTATAACCTGAAATGACTGAAGTAGATCACCCTTAGCGAAAGAAAAACCCTAGCCGTTCTGAAAATCAAAGAAAAACATCATTAAATGGGGATAAATGAAACCCTAAAAGAAATGAAATCGCTGACCTCAACTTTTAGAAATTTATGTCAGATTATCTGATCCCTTGAGAGAAATCGAAGGTTACCTGTCGACAGGATTCCAGGTCCAACAATGTCTCAAACTTTCGTGTGAAAACCCTAGCCGATTGTCGATTCAGTCTTAAACGTCGTGCAATTGTCGTCTAAGCCATCGTCGACGAGATTCCAGGTACACAATGTCTCAAACTTGTGTCACCCGCAGCGGCGATCTCACCACTTCCTCTCAAACCAGGTCGGATGGGTTTGGCTCGACCTTCGACTCTCCTTTCTTTGTTTCAGAATGAACCCTATCGGATATTTGCTTCATCCAATCCAGAGTTAAATCCCTCCACGTTTTGATTTGGCTGAATCACACCCAATACCAAGCCACGTGTTGTATTACGTGTCACTGTATTTCCTCAATCCAAAATAGATAGACGGACGTTTGCCATGTATTAACGTCCCTGTGCCACTTATTCCTTTTCAATGGTTTATTTGTATTTTTGGTCCAAAAAATAGTTCGCTGTGCTGAGTGGTCCTCGCCCAATAGTTCGTTGGCATTTTTGGTCCTTAACCCTTTTTTAAAACAACAAAACGATGAGCGGATGACATATCCATACTTTATTGGGTTAAGGTGTAAAAATAGACATGTGCTTTTTTTCGAGGAGCGCCCAGTAGCAAATGCTTTTTTCCGGTGCAAAAGTAACTATGTGGTTACAAATTAGATGCAAAAATAGCGTTTGACTGTTAAGTTTGACTTTTGACCGTTAAGTTTGAATTTTTTTGCTGACTGGACAATGACGTGGCATTTCAAATGTGCAAAAATAATTTTAGGATCTTGAAAAAATATTTCAGGTATTGATCGGTACTAAAAGGATACTGAAAAAAATATTTCAGGGTACTGTCTGGTACTAAAAAGTATTTTCAGGATACTGATTGGTACCAAAAAAACATTTCATAATTTTGAAAAATTATTTTAGGATCTTGAAAAAATATTTCAGGTATTGACCGGTACTAAAAGGATACTGAAAAAATATTTGAAATGTCACGTCATCGTCCAATCAGCAAAAAAAGTCAAATTCAACGATCAAAAGTCAAACTTAACGGTCAAACGCTATTTTTGCACCTAATTTGTAACCACATAGTTACTTTTACACCTGAAAAAAACATTTGCTACTGGGCGCTCCTCGGAGAAAAGCACATGTCTATTTTTGCACCTTAACCCTACTTTATTCTATCTTTTCTTCTTATTTCATATTAAATAATGGGAAAATTACAAGCAGGTCCCAAGAAACAAAAATAATTACAAAAAAATCTCTTAAAATCACAAAATTACACAGAAGTCTCAAGGGACTTTTTTGATATTATTGTATTAACAACAGGAAATGTCATATTTACAACAGGAAATGCCTATATTTACAACAACATTTAAACACCTGACCATTTACAACAGACAAAGCCATATTTACAACAGGAAATGCCTATATATATTTAGAACAACATTTAAACACCTAGATTTTGAACGTAGAGAGGTCATTTACAATAGAAAAATGCTAAATTTATAACAGGAAGTGCTGTATTTACAACAAAATTTAAAATATTGACATTTACAACAGAAAAAGTCATATTTACAACAGAACATGTCAATATTTACAACAACATTTAAACACCTTGATTTTGAATGTAGAGAGGTCATTTACAACAGAAAAATGCTAAATTTACAACAGGAAGTGTTGTATTTACAACAAAATTTAAAATCTAGCCATTTACAACAGAAAAAGCCATATTTACAACAAGAAATGCATATATTTACAACAACATCTAAAAACCTAGATTTTATTTCCATACAAATAATATCGAAAAAGTCTCTTGAGACTTCTGTGTGATTTGGTGATTTCAAGGGACTTTTTTGTAATTATTTTTGTTCCTTGGGACCTACACGTAATTTTCCATTTAATACGGGATAATATTGTTTATGGCTGCCTTGCGGTTTGCTTACGGAGAATGAGAGGGATTTTACCACTCTCTTTCTTAAGTAATATCAAATCATTACAATTCATTTTTTTATGGTTTAAAAATATCAGATCTTTAATCCTTGTTACCCTAGAGCGGGTAACTCAAGCATTCATTACAATCACATGGTTAAAAATATGTTATAAATAATTGAAGAAAATTTACACCATTCAAAATAAGTTGTGACTGGATACTTAAAGAAATATCAGGTATTTTTTATCAACAAGATTTACAATGAGATACTCACTTTTATTACATTCATAAACAAAAGAAAACCACTCACAAACTTCAATTCGTAAACATATATAGTAACCAATAACAACACCTTGCATTATTCGGTAACCTCGGAATATATATCCATATTACGTCTTCTTATAGTATAAAATATATAAAGCTACGACGTTAGGGCTCGATGGTTATAGGATCCAGAAGGAGCTGGACAATGTAATGTTTGAGGTCGTCGCCATTGGTGAATCTGTCTTGTAGGTTTTCATACACAACCTCACACACTCTAGCCATATTGAGGACACAATCAAGCACAGAATTTGGGACGTTGTATGGATTGTTCAGACACTCTTCATTCATGTCCTTCCAGTAATTTTTGACGTCGTCGTTTATTATTTGATAGGCTTCTTCGACTGAAACTCCATACTGCTTCATGCAACATTCCACTCCTGAAGCAACATGCTCTCTCTCCTGCTCAAACTACGCACATGTTCAACCAAAAACCCATCAAATTAAAATCCCTTCCAATTAACAAGAGTACTCATCATCCGGTACTAAATATAGGACACAGTTTACGGTTTAATTTTTATGAAAAACTAAGTCCTACATTTAGACTGGATATAGTATTATATATATATTGTTTAAGTGGTACCTTATGAGTGGCCATGTCATCCACGAGTCTGCCAATAAGTGAGAAGGCTCTAACTACTTTTGGACTCGAGGAAATCCAATCAAACACCTCTTTGGTTGCAAGATTTCCAAGCATGCCTAGAAATGAAATCATCTGAAGTGGGAGCGTGGAAGATAAAACTCCGTTGTCCTTGTACTCCTCATAGCTGGGAACGTACTTTTCACTGCACCATTTTGCTTCCGTCAAGTATGACTCAGCCAACTCAATAAACTGCAACCACAATATTTAATTACTTATTATAAGTGAAAATCGAAGAAAATATATATAACATCAACTTTGAAATTAAGATATAAAGTTATCGACTATATACAGCTTGTTGAACGTGCGGCATCACGAAATTTGACGTCCCTTCTTTTGCAGTCACCATCTCCATTTCGCTGCACAGTTCTACAACTGCTTCGAACACCGCTTTCATGCACTCTGGAAGTGTTTCAATGAGACTTATGTCCCATCTGATAATAATCAATTGATAAAAAGGATTAATAATAAGTCATATATAAAATCCACCATTAATTTTCAGTGACACGATATATTATCGATAAATAAAATATGACCTGCGGATGGCCTCTGTGAAGAGTTCAAGTTCATCAAGTGTGCCATAGACGTCATAGGTATCGTCAAGAAGAGCGATAATGGAAACCAATTTAGTGGCTACCATTCTTGCAGTGCTGAACTGAGGCTCATAAGACAGGGCTAAGGGCCAAAAGTAGGACTCCACCAACCTATCCCTTGCATAAGGGACCTTTCTCGTCAACTCTGATTCTTTCCACCACCTGCACGTAATCCAAATTAACAAGACCGTTTAATTTGTAGTGTTATATATATATTATGGATCATTACTAGTTAATATACACACACATATAGCATTTCACTTACTTGGTGACATTCCCAAGTTCTATCCGATGCAGATGCTGCAGCATATTGAAATCCAGTTTTGCAAAGTTGAGTAACATGATGTGGTTATGGGAAGGATCTTGTTGCTTCTGGTTGAAAGAGATGTAATGCCTTGTTTCTATCCTGCGTAACCTCTTGTGCAGAGGCTGACTTAAGCAGTAGCTCACACGTGCTTTGAGGCCAGGCCTCAATTGATTGTTATCAATCAAGGATTTAAGGCGAGTGTAAGTGAAATGAAGAGCTTCTTCTAGAATGTTCTCTCCGTGAACCTCTAATTGTGCAGCTTCATACAAGGCCAACATTCCCTCCACGTCTTCCTCAGTAATATTTTCATTATCAAACTTTCTCTTGACATCCTTGAATCTCTCAAATACATCTGTTTCACATATATATAAGCATGTCAAGTAGTGAAAGTGCTTGAAAAGAGAAAAGCTCTTCTCATTAGTACCTCTAGTTCAAAATATAAGAGTCAAAAGACTAAATTACGGAATTCAAAACGTCAGTTAAAATTTGTTGAAGGCAATAATTATGTAAAACGTATAACTCACTTTCCTAAAACATATTGCCTCATTAGTACCTCTAGTTCAAAATATAAGAGTTAAAAAACTAAATTACGCAATTCAAAAAATTAGTTAAAATTTGTTGAAGGCAATATTATATTTATGTGAAACATATATAACTTACTTTCCTGAAAAATCTCTATTTATGGAGAGGGTAAGTAGGAGAAAATATGAGTGGAAAAAGAGATATGAGAGGAGGAGTAGAAAAAATAGATGAGAGAGTCATATAATTAATTATGGGTAAAATTGGAGAAAAAAATACTAAACAATGAGACAAAAACAAAGTGGCCATTGCATGATCACAAGTTTGACACTTCTATTCTCAACCAGAGGGAGTATTGGACAATAATAGTGACAAAGTTTGAAATTATATACCAGATGAAATGGGATATCCATGTTGCCTCAGCAATCGAAAGAGTAAAGCAACAGAGTGAAGATTATTGTCATCTTCATCTTGCGTGATGTGGTTGTTGTCGTTGTTGGTATAGATGTTGTGAATCTTAGCCAATGCTTCTTCAATTTCACGTTCGAACTGGTACGAAACTCCCAAACGTTGGACCCAGTCAATCAAGTTTAGCTTTTGTGAACAACTCTGATCGTTGGAAGATATCAACATCTTTAGTTTCTCTTTCAGTACCTTATGTTCCACGTTGTCATCAATTTCCTGAAAAGTCACACACAGAACATGTAATTTTCATATTTCACAATCAGGTCTAGAGTTGCTTTTATATAATGGTGTATGTATAGACAGTACCTTAGATTCTGAAGCAAATGGAAGAAACATATTGCCCCAAATGGTAGGAGTAAAATTGGCACATCTTCTTGTATTGTCATGAAGATCAGATGCTGCAACAGACATGGCTTTTACAATTTTGGAAATGAAATGCCTTTGGTGAAATTAAATTAAGAGCTTGGTGATATACGCAAAGGTGATATGAATCTCCAAATATTTATAGAGGAGGATTTCGTCAATTGAATATACTTTTCTTTGTGGTTTGATCGGTAGGAAAAGGAAATTTGAAAGTTCCGATTATTCAATTGCGTGTCTTGTGCAAAATGTTGAGAATTATATTGTTTGAATTTACGTCTGGGACGAAGAAGGAAACTTCATTGGAAAAAAAGTTTTCAAATTCAATGTAGTATTGAGTTATTTAGAGAGTCAATTAACAACAACGTTTTGTTTAATATGAATAGGTCTTGTTTAAGGCTAGTATCCCACAGGCACAAGAAGTGACAAACAACAACGTTTTAGGTATAGATTTTATAATTCACAGTACTACCTTCCCTTTTTTCTAAATGTATGAGCTGATTGGAGATTGAATTTGGTTTTAAAAAATCTCAGTCCACTTTGCCTCTCAGATTTATAATTTTTTTCGAAAAGTATATCTATTAATTACACACATTAGGAAAATTAACCAATATTTGTTATAAATAACTAATGAACTCGAGACCCCGAGATATCTAGCGGGGTCTTATATAGCTAGACAACTCTTTGTTGGTTAGATTCTTTATTCATATATGTTGGAATATTTCAGGCCACCTTTAGTATATTAAAACCCAAGCCCCATTCAATAGGGGCTATCATTGAGAGACATGGTTCATGAAGAGAAATATTACTTTATGTTTTAATATTTATGTCTATGCCCATGTAACCATACACTTAAGACTTAAGAGTTACATCTATTCTTATGTGGGTATACGTACACTATATATAGATTGTGAGATTGATGGAGTAGATAACCTGCATGACAACGCTCAGAATAATGCTCTAGCTCCTTCCTCTAAAAATGTTCTCTCATAAATTTTCTCTTATCTTCCTCTTGTTTATGTATTTGTTGTATAACATAATCGGAGTCTAAATCAGTGCTTCAATTTTGTGTAGGTATTTCAGTATGTCAATCGGATTTTAGATACGCCTGATTCTTACTATATAAATTTCTCCGATAAGCCAATTAATCTCTTTGTTTAATTAATCCTTAGAATTTTTTGTCTTAATCCTTCTCAGTTTCTTAAATGTGACCCCCCCAAAAAAAAAAAATCCATAGTTAAATTTGGGCGTCTTTTAGCCCCAAATTGCTCCATATATAGTCACTTATTTTAATGAGTATGTACATGATGTCTTGCACGAATGGGTCAATATTCTCTGTAATTATCTTAATCTTTTTACTGATTTGACCGGAACAACATTTTTCAGAGGAGAAAAATAGACACGACTAATCTTCAAAAATAAAACTGAAAATTTTCAATTCTGACCAAAAGTCTTGGTTCTTTTTCAAAATTTCTGGTGCTTAAATATATTTAATGTTAAGGAGTCAAATGTTACTCTTCCTTTTTTTCATCTTTTGGAGATATTAATGAGAAAAATTAAATACAAAGTTTTTAACACGCATAAAAAATTAGTTTTTTTATAATTAAAAATCAGTTTATGACTATTCAAAAAATTTATTTCATTGAATACTATATTGACAATTGGATCTTACTTTTCTTTATCTATATTCTTGTTCAAAGTTGGATCGTACAATATTAAGAATGATGTGTGCTTAAATTGATAAGACTAATCAAATATTAATTTAACCAACCGTTTTCTTGCTTTAAACCGTTTTAGTGGTTGACTTGGGTTTAACTGGCCGGTGGACATGAACCGGATCTGAAGCCGGAAAACCGCATAAGAACTGGAAACAGGGGCAAGTACTAGAGAACCAGATCAGTGATTTCCTTTCTATGGCAATTAAAATTTTAATTATAATCGTTTAAAAAAAAGAAGAAGATGGAAAGAATGCCAGCCATCGATCAGATTTCCTTTCTATGGCAATTAAAATTAAAAATTAAAAAGCTTTGAGATTTAAAAAATATAGAAAGGAAAAAACAATTAAAATACTTGGTCGGCGAGTTATGCGAAAAGCTAAAAGGGAAAGTGAAGGGGAAAAACGAGCCTTGAAGTGGCTGATGGATAGATACTGTTCTTGAAAAAAAATCCAATTTAATTAATAGTTGTTAGAAGGTTGAAGGATAGAGACGTGCAAGGATTATTATGATAAAAATCATTATAAAAATTTAAAAATATTTATTATTATTTTCTTGATATCATAGAAATCAAATAAACAAAATACAAAATAGGTGTAGTTTATTACTCGTATGATTAAATATATTTGAGCTAACCAGCATGCATGCTGGTTGAGGTGGTATTTAGCTAACCAGCAAGCTTTTTAAAAACAGTCATTGAAAGTAACTTACAACGATAGTTTAGATGTTTATTTTAAAACTTTTAACGACACTCACATACACTAACCCCAGAAAATAGTCGTTTAAGGGTCCTAAAAATGGACGTTAATAGTACCTTCTATAATAGTGTTTTACTCCCGTAAAGAGGAGAATACAAGTTCGAGTCTCAAGAATAAGTACACTTAATTGTCAGGAAAGATAAAAACCTTTTGTTTCTAAGCCTCAAAAAGGATTAGTCCCATGTTCAAAGTGGCTTGGGATACCCTTAATCAAATCAAATATATATTTGAATTAAACTCACTTCATATCCTTATACTTTTAAGACTTTTGATTTTGTTCCATATGTTTTGTTTTTGTTGTTTTCTGTCTATATGCTTTATGCATCCAAAATGTTAGTCTTTATTGTTTTATAAGAACTTAAATATGAGTTTAAGGGATTACTTTTGTTAAAAAAAAAAAAGTTTAGGTGAGTAAGTCTCAGAGTCTCACATAGCCAAGGCATGCTTCCATGCTCAAAAGAGAAAAGGGCCTCTCAAGTTCCCTTATCGTTCATTTCACTCCACTTCTTTATTCTTTTCATTACATCATCTTTAAACGGTTGAGATTTAATATTATATAAAAAATAAATATGTGTGTGTGCGCGAGCGTGTATGTATGAATGATACTTTAATAAAAGTATGAAGATATGAACTATTTAGATTAAATTTATTTATATACATTTTTTGTCATTTGATATTATTATAATCATTTTTATAGGGTATTAAATATCAACCGTTGAGAGCTAATCTAACCGTGAGAATAAAGAAGTTGAGGTAAGAGGACAATAAGAGAAGTGGAGAGGATCATGTCCCGACTCAAAAAACGCTAACAGTGGTACTTACATACAGGGGTGGAGGCACACTAATGTCTATGTGGGTAAGTGAACCCATAAAAAATTTAAAAAGTATATATTTTGTGAAGGAATTTTATTACAATTAATCTGGTTGGATTAATTGGTTAAAGCTTTGGTCATCTATGTTAAAGGTCCCGGTTCGAACGCCTGGTATCCTTTTTTTTTGGCAATTTTATTTTCTCAACCCTCAACAGCTCAACTCACTATCCGTCCGCGTTCGCCGACTTCGCCCCCAAATCATTCCGCCAATTTTTCGCCCCCAAATCATTCCGTCGTTGCCTGATTCTGGTTTCGTTTTCTTTACTGTCTGATTTTAACCCAAAGAATCTTCTCATACTTAGCCTACCTGACAGCTGCCTTCAAATTTTGAAACCACCAAAGGCATGTATAGATTTTATGGTTTCCAGGTATCTTCATATATTCTACTGGTTTATATATTAGTGATAAGTTAATTTTGATCATTTTGCAGGTGTTTCGTTCTTTATGTCTCCTGGATTTTGAAGGTTGTGAATTCTTAACACAAGTACCTAACCTATCTAAACTGCCTAACTTGGGGTCGTTGTGTCTTGATCAGTGTACAAATTTGATTTGTTTTCATGGATCAATTGGGTTTCTTCATAAACTCAGATTGTTGAGTGCCCAAGGTTGCCGTCAGCTTGAAATGTTGGCACTTTGCATCAATTTGCCTTCTCTCAAGACCCTAGATCTCAGGGGTTGCTCAAGTCTTTGGATTTTCCCAGAAGTATTGGGACCAATGGAGAATACAATAGACGTTTATTTGGATCACACCGCCATAAAAGAACTGCCATTTTCAATCAGAAACCTTATTGGGTTGAAACGGCTATACTTGAGGTGTTGTAATGGGCTTAAACAGTTACCAAGTAGCATATTTATAATCCCCAAACTTGAGCTGATGGTGTCTTATGGGAGCGGAGGGTTTCAATTATTTAAAGGGTTTGAAATTCAGGAAAAACAGAGGTCAGAGGTGTCTGTAGCCACGATTTTTCTCCATGGTCTACCAGATATTAGGAATAAAAGTCTAACTCGTGCTCTTTTCAATCATTACCTTGATGGGTACTGTATAAGAAAAAGTGAAACAAATTTCATTCAAGTATTTGCTCTTCCTGAGTCTTTGATTAGTTTTGTTCTGCTTCCCAGATCTAGCACTGGAGTTCCTCATGTTTCAGGCAGCTCTAGAATCCTGCCATTTGTGGAGAAACCAAGGAAAATATTAAGAGCCTTCTATGCAAGAAGGGGATCATCAGTGTCTTTCTGGTATTGTGAGAAATTTCCAAAGATAGCCATATGTGTGATCGGGAGATCAGGCAGAGAAATGGACGATTCAATCTTGGATATCAGGCTGAGAGTGTTTGTCATTGATTCTGAGCAACTTATTTGTTTGTGTAATTACATAGTCTATAAACAAAAAATGGAAAAACGTGTAATTTGGTGTGGCCTACAATGCAAACAGGACAGGGTGATTTCTACACATAAATGGAATCATGTTCAGGTTTCCTGGGAGTTGCAATACCACAGGCCATATGATCCTTGTAGGGTAATTTCAGACGACAATGGATGCCAGTTACTCTAGTTTAGAGTATGAACGATCAATCAATCTTATTATTTCAATATTGAGCAGTGCATTATATAGGCGGTGCTCTGCATGTTAAAATGAAAGAGATACACAATAACCTGTATCACGTGCATATGACAGCTCATACTATCTAATAACAGAATTGAAACAGAAAGGTACACGTGGACATGTTCACGTGGAAAGGCACTAATTAGACATGTAGCTATTCTGTTAACATTTTCTCCGCTGAGATTGAACTTATTTCTCTTCACCGTTGTGCACCTCATCTGTGGAGATTATGTTGAGCTTATCTCGACAGAAAGCGAACATTCCATAGACTTGCGGTTTAGTGAGTATGTCAGCAACTTGATGTGCGGAGGGCACATACCCAACAGTAACGATACCTGCTGCAACTTTTTCCCTGATAAAGTGGACGTCAAGTTCAACGTGTTTGGTCTTGGAGTGAAGAACAGGATTGGACGCCAAGGCTACAGTTCCAGTGTTGTCGCACCAGATACATGGGGTTTTTGCAACGTCAATATGCATTTCCTTCAACAACGAGAGCAGCCACATCAAATCAGTAATTGAGTCAGCAACACTTCGGTATTCAGCCTCTGTGGCTGATCTAGAGACCACCTGCTGTTTTCTGGAGACCCATAGGACTGGATTTGCACCAAGGAAGATGCAATAGCCACTGGTGGATCTTTTGTTTTCAGGGAGGATCTCTACTTCTTCAGTATTTTTGTTTTTCTTTCCTGAAATACCACCCCAGTCAGAGTCAGTGTAGGCTTGGATGCAAAATTGTTCTACTGGTTTGATCAATAAGCCGTGGGTGCTTGTACCATTTAGATAACGTAGGAGCCGATTTACACATGCCCATTGCTTGACAGTTGGTTCATGCAGAAATTGGCTTAATTTATTGACAGTAAAGGCTATGTCTGATCTGGTGTAGCATAGGTACTGAAGGGAACCAATGATACTGCGATATAGTTTAGGATCAGAAAATGGTTGACTGTCCTTGGCATAGAGTTGAGCATTCATAGCCATAGGTGAAGGAAAAGCATGGGCTCCATGCATCTGAGTTTTTGCAAGGAGATTATGAATGTATTTCTTTTGGGTGAGGTGTATGCCTCTAGGTGACCTGTGAAATTCAATTCCTAAGAAGTAGGATAATTCTCCCAAGTCTTTTAAGGAGAACTTTGAACTCATTGTAGTGATAAGGGATTGTACCACCTCTTCATTAGAGCCTGTGATGACTAAGTCATCCACGTAGACAAGGAGGTAAGTAACAGCAGCTTCATTTTTGTTGATAAAAAGACATGAATCAGCTTTGGCAGATGTGAATCCCAAGGTGTGGAGGTAATTGCTCAACTTGACAAACCAAGCTCTAGGGGCTTGCTTTAAACCATATAGAGCTCTCTTGAGCTTGCAAACTAAAGGTTTACCATTAACATCGCTTTGAATAAAACCGGGAGGCTGCTCCATAAAAACATCTTCAGTCAAGTCACCGTTCAAGAAAGCATTGTTGAAATCCACCTGATGTAATTTCCAGTTTTTGGTTACAGCAAGCGTAAGGAGGGTCCTGATCGTGGTAGCTTTAACCACAGGACTAAAGGTATCCCGATAATCAGCACTCCGCCTCTTGGGAATATCCTTTTGCAACAAGCCTTCCTTTATACCTTGCAATGGAGCCATCTGCATGAGTTTTTAGGCGACACAACCACCTACAGCCAATAACCTTTCGATCTGATGGAACAGGAACAAGGGTCCAGGTTCCAAACTTTATTAAGGCATCATACTCATCTTGCACAGCTCTCTTCCAGTTGGGATCAGAAAAAGCCTCTTCAATGGTAGTTGGGATGTTTATATCTTCAGAGACAGTAAAGATCTTAGGTTTAAACACACCAACCTTACCCCTAGTTACCATGGAGTGAGTGTTAACAAGTGTGGGAGAAGGAACTATGGGAGCTGATGAAGGAGTGATAGGGGAGATAGATGGTTGAGTAAGGACAGGTTGAGTTGAGGAAGATGGAGGGGAGTGTAGTTGAGATGGAAGAGAGGAAGGTGGGGAAAGGGAATTAGAGATAGGAGGTGTAAAACCAGGTGTTAAGGACAATTTACATTCTCGTCGGATTGTGAATTGAGATTGAGCAGGGAATTGGTTTTCATGGAACTGAACATGCCTAGTGATTTACACACGTCCAGTTTTTCTGTCAAGACATTTGTATCCTCTATGTTGTGAGATGTATCCGAGGAAAAGACAAGAGGTAGATCTGAGTTGTAGTTTATTGGTGTTGTATGGCCTTAAGTGTGGGAAGCATTCACAACCGAATACTTTCAAGACAGAATAATCAGGTTTGACTCCAAGAAGCTTTTCATAAGGTGTAGTACCATATAATACTGTATAGGCAGTCTGTTTAGTAGAAATGCAGCAGTAAGAAATGCATCAGTCCAGTAAAACAATGGTAGTGAGGATGTGGCCAACAAGGTCAATCCAGTTTCGACAATTGATCTGTGTCTACGTTCAACAATGTCGTTTTGTTCTGATGTATAAGGACATGAAAAACGTTGCTGAATACCACAGGCTTTTAGAAATGGTGTGAAGGCAAGGAATTCCCCACCATTGTCACTTTGAATCTGTTGTATCTTTGTTCCAAGTTTATTTTCAATGAACACTTTGAACTCCTTAAACTTAGTTAGAGCCTCAGATTTTTTGTGCAAGAGGTAAAGCCATGTAAATCTACTATAAGCATCTACAAATGCTATGTAATAGGCACAACCATTTGACAGAAAGGGGGCTGGACCCCATAGGTCCATGAATATCAATTCAAGTGGTTTATTGTAAACAGTTGACGATGCTACAAAGGGAATTTTATGACTTTTTCCCATTTTACATGCACTACATGCACCAGCTGAACTTGATTTAGAAACAGGAAAATTTTGTAGTCTAAGAACAGACTTGACAGTGCCTTCATGTGGATGCCCAAGACGCCTATGCCACAGATTGAAGTTGTCCTCAGCAGTTGTATAGTGACATATGCTGGATTGCAACTGAGAATCATAGATTTTTGGTGTTGTTACAGGATTTGACATAGAGGCAGCATCCAATCTATACATTCCAGAAACCTTAGCTCCAGTCATACGGATTTCTTGTGTCTGCAAGTCCTTGACAACACAACCATCAGGAAAAAACTCAATGGATACACCATTTTCTTTTGTCACTTGTGCAATAGAAACTAAATTCTTTTGCATAGAAGGTACACATAGTACTTTGTTCAGAAACAATGCAGAGGTTGAAGTGTTTAAGCATGTTTGACCAATATGAGAGACATGTAGACTGGTGCCACCACCAACAATAACGGTACTCTTACCTCGTGGTGTAGCAGCTGACTGAAGTGCACTTACTGAGTTGGTGATATGTTGTGTAGCTCCAGAGTCAAGATACCAAGCCTCATCAGTGATGATCTCAGGTGAGGCAACAAAAGCTTGAGGTAAGTTTGGATCAGCTGAGAAGTTTTGGCTACTGGACACTTTAGCATGAGGAGAAGGAGTAGAGGTAGGTACTGAGGTAGGAGCTGAACCAGATATGTTTCCTGGAGTAGATGTACTGCCAGGAATTTTTGTAGTCATCTGAGAGCTAGATGTGACAGCAGGACTAATGGCCTGATTGTATGATGATGGTAGAAATGAAGAATCATGTACAGGAATTTCAGTGTATTCAGTAGGCCAGTTATAGGTATAATCAGAGTCAGATGCCATCATGTGATAAGGCTTGCCTGAGTCAGTATAATGAACTTGAGGTGTAGGACGATTGTGGTTAGTTGAATCATTTCGAAAATAGCATACATCTGCTAGATGCCCAATCTTGTGACAGATTTGGCATGATGGCTTGTACTGGAAATATCCACGTCCACGGCCACGTCCTCTTCCATTTGCAAACTGAGGGCGAAATTGTTGAGCTGAGGAGTAGCCACGCCCCATTGGACCAGGGGTCTGAGTGGCAAAAACCATTGGATCTTCTTGATAGGCTGGTATACCTTGTGACAGAGCAGTTGTATAATGCGCTTGTGTCACTGAGTTGGCTATAAATGATTTTTGGCGGGCTTCAGAATCAAGTAACATAGTAGTTACTGTATCAAGATCAAATTTCTGTTTGGCAGAATTGATAACAGCAATCACAGATTCATATTCAATAGTGAGGCCATTCAGAATATGCGAAATTCTAGTTGAGTCTGGAATTGATTCTCCTAATAAGGCAAGATGATCACATATGGACTTTAGATTAGCTAGATAGTCTCTCATGCTCAACTCTCCTTTTCTCTGATTTGTTAAAAGGTTTTTGTAATGTAAAATTTTTGAGTCAGATTTGTCAGAATACAAACGATTAAGTTTTTGCCAGATCTGAGAGGAAGTTTCCAAACCGACTAAATCAGGGAGAACAGCGGGTGTCACTGAAGCGAGAAGCCAGGAAGCAAGCGCTGAGTCGAGTTGCTCGTACATCTCAAACTCTGGATTGTCAATCTCCTGACCAGTCTCATTGTTGCGGACTTTCTTGGCTAGAACACGAATTGAACCATCAAGATATGAGAACAGGCGGTGTTGTTTGGCCATGAAATACACTTGTTGTTTCCATATGAGGTAATTGGAGTCATCAAGTCGGACTGTGATCTTCTTGTTTGTGAAGCTCTTACTGTTCAGGCCTAAATCGTTTGACACCGGAAAAGCATTCGTGGACATTGTGTCGGCGATTTGTCAATCCAAGACTGGAGACTAACCACCTTCAATGCCTCTGATTTCGTATTTGGCGAGAGTCACCAAAGCTCCGCCGGTGTGGCTGGAGGCTCTGATACCATGCCAGTTACTCTAGTTTAGAGTATGAACGATCAATCAATCTTATTATTTCAATATTGAGCAGTGCATTATATAGGCGGTGCTCTGCATGTTAAAATGAAAGAGATACACAATAACCTGTATCACGTGCATATGACAGCTCATACTATCTAATAACAGAATTGAAACAGAAAGGTACACGTGGACATGTTCACGTGCAAAGGCACTAATTAGACATGTAGCTATTCTGTTAACAATGGACTCCCATCAGTGAATATAGATTTGTCTGGAATTCATGTCTTTGAGGAAGAAAACAGCTGCATTGAAAATGTCCGGTTCATGTAATACCCAGATTTTATTATCTGGAATATTATGAATAAATTGGATATTTCTGATAAGTGAAATTAATGTCTCCTGAATTGTGTGAATTTAGTCTATTATTCTAAGTTGAAACTCTGTAGGAAAATGGAGAATTTAAGGGTCAAAGTGTCAAAATGACGAAAATGCCCCTAAGGGACATAAATAACCTTAAATATTATGAAAAATCCTAAAATAATGCAAGAGTCATGAAGATTCTAATGTAAAGGCAAAATTTTGAAGATAAGGGAGTATCTCAATTAAGAAAATTATCAACAAGTGATAAAAGGGTAATTAAGTAATATTGGGCTAATTACTTAAGTATAAGCAAAGGAAATTCACAAGTAATTATGTAAGACCCTGAAATTAGTGGTTTTGTTTTAAAATTAGTAAAAATATGTTTACTAATTAATTGGAAATTTTGGTGAAAAATAGTTGAGTTTAGGTATTTTTAGGCCTAAATACAAGAATGGACAAATTAGATAATTTTGTGAAATTTTTGGGAAAAATTAAATAAGTAAATGATTAAATAATTAATTAAATAAAAAATAAATATTTATTAAATTAAAAGAAGGGCCAGCCGAAATATTGGACCCAAGAGAAAGAAAGAAAAAATGAAAATAAGAACAAAAATAAATATGTGCAAGTTGACATTATTATAATAATATAATTAATTAAAGTAAAAAAATGTGAATAGTAATTTAGAAATTAGGAAACGGATCCTATCTAGAGATCTAGGAATGGGATTTCCAAAGTCAAGGTAAAATATTGATCAGTGAGTTTTTACCTTCAAGTGACCTTTTCCGGAAATCAATTAAGTCCGTTTGTGCATTTTCCTAATAAAACAAAATAGGGAAAAATGCATATAGGCATATTTTTGGATATAAAGAAAATAAATTCTAACTCAATATCTAGATGTGAGTTTGAATTTATCTGAACATATTTGGAATCAGTGAATTTTTCTGAAGAAGTTGATGATTTCAGAAATGCGTTCTGAAACTGGACGCATTCGGACACGTTTTTCGAGAAAAATTCAACTGGACTATTGGAGCCCTATATGGAATCAAAATTTAGGTTAACTTGGACATTTCTAGTAAGTGAGAACATGTCTTAAAAGTTGTAAATCCAGAATTTTGAAATTTCTCCGAAATCACGCGAATCGGGTACCGATCGGGGAAATTCTATTAGACCGGGCTAAAAGCAACCCAAGTCACCATTTTTGGACCAATCTTGGGCTGCCACATCACTCAAGGATGTCGACCAAGAGGCTCCCATGGACATGAATTTTACACCATTTTCATGTTGATTTTCCAAGGTTGTAAACAAAGTGAAAAATTCCTTATGTATCCCTTAGGTTTTCTATAAATAGACATGTCTTCTCTTCATTTTTCTTCACACCATTCCTCTTCCTTTGGCGAAATTCTAGAGGGAGAAAGAAGAGAGAGAAGCTCTGGAAAAATTTTGAAGAAGTCTTCAACGGGTAAGTCTTTCGGTCTTTAGCTTTTAAGTTCTAGTTTTTAGTTCGGTAGTTGGTAGAATTGTTAGTTAGATTTAGGAAGTAGGGGATGAAATTCCTATTCTTGTTTTTAGGCCTCATTGCATTTAAAAATATGCCTGAAGAGGTAAAAACATGGTAGGGATCGAGTCTCCGAAAAGTTGAAGCTTTTGTAGTTCTTTCAAAAGTAGGGGTTGTAATGCTAGAATAGCCTTTAAATTTTCAAGTATGATTGGATATCATATGGGAGGGCTATTTTAGTCTGTATTTTTGAAAATCAAAATGGCGTCAAAGTTCTGGCAAAATTTTGGGAAGAAAATTTGTCAGAGTAACGAAGTGCTGGCGAAATTCCGCCAATTAGGGGTATAGGGGCAAAATGGTAATTTTTACCTAAAATGCCAGTTATTGTGTCAAATCACTAATGGAAGTGATATTACTCTTATAGGACGTCAGAAATCCTAGTTTGTTACTGTAACAACCTGACTTTTCACAAGCAGTAAATTTTTTTTTTTTGTCAAACATCATTTCAAAATCATCAGAGTAGAGCATTTGAGCGGAAAAGTAACTGATATATATATTCAAAATGCCCACTGGCTAGTTACATAAACGGTATAGTAACCGAGAGTTCCAAAAAGTAAAGGATAATAATGGAAAGTCTTATGCCGGATCCTCGAACCTGCTGCTTCCCTCTCTCCTCATTCCTCGGTCCTTCCGACCCTGACGCTATATTGAGAGCTGAGATCCGCACCGGATCTCAGGTAACGGTTAACCTCATGTATACATACACACATATGGGTTACCAAACATCAACATATAAACCACACCCAACCAATGCACATGTATCGCTCCCAGCATACAGATATATCGCTCCCAGCATTACCGATGTATCGCTCCCAGCATTATAAATGTATCGCTCCCAGCCTTACAGATATATCGCTCCCAGCATATAAACATCAGCGTTAATGTTACAGTACGCGAACGTACCTTCGTGACGGTAGACGGCACTTCCGTCGAAAATCGTACTTTTCTACAGAAAAACGTGAAATCGTCCAACAGCGGCACTTCGGCAGCGTAACGGCAGCAGATTAGGATTTCTGACGTCCTATAGGAGTAATATCACTTTCATTAGTGATTTGGCATTATAACTGGCATTTTAGGTAAAAATTACCATTTTGCCCATATACCCCTAATCGGCGGAATTTCGCCAGCACTTCGTTACTCTGACAAATTTTCTTCCCGAAATTTTGCCAGAACTTCGACGCAACTATGATTTCCGAAAATAATGACTAAAATAGCCCTCCCATGTGATACCCAATCATACTCGAAATTTAAAGGCTATTCTAACATTACTACCCCTAATTTTGAAAGAGCTATAAAAAAAACTGCAACTTTTCAGGTACTCGATCCCTACCAAGTTTTTACCTCGTCTGGCATTTTTCAATGCAATGAGGCCTAAAAAAAATAGTAGGAATCTCATTCCCTACTTACTAGAACTATCTAATAATTCTACTAACTACCCAACTAAAAACTAAAGACCGAAAGACTTACCCGTTGAAGACTTTCCGGACAATTCTACAGGGCTTCGCTGCACAATTCCCCCAGAGCTCCTTTCTCTTCTTTCTCAACCAAAAATTTCGGCCAAGAGAAGGAAGAAAAGGTGTGAGAATTATGAAGGAGGGGGGGTATATATAGACAAATCTAAGGCCATGTTTGGCAATTTTTAAAGTTGTAAACACATTAAAGCAACTTGTTCAAGAAGCTAAATCTTGACCATTTGACTCTCTTGGTCGACATGCATGGGCTGTGGTGGCATCAAGAGATTGGTTTCCACGTGATGACTCTTGTTGCTTTATGCCCTATCTGCTAGTTTTCCCGATCGGTGCAGATTCGCGAAATTTCGGAGAAATCTCAAAATTCTGGATTTACAACTTTGAAGACAAGTTCTCACTTACTAGAAATGTCCAAGTTAACCTAAATTTTGGTTCCATACAGGGCATTCCGTGTTCAAATTAAGTTTCTCGAAAACGTGTCCGGTCGCGTCTGGTTTCAGAACGCATTTCTGAAATTATCAACTTCTTCAGAAAAATTCACTGATTCCAAATATGTCAAAATAAATTCAAACTCATTCCTAGATATTGAGTTAGAATTTATTTTCTTCATTTCCAAAAATATGCCTATATGCATTTTTCCCTATTTTGTTTTATTAGGAAAATGCACAAACGACTTCATTCCCCTTTTATTTTCTGCACTTTTCTTTTTTAATTAATTATTTAATTAATTAAATAATTATTTTTACACAATTTCTCACAACATTTTCCTATTGGTCAATTCTTGCATTTAGGCTTAAAAATACCTAAACTCACTTATTTTTCTCAAAAATCTCCAATCAATTAGTAAATATATCCTTACTAATTTTCAACTATTTTCCACTAATTTTTGAGCTTTACATAGTTATTCATGAATTTCCTTTACTTATGCTTAAGTAATTAGCCCAATATTACTTAATTACTTAATTATCACAAGTTGATAATTTTCTTACTTAGAACACCTTATTTCCTTTATACTCTTGCATTAACATTTCTGTTTCCATGTGTTCTGATTATTTCATTGCCCTTTAGGATTTTTCACCATTTTCCTAAGTTATTTACTCCTCCCAGGGGTATTTTGGTCATTTTGGCACTTTGGCCCTTAAATTCCCTAATTCAAATTTCGGGGTATTACATTTCTCCCCCCGTTAAACAAAATTTCGCCCTCGAAATTTGTACCCATCCCACTATACTTTGTACTAACTAGACTCCGTCCTACTCGGACTCTGGGCTATACGCGTCGGATCTTCACTTTGTCTGTCTGTCTCTCCTCCTGGTGATCGAGACTTCGCTTTGATTTGACTACTACGATCTTGTCATATTGTACCTTGATATATGATGTTTCCCGTGGTTCCCATACACCGCGGTTAACACCACGAGATACCAAAATGTCTCCATGGTTCCCATACACCATGTTAACACAAGATTATCAAAATGTCTCCATGGTTCCCATACACCATGACAACATAAGATACCTCCTACTCAATGACATGATTACGGTAGAAAAATAACGAGGAAACGCGGAATACGTCACGAAGATGGTTCACGTATCATACGATTTAGTTGAATAACTAACACATAGTTAACGTACAGAGAAAAATTCCTTACTAAGAGAGATAGTACCTTGGACTCTCTCCGGAAGTTCTCTGTCCATTGTGTCGGTTAACGCGTACATTCGGCCCGGGTTCTGTGGCTTGAATCCTACAGCTTTCTCAGGGCAGTTTGGGGCAATGTGTCCTGGTTTCTGACATCTGTAGCAAACTCGTTTCTCCGTACCTTTCTCAGGACAATTTGTAATAATGTGACCCGGCTTCCGACATCCGAAACAAACCCTTTTGTTAAAACACTCACCGGGATGGTACTTCCCGCATTCAAGACATGGTCGGGACTCCATCATTCTTGAGTTGTTCTGCTCAAACTGAAATGGCCTCTTGCTTTCTCTTTGAGAGTCATCCCATGGTGCTTCTCTCTTTCGTGAGGAATTTCCACGGCTACCCTCGCTTTGATCGGCACGGCTACCATTGTGATCCCGTGACTTACGTAACTCCTTCAGGTTGCGCTCGGTCATCCGGCAAGATTCTACCGCTTGAGCCATTTTTGGAAATTGTTGCGATACTAGCCTCGCCCTTATATCATATTTCATCCGAGTCACTAATCGGTTTGCCTTCCAAATTTTCATTCACGTGGCTTTTCGGATATGAAGAATAACGAGACAGGTTGGTAAAACGAGCGAAGTAGTCGTCGAATGATTCTTCATTTCCCGCTTGGACTCGCGAAATTCTTCCTCCTTAATCACCTGCACCGAGGAGGAAAATACTTCTCGTTGAACTGTTCCAAGAATGTTTCCTGTGCAATGTGCCTTGAAGGGTTGTGGAAACACTCTTCCACCATCTCGTGTGCGTCCCTTCCAACTTATAAATTGCCACTGAGCTTTCCGGTCCTCGGGCATTCCATCACTTCAAATATCTTGTCTAAGCTCATCATCCAATCCTCCGCCAATTCGTTCTTCCCCTGAAAAGCAGGTGGCTTGAGCTTGCAAAACTGTGTGACCCAATGTTGTGTGGTCTGCACAGGTCTCCTTTGTCGTGGAGGTGACGGGGACCTATCAGATTCCTCAGCTTCCTCATCGTACTCGTCACTTTGCTCGTTTTCTTCTTCTTCTTCATCATTATGCTCTTCCTCATTCTGTTGTCTTTCTAGTTGTCTCTCAGCTTCTTGGTCTTGTCTATTCTGCCTTTCCAGCAGTGCATCTATGTGAGCCCTCTGCTCTTGCAGGGTTCTCCTCATCTCCTGTATCTCATCCTGCTCTGGTTGGTTTGGTACCGGATTTACCCGAGGTTGTCTACCTCGTTCTCCACCTCGGCCTCTGCCCCGGCCTCTGCCTCGGCCTCTGGGAGCTCTGGCTTCTCTTAGATCCTCCATGTCGCGTTCTTTTCCTCTATTTAGGAAAAATGTTCAATTAGTATATCACAGACTTTATCGCACTAGTATCTACTCTGCACATAGACATATCACACTTCGTATTCATACTACGAACAAGCACCCGAAGTATTTCCCTCGTTCAGGGTTTCGTTGCTTTGGTCTACTCAAAAACGGGTATGGAATTTCGTATCAGAAGTTCCTCTACATGAGTCAAATACTGCATGTACTATCTTTATTGGTCTCGGAGTTTCATCCGGCGTGACCCAGCTCCGCGTATGAGCTCTGTGCTAGAATAGAATTAACGTCCAGTACAAACTGGCAGTTATCAGAGTGATGCACCAACAGAGGGTGGTACACTGGTTCAGGATGGTATACCGGTACAGACTGGTACACCGAGGTAAAATGGTACATGTTAACTCTTAGAAATTGACAACATTCCAGCACATTTTCCCTCTCTTTTACCCATTGTTGGTTAAAAATATGCATAGCAAATGAAGTATATAGGAGAAAATGTGCATATCAAAGTATCAGACAAAAATCAAAATATTCTTGTTAAATTTTATAGAGTTTGTGATTCAATTGAGAATTGATAAATCCTCCTCTTTTGTAGGAGGATGGAGATAAGTTTTGAAGCTCTATAAGAACCTGGAAACAAGGATAGAAACAAAGGAAGTGAAGTATTGCAAAGCTAGAAGGAACCTGTACAACTGGCTGCAGCAAGTTGACAGACTGGCCGCAGCAAGTTAAGGAAAATTTCTCTCTGTGTCAAATTTCCGCGGAAAGTGTTGCAACCGGCCGTAGCCAGTCGCAAAAAAGTGCAGAAAGTACAGCTGCGCGTTTTTCATTTCGAAGCGAAAAACCCTACTTAACCTAAAGGGAAGGGCCGAAAATCACATTCTTGACACAAGGAAACAAGTGGGCACACAAGGGAAGAGCTTGGGAGAGAGATCTTGGAGCTTTGGAAGCTTGGGTGCTCAACCTAGAAGAGATTTTGGGAGTTTTCACCTTGGTTCTTCCTCTTTTCTCCTCTTTTCTTCTTAGTTCTTCATGTATTCGAAGTTTTGCTTAGACTCTCTTTGTATTTGAACATGAGTAGCTAAATCTTTCATTCTAGGGTTCTTTTGACCCTTTGTATGGATTAATACTTGAATATTCCTCTCTTTTGGTAGATTAATATATATGTGTGTTGATTTTAACCTTGGCTTAATGCTTCTAAGTGATTGGCCTCCATTTAGATGATTTATTCACTTAGGTTTTGACTTGAGAGAGCTAATCTAGGTGTAGAACTTGATTGAAATCATGCTTGTCTTGAAGTTTACTTGATGAATGGATGGTTTGTTGGTAAAATAGAGATATATTTACTAACCTTGCATTGTCACATTAGGGTTGTTGCTTAAATATTGATTCTCATTAATTGTAGCAAGAGATTGTGCATTTTAATGAGAAGAGAAACTTGATTTTGACTCGAGAGAGCGGGTCAAGTGTTTTAGAACCTTAGACTAACACATATATGTATTGAAATGCCACTAGAGAGGAAATTAACCAAGTTTTATGAAATGCAAAAGGGGAAAAAGAGCCCTAGGCTCAATTATCCTTGAAGTTAAAGAATCAATTGCCTTTATCAATTTTATGTTTTAGAAATAGTCTTTTAAAATTCTCATTCCAAATCAAAACTTTGTTTTAGCTCAACTTGATGAAATTCACTAAGCCTCTTGCTTGACCAATTTGTTAAACAAATCCTCGTGGGAACGATACTTTACTTATCACTTTATTACTTGCGAATCTCGTACACTTGCGAGGCGAACAAGTTTTTGGCGCCGTTGCCGGGGATTTGTGCAAACAAATCCTTTGGTCAACCTTGGGCTTGTGTTAGTAAACTTTGCTTGAGCTTTTAGTTAGGTTTACAATTTTTTTTTCTTTTTGTCCTTTATTGATTTTTTGTTTTAGTTTGATACTCGCTCTTGCTTGTTTCTCTTGTAGGTACCATTTCAGTATATGCAAAACTTGCATCCAGACGGATTGGTAGTAGTACTTGACGAGGTGCCTCTCATTGAAGAAGAGACTGAATCTGCATCTGAAACCATGGCAGACGATGAATATGATAGAGCTACCGTCAATGATTTTGCTAGTCGGAATATGCAAGGTCCTCAATCTTGCATTCGGATGCCGGAAATGCAAGCACGTACCTTTGAGATCAAGCCGGTTATGATAACAATGCTTCAAATGCATGGGATGTTCCATGGTCTTTACAATGAAGATGCCAACAAGCACTTGATGTACTTCTTGGAAGTGTGTGATTCTTTCAAGCAAAATGGAGTTCCCAAGATGTTTTGAAGCTACGATTATTCCCTCTTTCTCTACAAGGCAAGGCTAGAGATTGGTTCAACAATCTTCCTAAGGGTCTTTCACTTCTTGGGCCGATCTTGAGGCTAAGTTTAGAGCTCGATTCTTTTCTGATGACAAATCTGTGGAAGCTAGGGATGAATTTTAAGCTTTAAACAACATCCCGATGAGCATCTTTATGCCGCTTGGGAGAGATACAAGATGTTAATGAAGCAATGCCCTAATCATGGGGTGGACAAATGGGTTGTAGTCCAAATTTTTGTACTCGACTTAATCCTCAATCTAAAGCAATGGTTGATTCTATGACCAATGGAGGATACCGGAATGTTCCCGTGAATGAGGTGATTCGATTGTTGGATCAGTTGTCGCAAACAATACTCAAGGCAATGATAGGAGGACTAACCAAGCTATGTCTAATGCAAAAGAAGACTCTTCCTCACAAATTGCAACTCTCTTATCCGCTTTGAATAAGCGTTTTGATGTGCTAGAGTCTCAAGTGCAAAAGAGCACTTCTCAAGGTGTGCATTCTGTTCATGCCACACCAATTGTATGTGATCATTGCCATGATGTTCATATGCCTGACCATTGTCCTTTTTACATGGCCACCGAATCATCAACTACATGGGCAAGTTTCAACATCCTCAAGGCAACCCCTATTCACAAACCTACAATAGTGCTTGGAGAACTCATCCAAACTTTTCTTGGAGTCAAGGTAATAGTTTGAATCAAGCACATGGGTCTACATCTGGCACTAAGCCTATTCCACCCGGTTTTCAAATGCAATCAAGGCAGCTTCCTATTAAGGAAGAGGAGTCTAAAATGGACAAGATGCTAGCCCGAATATTGTCGAGTAGAATCTTCAAGAGTTGAAACTAAGGCTACTCTCTCTCCATGAAACTGCTATTAAAAATCTTGAAGTGCAAATGGGGCAATTAGCATCACAAGTAAATGTTATGTCAAGAAGCAATCTTCCTAGTGACACCATTCCTAATCCAAAACGAGTTGGAAAAGAGGAATGCAATGCCATTAACTTGAGAAGCGGAAAAGTGCTACCGGATGTGCCTAGTTCAAGTACTCCTCAACTAAAGCATGATGGTCAAATGATTGTTGATGAAGAAAGTACAATGGAAGAAGATGTCACTAAGAAGAGAAAGCAAATTGAAGAAAATTTGCATGATGTTGGCAAATACAAGAAGGTAGAGCAAGAGATGAACGATGAGAAAAAGAAAAAGCCCACCACTTCTACTTTTATGCCACCACTACCTTTTCCTCAAAGATTCAAGAAGAAAGAGGAAGATGCTCAGTTCAAAAAGTTTGTGAATATGTTCAAACAACTTCATGTGAACATTCCTTTTGCTGAAGCTTTGGAGAGCATGCCTAAATATGCTAAGTTCCTTAAAGATGTTTTGTCTAAGAAGCGACGATTCAATGAATTTGAGACTGTGGCATTATCTGAAGAGTGTAGTGCTTGTCATTCAAAGGAAGTTACCTGCTAAGCTTAAAGATCCGGGAAGCTTCTACATCCCTTGCAACATTGGGACAAATTTTAATGGTAAAGCTCTTTGTGATTTGGGTGCTAGTATTAACTTGATGCCTCTAGCTGTTTTTAACCAATTGGGCTTGGGAGAGCCAAGACCTACTACGGTATCTTTGCTCTTGGCCGATCGTAGCATTTCTCAACCGAGAGGAATCATTGAAGATGTCCTAGTAAAAGTTGACAAGTTTATCTTCCCCGTGGATTTTGTAGTGCTTGATTGTGAAGTTGATTGGAAAATTCCTCTCATCCTTGGGCGTTCATTCTTAGCCACTGCAAGGACTCTCATTGATGTAGAGAAGGGTGAGGTCACTTTGAGGGTCGATAATGAGCAAGTGATATTCAACATGCAAAAAGCCTCAAAGTTTCATGATGATTCTGCTCAATGTTCGTTTGTAGATACATTAGATGCAGTTATTCCTCAAGAATCATATGCTTCCATGATCAAAGACCCTTTAGAGGCATTCTCGATTGGTGAGAAGAGCTTTGAGAAGTTTGATGAAGATGTTGTTGAAGAGCTCTTTCATTTTGACTCATTTCCTCATTCTAGACCGAGGACTATTGAACCACTTGAGTTGTCTGATGCCTCAAGTACTCCATTGAAGCCTTCTATTGAAGTTCCTCCGGTTCTAGAGTTAAAGCCATTACCTTCTCATCTCAAATATGCTTATTTTGGGAAAGCACGCCACTTACCGATGGAATTGGAGCATGGAGCTTATTGGGCTATCAAAAAGTTAAATTTTGATCCTAAAGCTGTGAGGAAGAAGAGGCGACTTCAACTCAATGAGTTAGATGAATTTCGCCAAAATTCCTATGAGAATGCAAGGATATATAAGGAGAAGATCAAGCGGGATCATGAGAGCAAAATTATACCCAAGAGTTTTGAACCTGGTCAAAGGGTGCTCCTTTATAATGCCAAGTTGAGTTTTTTCCTGGGAAAGCTAAAATCTCGATGGTCCGGTCCATTCACGGTGGTTCAAGCATCTAAATTTGGTGATGTGGAGCTGGAAAATAAGGAAAGTGAAAGATTCAAGGCTAATGGTCAACGATTGAAGCATTATTGGGGTGGAGATGTGGATAAGCTTGTGTCCACTATCTACTTGGTTAATGAGGAGTGACAAACATGAAGAGTCAAGCTAAAGACTATAAATTAAGCGCTTCTTGGGAGGCAACCCAAGTTCTAAACTAAATCTTTTCAATTTGTGTGTGTGTGTGTCTTTATTTTCTTTAGTAGGTTTATGTTTGACCTTTTGATTTTGTAGGAAGAAAAGGTACCCCACCTAGATATGGACTGTTGTAGTTGGGAGGAATATCAATGAAGGAGGAAGAACTCATGAATGCCAAGGGAAATGCTTTTAAGGGAAGTTCATTTGACTTTAAGCTCATACATATGTGATTCTGAGGTGAAATTAGGATGACTAGTCAAGTTTGAGTAATACTGTGGCTATTGTGATTATTTGGTTGATTATCTATGTGAAATTCACTTATGACCATGAATTGAGTGCTCAAATTTGATGTGTTGTGGTATTCTCTATGAGTATGTGTAAATATGTGTGCCTTATGGTCTTGGATAATCTAAAATGCTTGATCTTGAGTAATTTGGTTGTTGATGATTGGTATAAAGCTCATTGGGTGATTCTTGTGGTGTTTGGGAATGTTTCTTGTGTTTTGCAATTTTGCTGTTTGGTTTTGTTTTTGACAGCAGACACTTTCCGTAGCAAGTTCTACAACTTGCCGTGGCCAGTGGTCGTAAGTTGCTCTCTGTGTTCACTTTCCGTAGCAAGTTTTGCAACTTGCCGTGGCCAGTGGTCTTAAGTTGCTCTCTGTGTTCACTTTCCACAGCAAGTGTCGCAACTGGCTGTGGCCAGTGTTCCCAAAATACTTTTTTTATTTTTTATTTTTTTGTAAATTTAATAATATTTTACTTTTTTTTTCCACTATACCCTTCCTTATTTAACTTAATTCCCATATTACCCAATGAACCTAGTCTCCATTAGCATCACATTCATTCCCAATTTCAAACCCTAATTTCCAAATGTAATTTCCCTCCATCTCCATCAAACCCTAATTTCTACATTACATCCTTACTTCCATCATCTTAGTCGGCCGCACGACTCAAGTCTCCATTCTGCAAATCCTTTCATCTGAACTCACATCCCCATTCGATCGCAACGTCGCTGCTCCTTCCTCCCTCTCGCAATCCAGATTCCTGCACCATCATCGTCCCCTTCTTCCACCCAGATTCATCATCGTCGTCGCTCACCGCTGCTGCTCCTTCCTCCCCTCACGATTCACCCTCATTGTCGCCCGCCACTCCTCTCGCGATCCAGATTTTTTCCCCTATTCACCTCCAAATCTCTCGATCCTCTAGCTCTCTTCTCCGATTCCAAAGCTCCCCACCACCACTCTGCTTCACAATCCACCACTCCCATTGGTCTCTCTCTCTGCAGTCCCTCCATAAATCTCCCTCTGCTCACTCTCAAACCGTCACTCCTCTCCATTCATCCTTCACCGTCGACGGTAGCAAGTTCGTTCCCGATCCCCCATACCTCCGTCGATCTCTGCCTCCTTCGTTCCAGGTCCAGCGGTTGTTCTCTAAGCTCGTTTCTCTATTTTCTGTCCGCTGCTCTGTTTCTGTGCACTCGGCTGAATAAAGGTCGAGTGTATCTAGTCTCTCCTCGCGTGAACAGTGCTGCCTGAGGAACAACGTTTGATTCTTTGCCCATTTTGCTGTGTTCGTGCCTCTAGCCCACCTGAACTTCTGGTCTGTTTGTGTCTGTATTCTCTGAGGTAAAGCTCACCCCTGTGTCCATTTTTTTTTGGTTTGGGTTTGATTTGGTTAGAGTTGAGTTCGATGCAGTGGTAGTATGATGCCTCTGTGATTTTGATTCCGAATTTAAGCATGCTAGCTGAGACTGAACCGATGAGTATTGATTTGAGGATTAGCATGTTATATTGTTTGCCTGTTCTTTGGATTGCAACTGTTCTCTAGCCTATTATAGCAACAATCTGAGTGTTGCTGCAATTTCTTGAGACCTACATTTTCTGTGTCAAACTTGGTCGTTGAGTTCTTTGAGATTCTATAAATGTCATAATCTGTCATTGGTTTTTGTTTATCTTTGCCTCAAGAGTGACAGATTGCTTTTAAGGACTCTTGCTGTTATTTGGGGAAATTCACTGAGCTCATATTTTGTAAACTGAAAGTCTATTTGCTGCCACTTATAACAGTATCATCACTAGCTGAAATTAATCTTGTAGAATCATTTGAAATATTTGGCAGAATCTTTGAGTAGGTCTCTGCCCATTTTCATCTGTGGAAAAGATTTTGTGCAGTGGTGAAATAGTGCTTGATGAACCAAGTCCCTGATTAGCTGTTTGAGTTTTACATTGTGCTTGACTCAATTGAACAAGTTCTAAAGTTCTTGAATTGTTTGACCAATTTCTGAATTTCCTTTGTAAATTCCAGAATTGTAGGGGCTAAGAGGCAGTAAGAAATAAGATTAGGCTTGGAATGCTAGTGGACAATTTTGGTTTTGATAAAGGAAGCATTGAGATTAGCTAGTGTATAGGCTGTAGCATGTCTCTAACCTAATCATTGTGGAAGTCCGAGTACACAAGGTTGCTCCAGGATTGTGTCGTTTTACAAAATGCTTTGACTTGTTATGCAACATTCTAGCATCTAAGCTTGAATTTGAATGGTGATTTGAGGAGTGGTATGTTGTCCTACTGATAATTCATGGTGAAAATGGGTTCTGTGATTGCTGGTGCATTTTTCTGCATTTTCCATAATGTTCTTAACATGAATGGTTAATTAAGCACTTTCATTGGCTCCTAAAAGAATGATGGTCTGAGAACTTTGGTTAGTGATTTCAAATGGAAAGAGTTCAACTCTATTTTTTGCATAACAATGAGCTTTGAAAACTATGTTGTGATTGCACTCCAAAGGTTTCATGACTTATTTCGAACTTTAATGATTATTCAAGATTTTGATCGTTCTCTTGATTAGCTTTGAATATGCTGGATGTTGTGCAGTTTCTCCAATGCTAGAATTAGATTGAATGAGCGTGTGGAGCTCTAAATTTTTAGTTTCCTGGGGGAGATAGTAAGGTTAGGCATCGGCTTGGAATATGTTTGACTTCTTGGTATTAGCTCGTTTATACGTTTGGGGGATCTTTTCCTTTCTTTTTAGGATAGGTTAAATAAATTCCATTTTGTAACAATTAACTACATGGCTCATGCTTAGATTGTGCTGCAATTTTTGCTGATAGATGTATGTTTTATTGTGCCAATCTTGTAGTTGTTGATGCGCATGCATCCTGTGTCCAATGATTAATAGTCGGTGTTTTCCTCTGTTTTGGATTAGATTGTTGATAGTTTCTTGATGTGGCTATCTGCTTATGGTTCTTGATGGTTACTGATGGCCACTACTATTTGACACTCTTGTTAACATTTGAATATGACTTTCCTAGCCATTGATGGCTATTTTGAGTGGTTCATATCATTTTCTCTTTGACTTGCCTGTTGTGATTGTTAATATCCTAGCTACTGATAGCTAGTAATGGAAGCAATTTTGAAAATGTTGTGGCTAGTCTGTTGAGGGCCTAATTGTTAGTTTGTAAATGCTGTGGATATGAGCTGAATCGGTACATATGCTACTTCCTTACTTTCCCATCCTTTTAGTTGACAATGAGGACATTGTCGGTTTAAGTTTGGGGTGAAAGTTTGCTGCAATTCTGAATTTTTTTGAAACTTTGATGAGTGCACGGTGAAAATTTTGAATAGTTCCTAAAAGAAAATTGTTGGAATGTTTGAAATCTCTCATGCTTAAATTTTTGTTTGTGAAGAAGGTTAAAATGAATTGTTATTTGTCAAAGTTGCTTGAATGAATCCGATGATGTAAATCATTGCTCAATCTTCTATGTTAGATAGGAAATTTTGTTTAATGTGCATTGATGGAGGTTTTGTAGTGATAAATCATGTTATTCAGGAATTTTTAAACTAGAAAGCACTTATTGGAGTTAATTGTATTCGGATGTTCTTGTTGAAGGGCTTTGTGGCAAATTAGGTTATATGCCTTTTGTTTCAAACTGTTAATTTCAAAATAATCTTTGGAATTCTTCAAAACTTTTGATTCGTTTCATAAGACTTAAAGAAAGGATTAGGGCACTTCATAAAATGCGATTGAGCCTTTCAAGCCTACCTAATTGATTCTATTCCTTTTTGAACCCTTATTTTGAGCCTAATTGAAAAACCAATTAAAGATTCTTTTTGAAAGACCTAACATCTACCTACCTTAGCCAATATGAAAAACCATGATTCCCTTGCTTTGAGATAGATGATAATTGATTGAGATGTGGAATTTGGTGATGTGTGAAATTCAAATGATCAGAAAAAGGAGGGTAGAAAGTAAAAGGGTTCACAATATATAGAAATCAAGCCAAAAAAAACAAAAAAACAAAAAATGACATAAAAAAAAAAGTAGTTGTCCAAGAAGGCTTGATATGGAAAAGATCAATTTGTCTTAAGTTTGGGGGAGTATGTCTAATGAGAAAAGGAAGAAACCCCTTGAGTGGTTATCATCTATCTTGAGGTATTTGTTGATTATCTTTTACCTTTTCTTTTGAGAACCTTAACCCCTAGCCCCATTACAAGCTGAAAAGTCCCTTTGATTTTTAGGTCAAGTGAAGTGAATTAGAAGAAAAGAGGAAGGAATTAGAGAATGATGGAATTGATGGTTTGAATATAGTTATATGACTTGAATTGTTGCTTTTAACTTTAGCAAGTGCAAAAAGAGTACATGTCAACTCCATTCACACACTCACATTTAGAAATTCTTGAAAAGCATGTTTTAAATCTATGAAGTGTTCATTTGTGCATGTTTACTTGGTTTCCTGTTTTATATAACTCTTTGAGCAGTAGATGAGGAAAGTTTACTCATGCATCAATGGCAAATACTGAAGAAATTTAGTGAACATACGTGTTTTTGCTTGAGGACAAGCAAATATTTAAGTTTGGGGGTGTGTTAACTCTTAGAAATTGACAACATTCCAGCACATTTTCCCTCTCTTTTACCCATTGTTGGTTAAAAATATGCATAGCAAATGAAGTATATAGGAGAAAATGTGCATATCAAAGTATCGACAAAAATCAAAATATTCTTGTTAAATTTTATAGAGTTTGTGATTCAATTGAGAATTGATAAATCCTCCCTCTTTTGTAGGAGGATGGAGATAAGTTTTGAAGCTCTATAAGAACCAAGAAACAAGGATAGAAACAAAGGAAGTGAAGTAATGCAAAGCTAGAAGGAACTGTACAACCGGCCGCAGCAAGTTGACAGACCGGCCGCAGCAAGTTAAGAAAAATTGCTCTCGTGTCAACTTTCCGCGGAAAGTGTTGCAACCGGCCGTAGCCGCCGCGAAAAGTGCAGAAAGTACAGCTGCGCGTTTTCATTTGAAGCGAAAAACCCTACTTAACCTAAAGGGAAGGGCCGAAAATCACATTCTTGACACAAGGAAACAAGTGGGCACACAAGGGAAGAGCTTGGGAGAGAGATCTTGGAGCTTTGGAAGCTTGGGTGCTCAACCTAGAAGAGATTTTGGGAGTTTTCACCTTGGTTCTTCCTCTTTTCTCCTCTTTTCTTCTTAGTTCTTCATGTATTCTGAAGTTTTGCTTAGACTCTCTTTGTATTTGAACATGAGTAGCTAAATCTTTCATTCTAGGGTTCTTTTGACCCTTTGTATGGATTAATACTTGAATATTCCTCTCTTTTGGTAGATTAATATATATGTGTGTTGATTTTAACCTTGGCTTAATGCTTCTAAGTGATTGGCCTCCATTTAGATGATTTATTCACTTAGGTTTTGACTTGAGAGAGCTAATCTAGGTGTAGAACTTGATTGAAATCATGCTTGTCTTGAAGTTTACTTGATGAATGGATGGTTTGTTGGTAAAATAGAGATATATTTACTAACCTTGCATTGTCACATTAGGGTTGTTGCTTAAATATTGATTCTCATTAATTGTAGCAAGAGATTGTGCATTTTAATGAGAAGAGAAACTTGATTTTGACTCGAGAGAGCGGGTCAAGTGTTTTAGAACCTTAGACTAACACATATATGTATTGAAATGCCACTAGAGAGGAAATTAACCAAGTTTTATGAAATGCAAAAGGGGAAAAAGAGCCCTAGGCTCAATTATCCTTGAAGTTAAAGAATCAATTGCCTTTATCAATTTTATGTTTTAGAAATAGTCTTTTAAAATCCTCATTCCAAATCAAAACTTTGTTTTAGCTCAACTTGATGAAATTCACTAAGCCTCTTGCTTGACCAATTTGTTAAACAAATCCTCGTGGGAACGATACTTTACTTATCCCTTTATTACTTGCGAATCTCGTACACTTGCGAGGCGAACAGTACACCGACTCAGGCCTATATCAGTACTTATTTTCAAAATATGCTCCAAGTTTAAAAGGCTTTTGAACATAACTTCGTTATCCGAACAGGATGGCCAGGTAAGTGTCTACCATGGGGGCCTCACCGAGTTCACGGCGACTGATTGGCACACCCACGTAGACTAGCCTTGCCTTCGGCACCAAACTGTCCGTAATAACATAGCTAAATTCATGCCAGGACTACTGCTCTGATACCAAATTGTAACAACCCGACTTTTCACAAGCAGTAAATTTTTTTTTTTTGTCAAACATCATTTCAAAATCATCAGAGTAGAGCATTTGAGCGGAAAAGTAACTGATATATATATTCAAAATGCCCACTGGCTAGTTACATAAACGGTATAGTAACCGAGAGTTCCAAAAAGTAAAGGATAATAATGGAAAGTCTTGATAGGATCCTCGAACCTGCTGCTTCCCTCTCTCCTCATTCCTCGGTCCTTGACCCCGACGCTATATTGAGAGCCGAGATCCGCACCGGATCTCGGGTAAGCAAGTAACCTCATGTATACATACACACATATGGGTTACCAAACATCAACATATAAACCACACCCAACCAATGCACATGTATCGCTCCCAGCATACAGATATATCGCTCCCAGCATTACCGATGTATTGCTCCCAGCATTATAAATGTATCGCTCCCAGCCTTACAGATATATCGCTCCCAGCATGCATACAGTTATCTTCTAACATAATATGCATCCCAACAACACCCCACATATACACACCATACACACATCACATACATACCATATACACATCACATACATACCATACACAGCATACTATATCCATCAGATTAGTGTTACAGCACGCGAACGTACATACACCAATAAGCACACAACAAACCTACAGTCATCATCTACCTCATATAGGTATACAATAAACATCAGCGTTAATGTTACAGTACGCGAACGTACCTTCGTTGACGGTAGACGGCACTTCCGTCGAAAATCGTACTTTTCTACAGAAAAACGTGAAATCGTCCAACAGCGGCACTTCGGCAGCGTAACGGCAGCAGATTAGGATTTCTGACGTCCTATAGGAGTAATATCACTTTCATTAGTGATTTGGCATTATAACTGGCATTTTAGGTAAAAATTACCATTTTGCCCCTATACCCTAATCGTGGAATTTACGCCAAGACTTCGTTACTCTGACAAATTTTCTTCCCGAAATTTTGCCAGAACTTCGACGCAACTATGATTTCCGAAAATAATGACTAAAATAGCCCTCCCATGTGATACCCAATCATACTCGAAATTTAAAGGCTATTCTAACATTACTACCCCTAATTTTGAAAGAGCTATAAAAACTACAACTTTTCAGGTACTCGATCCCTACCAAGTTTTTACCTCGTCAGGCATTTTTCAATGCAATGAGGCCTAAAAACAATAGTAGGAATCTCATTCCCTACTTACTAGAACTATCTAATAATTCTACTAACTACCCAACTAAAAACTAAAGACCGAAAGACTTACCCGTTGAAGACTTTCCTGACAATTCTACGAGGAGCTTATTTGCACAATTCCCCAGAGCTCCTTTCTCTTCTTTCTCAACCAAAAATTTCGGCCAAGAGAAGGAAGAAAAGGTGTGAGAATTATGAAGGAGGGGGGGTATATATAGACAAATCTAAGGCCATGTTTGGCAATTTTTAAAGTTGTAAACACATTAAAGCAACTTGTTCAAGAAGCTAAATCTTGACCATTTGACTCTCTTGGTCGACATGCATGGGCTGTGGTGGCATCAAGAGATTGGTTTCCACGTGATGACTCTTGTTGCTTTATGCCGGTCTGCTAGTTTTTCCCGATCGGTACCCGATTCGCAAAATTTCGGAGAAATCTCAAAATTCTGGATTTACAACTTTGAAGACAAGTTCTCACTTACTAGAAATGTCCAAGTTAACCTAAATTTTGGTTCCATACAGGGCATTCCGTGTTCATTTATAAATCACTATTCACACTTTTTACTTTAATTAATTATATTAATATTTAAATGTCAACTTGCACAACTTGTCTATTATTCCATTTTCATTTTTTTTTTATTTCGTTTTTCCCCTTTTATTTTCTGCACTTTTCTTTTTTAATTAATTATTTAATTAATTATTTAATTAATTAAATAATTATTTTTACACAATTTCTCACAACATTTTCCTATTGGTCAATTCTTGCATTTAGGCTTAAAAATACCTAAACTCACTTATTTTTCTCAAAAATCTCCAATCAATTAGTAAATATATCCTTACTAATTTTCAACTATTTTCCACTAATTTTTGAGCTTTACATAGTTATTCATGAATTTCCTTTACTTATACTTAAGTAATTAGCCCAATATTACTTAATTACTTAATTATCACAAGTTGATAATTTTCTTACTTAGAACACCTTATTTCCTTTATACTCTTGCATTAACATTTCTGTTTCCATGTGTTCTGCTTTATTTTAGAATTTGTGAGGGCATTATGGTCATTACCATACTTTTTGATCATTCTTCTTCAATTTCTCCAAGTTTGTAATTTATTAAATTACCAAAATTAGAGATATACTCTCTCTCAATTTAAATAATTATTTCATTGCCCTTTAGGATTTTTCACCATTTTCCTAAGTTATTTACTCCTCCCAGGGGTATTTTGGTCATTTTGGCACTTTGGCCCTTAAATTCCCTAATTCAAATTTCGGGGTATTACAGTTACCGTTACGCTGTCCAACGTGCCGCTGTCGGACAAACCGCTGTTTTCCGTCAGAAAGTACAAGTTTCCGCCAGAAACATCTACGTACGTCAACGAAGGTACGGACGCGTACTGTAACACTAATCTTGTGCTTCTTAAATGCATATATGTCCTAGATATGTTCGTAGACCGTTATACAGACAGTTTTATACGGGTTATGTCTTGTAATACCGTTATGTTTTCCTAGCGCTGAGGACACGAGTGAGTATCGTGGCACTGGTGAATAGTGCAGGCTGTTGTTGTTATTGTTTACCCTATGGGGCTTTACATATTGCTTTGTGCTTATGTTTTGTCGGCATAATGATCATGCATCTCTAGTATGCTTATGATATACTGTTGTATTAGCTCTAGAATATCTCGTTGGCAATATCTTGTGTTATTTGGGCTTGAGGTTAACCGTTACCTGAGATTCAATGTGGTAAATTGAATCTCAGCTATAGCTTCAGGGTCCGGAGGACCGCGAATCGAAGACCGGGGCAAGCAGCGGGAGTAGACTTGCGGACGAAGTCACCTTTATCTTTACCGCTTTACGTATTACCTTACCGTTCTCTATTTTCTTTCCGTTGTTTACTTTCCGGATCTTAGGATTACTGTAATCAATACAATGTTACACAATGGTTAATGTTTTGGCTACGAACCAATTACTCTTTCGCTCTATTGCTCTACTCTGATTGAAAAAAAAAAAAAAAAATCCGCGTTTCAAATTGGGATGTTACAGTTCATAAATCCTGATATCTCTCTGTCTCAGGCTGAAACGATGAGAAATGACTATAGAATATTCTATTCTCTTTCGGATCTTTCAATGGTCCGGTGTTGGCAGTTACTTGTACAATTGGGAGGTACTATCTGTTTCCCTAGTTTGATTTGTTCATCTTGCTTGTATCTTGTTCTTTGCTTGAGGGTGTGTTTGGCTCACCACTTTAACAAAAGTTATCCGAACATATATATATAATTACTGCATAAGCAATATGATACCAGCTCGCAATTTATTGTTAACATGAATGCTCTTTTATTAATAAATATTCCAGCTAATTTACTAATCGAGTTCGAGTCAATTTGAGCCTTTGAAATTGATAAACTTATGTCTGTAGGCATCAATCTATATTTCTTCTCTCTTTTTTTGCTCAGAACTATATTTCTTCTTTTGCAAGACAATATTTTTGTCAGTTACATAAATGAATATATCAGTTTATGTGTATGTATTGTGTTATCATATACTGAGTATCTGCTAATAACTCCTCCAGTCCTAAACCTCTCTCCTCTTCATATAATGTAAGTTGGGCTCCCGAGTTCCTGTGTGCTTATCATTTTACCTTCTGTGATGTTATTCCTAGTAGCTGCATACAAATGCAAAATATTATTTTAAGTGCATTTCCTCGCAGTATGAGGCTACCAAATCCATCCATGCATATCTAAAGGTCTTTTAAAACTCATCTTGTCTACTTTCTTGGTCACAGTATTGAATATTGGCATGACACAGCTTCCTTTTCTGCTTTCTTTTGCAAATTGATTTGCTTCAAGAAATAACTTTATCCCCTCGAATCTTTTTGGAGGTTGATGCAGCAGTCAATGCTAAGCAGATGAAGGCTGTGATTTTCGTTTATGATGAATTGAAGACGAAGCCAGCATTTTGGTTTGCTTGCCCACCTTCTAGTTATTATAATTCTTCATTCTTTGATTTCTTATAGGTTGCAACATGTTCTTTAATATTGTCAAACTATTTTTCTTCCAAAAAATGTCAACGATACAATCTTAAAGCATTTAAAACTTTCCTTTAAAAAAAAATTCGGAGACGCTGCCCCCGAACCCCTACACTAATTGTGTACCCATAAACTCTAAATCCTGGCTCCGCCACTGCTTACATATCACCTATCAACAAGATCTTCACATCATCAACAGGATTTAAGATCATGACCTTGTGAGGTATGAGCTAACTCCTAATCAACTCGACTAACCCTTGTTGGCAAATAGAAGTTTAATTGTTAATTAACTTTGTTATATGACGTTAACAATTGCAACTTATATGTTTTAAAAATATAAATATGGAAACTAGTTTAACCCAATTGAAGTTGTTCATGGATATCACGTTGTGAGCAGGGAAATTGACATTTTAGCACCTTTCTAGAGAGATTATTTTATTCAAGAATTACGAATCATTGAAATTCTATAAAAGGCTGAGGTTTTTTGAGAAATTTTTATGAGTAAACAAAGATAATTCCCGAGTCACCACCCCGTAAATACAACTATTATATATGTTGATTTGACTAAATCAAAATATTAATTAAATCCGTATAACAAATTGTGAGAATGAACCGATAAGACTACATGGACGACATGACATTATATGGTTAGTCCAAAAAAGGAACTATGGACAGCGTTGTAAATATAATCGGACTCTATGCAACTACATAGTACTCTGTTGTGAGTACCACATTAAGAAGCCTCATAAATGTACCACATTAAGAAGCCTCATAAATGTAGTGTGGTTTATAAGTCAAGGGGCTTTCCCTCTTAATAGGGTAATCTTTTGTGATGGGCTCTCCTTTTAAACTTGTGATCATCGCGTTGGTGCTTTCATTGAGAGCCAGATATTCACGGAAAGGGCTACCTTCTTAGTAGGGTAGTTTTTAGGATAAGCTCTCCCTTTGGACTTATGATCATCACATACTCCTCATGCGCTAAATGTATGATATAATTAGAGAGTTGATATTGTTCATAAATGTAAGATGTATTTCATATATTTGACAATCTTTTCCAAAATTACCCCTATTGATGTTCCCTCAACAATATCAATAAGATAAATATTAAGGGAATTAAGGAAGACGGTTAGGGTATTCTAAAAAAAATATGTTATGTTAAGTAACTCAAGTAATTTTTTTAATCTAATCAAATTAAATAAATAAGTCTTATATTAAAGACTAAAGCAATAGTATATTGTATGGATCATCACAATACTTTGGGACTGTACTTGTAAAAGTCAAAAGCCATGTGACTGATCAAAAGTCAAAACTCACAAATATTAGTAAATTTACTCCGCTTTCTAGCATAAGAGCTACTTAATTAATTTGAGTTAGATTAAGGAAATATAATAAATTAGTCAATTAGTACAAATGTGGTTACATGATCCCTAAAATACCCTATGTAACATTATGTCACTTTATAAATTTGATAAATTAGTTTGGGGGAAATGATAAATACTTAAGACAAAATGATTTTATATTTTATATTTTTAACCAAACCCATAAGGTTATCTAACGCAATCAGTTTTATATTTATGCATAATGCCTCAAACAAAAGAGTACCACACTTAAACTTCAATTCAAAAACGTAGTTATCAGTAGCAACATACATGATTTGATAACATATGAAATAGCTAGGAACACACACACACATATATATCCGAATCAGTAATCACCATCAAACTTGACAACACAACAAAATTAAAGCCAAGTCAGGGCCCAATGGTTATAGGATCCAGAAGGAGCTGGACGATGTGATGTTTGAAGGAATCGTTAGTGTTGAATCCGTTTTGTCGGTTTTCATAGACAACCTCAAACACTCGAGCCAAATTGACCACACAATCAAGCACAGACCTTGGGACATCATGTGGGTTGTTCAGACACTCTTCATTAACGTCCTTCCAGCAATTTTTGATGTCGTCCTTGATTATTTGATGGGCTTCTTCTTCAGAAACTCCAAACTGCTTCATACAACACTCCACTGCTGAAGCAACATGCTCTCTCCCCTGCTCAAACTACGTACATGTTCATGCAAAAAACACCATCAAACTCCTTTTTATCTGTAAGTTTTAGAAGTACTGAGAAGATCTATACAGTTTATATGTCCAAGTTTTGTTCTTTGAAACTAAATACTTACTCCCTCATATCTTAAATATAAAATTCAGTTGACTTTTTTTTAGAAAGATTAAAGAAAATAAGTTAGTTAATCATATGATATGTTGCATATGATTAAATTATATATCAATTTATAAGTCCGACAAATTAGTTTGAGGAAAAAACTATAAATATAAATACTTTAAAGTAATTAATTTAATTAATTTTCTTAATCTTCTCAAATAAGTCAAATAAGTCTTATATTTAAAACTTCCCATTGTTACCCTTAATTTCCAAACTTTGCCTCCCTTTGTTATCATTGTTCTTATACTCATAATTTGTAACACCCTAAAAATCCATATCATATACCTATTAAAAATAGGTGAATATGAGGTCTCAAATATGGGAAGGGATTTATCATAATTTCTAGGGCAATTTTTGTTGAAATTAGAGGAATTAAAGTGCTAAAATGCCCTAAATGAACTAAGAGCCATAAAATACTGTGATAAATCCTATGAGGCAATAAAATAATTATTAAAAATTAGAAAGTATGTTGTCCCTAATTTAGGTAATTTTTGGTATTTATTTCCTTGGAAAATAATGGGGCAAAAATAAATATTATTTTGGGGTACATAAGTGACTCAAATGATTTTAATATTTTACATGGAGCATAAAATACCAATGTAAGTAAAATAGTTGTGAGATAATGATTAATTCTAAATGAGAAAATTATCAACAATTAGTGAGGGATTAAATAAATAATTATTGGCTAATTATTTAAGCATGAATCAAGAGAAAATCCAAGGGTAAATATGTAAAACCCTTTAAGTAAATGTTTATGGTTAAAATTAGCATAAAATATATTTGCTAATTAATTGAAAAAGATTAAGAAAAATATATAAGATTAAGCAATTTTAAGCCTAAATCCATATACGGACCAATAGGAAAATTTTGTGGATTATATAATATAATTAAAATATATATATATATAATATTAATTAATTAAAAAATAAATAAATAAATAACAGAAAAAAAATAAAAGGGCCAGCCGAAATATTAGGTGTGAAAGGGGTTGGAGATTTTTTAAAATAATATCTTGATATTTTGTATTATTATAATAATATAAATTGAGATATTTTGTAAAAAGCAAATAGGAGAAATGACCACCGATAGAAATTAAATCCTATCTAGAAAACCATGAACTAGGTTTCTAAGGTCAGGACATATTATGAACAAGTGTAATTTAAACCCGGAGTGGACTGTTTTCGAAGTCATTTCCGTAACCGGCGGAACGATTAGGGAATAAGACAAAAAAGAAAAAGGAGCAGTTGAGGAAATGAAAATCAATGGAAAATAAATCATAACTCAAAATCCTTGAGATAAGTAGAAAACATCTGGATATATTAGGAATCAGTGAATTTTTATCCAGAAGTTGGTGTTTCCGGAAGTAATTTTCATAACCGAAGACGTTTATCCGAAAATGTTCGGCAGGCAACGAAATGCCCTGAATAGGATCAAAAATTTGGCTAACCCAAATATTTTGAAAGATGAAGAATAGATCTTCAGGGCTATGTAGCCGGATTTTTGAGTTTCTCCAAGATTACGCGATTAGAACACTGAACCGGGACTTTATCGGTAGAAAACTTCTAGAGCAAGGGAGTGACATCACCTTGATGATGTCACTTGGTTGAAAGATGATGTAAGGAAGTGGATTGTGTGGCCAAGAATGAAGCTTCTAGAAACCCTAGAATGTGTGGTCCAAAAATGAAGTAGAAAGTTGGAAAAAGACCATTTTGCCCTCACAAAAAGTCTATAAATAGGCCACCTTCCATTGAGTTTTTCACACCATCCTTTCTTGAGGATTTCGAAACATAGAGAGAGTTTAGAGAGAAGGAGGAGTCCGGAGAAAATTGTAGCGAAGCTCTGGGTAAGTTTTTCGGTACCGAGTCTTAAGTTCTAGTTTTCGATTCGGTAGTTATAGTAGAAATGTTGTTTTGATCTTTAATCTTCCAAGTTAGTTTAGATATCATGTTTTAAGGTTGAATATGGTATATATTTCGAAAATCATGTTGGAGTAAGAGTTATGTTGAAATTTTGGAAGATTAGAGTCAAAGTAACGAAGTGCTGGCGAAATTCCGCCAATTAGGGGTCAGGGGTAAAATGGTCATTTATGACTAAAATGTCCATCGTAATGATAGATCCTTAAAAAATACGTTGTTATCTTGATAGGATATCCCTGATTACATTTTGACCTCCTGTCGTACCGTATTCCGCCAGAAATACCGTTTACCGTCAACGAAGGTACGTTCGCGTACTAGTAACCCTAACTCTGATATTTATTGTATGCGTGTATGTATTATGAGTATTGGATGCGTATATGTGGTTGATGGTCTGTTGACATGTTATAAGTGTTGTTATGCACTCCGTGTGGTACATCTACATTCACTCCGTGCGATACATCTGCATTCACTCCGTGCGATATTTCTGCTTTCACTCCGTGTGGTACGTCTGTTATGTGCTGTTTATGTTATGATTATCTGTGATCCATGTACTGTATATGTAAATATGAGGTTAACCGTTACCTGGGGTCCGTATGCATGGGACCTCAGCTCTTAACATAGCGTCAGGGTCAGGAGGACCGAGGAGAGAGGAAAGCAGCAAGCGTAGAGATCCGGCTGCAGACTATCTTTTGTTGCCACGGCATGGGGACTGCCAGGGAGACACTTCTATTGTTATTTTAAAAACTCACGGTTATCGTACCGTCTCTGTAATTAGCCAGTGGGCATTTTGGATATATATATCAGTTACACTCAATCGCTCCGGTGCTCTACTCTGATAAAAAAAAAATTTATACTACTTTTGAAAATCGGGATGTTACATAATTGGTACCTTATGAGTGGCCATGTCATCTAAGAGTCTGCCTATGAGTGACACATTAACTATTTTTTGATTTGTTGAAATCCAATCAGACACCTCTTTAGTTGCAAGATTTCCAAGGAGGCCCAGAAATGAAGTTATCTGAAGTGGGCTAGTAACAGACACATGTCCATTATCCTTATCCTCCTCATAGCTAGGAACGTACTTTTCACTGCACCATTTTGCTTCCATCAAGTACGCCTCAGCCAAGTTAATAAACTACAACCACAATATATATGTAATATAACTAATTAAGTGAAAATCGAATAAAATATAGTATATAACATCTACTTTTAATTTAAGATCTAAAGTTATATAGACTATATACAGCTTGTTTAACATGTGGCATCACAAAATTTGACGTCCCTTCTTTTGCAGTC
The DNA here is from genome assembly GCA_025563575.1 of Acacia pycnantha. Classification (NCBI taxonomy): domain Eukaryota; kingdom Viridiplantae; phylum Streptophyta; class Magnoliopsida; order Fabales; family Fabaceae; genus Acacia; species Acacia pycnantha. The sequence goes on along the minus strand of JAMWYP010000181.1, from coordinate 422,638 downwards.
ACCATCTCCATTTCGCTGCACAGTTCTACAACTGCTTCAAACATCGTTTTCATGCACTCTGGAAGTGATTCAATGGGACTTATGCCCCATCTGATTAAAGTCACATAATCAAAAGGAATAATTATTAAGTCATATATAAAACTCATTATTACTTTTCTGTGACAGGATATATTAATAAATACTGATTAAATAAACCTGCGTATGGCCTCTGTGAAGAGTTCAAGTTCCTCAGGTGTGCCATAAACGTCATAGGTATCATCAAGAACAACCAAAATGCTAATCAATTTGGCAGCTATCATTCTTTTAGTGCTGAATTGAGGCGCATAACACAGAACTAAAGCCCAAAAGTAGGATTCCACCAACCTATCTCTAGCATAAGAGACCTTTCTCGTCAACGTACTCTAATTCTTTCCACCACCTACATAATACAAATAAACAACACCATTTAATTACTATTATGCATACTATATGCAGATCATTACTAGTTTTTTAATGGCTATTTGGCTGAATCAAATTAAAGCATTGTTGGACTTAATTGTGGGTAGCTCTCCAAAGGGCTTTTTTGTATTCAGATGAACTTGAATTCCAAACTTTGTGCTTATAAACAGTTAAAACCCCTTTCATTAGAATCAATGCCTGTTGTTACAGATCATTACTAGTTACTATATATAGCACTTCACTTACTTGGTGACATTGCCAAGTTCTTTTTGATACAAATGCTGCAGCATATTGAAATCCATTTTTGCAAAGTTGAGCGATTTTATGTGATGTTGGGAAGGATCTTGTTGATGCTGGCAAAAAGATATGTAATGCCTTGCTTCTGTCCTACGTAACCTCTTATGCAGAGGCTAATTTAAGTAGTGGCTGACACGTGCTTTGAGACCAAGGCTCAATTGGTTGTTATCAATCAGGGATTTAAGGTGAGTGTAACTTAAATGAAGAGTTTCTTCTAGAATGTTCTCTCGTGAACCTCTAATTGTGCAGCTTCATACCAAGCCAACATTCCCTCCACGTCATTTTGGGTAAGATTTTCATTATCAAACTTTCCGTTGATGTCCTTGAATCTCTCAAATACATCTGCTTCATATATAAACATACAAACCAACTAGCTAGTGAAAGTGCTTTAAAAGAGAAAAGTTTTTCTCATTGGACAATCACTAATACAGAAAGGTCTTTTTACCCCGGTTAAAAAGATGATTCATACAATGGTGTAGATATAGGACTTTCTACACTATTTGTAACAGGTATAGAAAAGGTTGAGCAAAATCCAAAAAAAAAAAGAAAAAACCATCTTTGTTTTCTATACAGGTTATCACTTTCTACACCGGTTAACGTCATAACTGGTATAAAAATAGGTTAATATCACAACCGATGGAGAAAGGTATAACTTTTAAAACAATTTAAAAATATATATGTGTGTGTGTGTGTAGACACACCGATTACTGTTTTAGCAAGTGAGGTAGAAAACAGTCTCACATCTTATTTATGAAAATATCTTTAGTCACCCTTTGTACACTGTGGTTGTAACAACTAATGAAAAATCTCCTTTGTAAAAATACCTTTTTATGCCAGGGAATCCAAATATAATAGTGACGAAGTTTGAACTTACCAGAAGAGATGGGATATCCATGTTGCCTTAGCAATCGAAAGAGTAAAGCAAGAGAGTGGAGATTATCATCATCTTCATCATGCGTAATAATGAGGTTGTTGTTGCTGCTATAGATACTGTGAATCTTAGCCAAAGCTTCTTCAATTTCATGTTGGAAATGGTAGGAAACTCCCAAACGTTGGACCCAACTAATGAAGTTTAGCTTTTGTGAACAACTCAAATCATTGGAGGATATAACCAGCTTTAGTTTCTCTTTCAATACCTTATGTTCCATGTTGTCATCAACTTCCTGAAACATCACAGACATAACATATAGTTTTCATATGCCACAACCAGATTTAACTCATGAACACCGAACAGCCAGATAATGTTAACACATTTTTAAGGTTACACATAATGGTATGTATGTGTGTATGGAATACATAATTAGATTCGGAAGCATATGGAAGAAACATATTGCCCCAAAGTAGGACTATATATAATTCACATTTTCTTGTGTTTTCATGAAGAGATGCTGCAACAGACATGGCTTCCAATTTTGTTGGAACTGAGAAATGCCTTTGATGGAAATTAAGCGCATGATATGTAAAGGAAACATGAATCTCCAAACATTTATATAGAGGATTTCATTCATGAAATCTACTTTTCTTTGTGGTTAGGCAAGGCTTGACCGCTTGAGTATTAATAGCACATCAAGTTGCGTGAGCAATTTCACCCTTATAAGACATACGTGGTTCCCCTGCTAAGCAAATTTTGGCCAGCGAGACCTAATTAGATCTAGACTGTCCAAATCTAATATATGAACGATGATTTTTTATTTTTAAAAAATCAAATCTTGATCGTTCAAATCAGATTTGGATGGTAATTTTTTATTTAAAAAATCATTATTTTCTTTAAAAAAAAATCTGAATCATACTGATCTGATCTTGACAGTAATTTTTTATTTTAAAAAATTACTATTTTTTATGAGTAGACAAAGATGATCCTTGAGTCATCATCACCACATGGATACTACTAAAATATTATGTTGATCTAACTAAATCAAAATAAACTACTCACTCTGATCCTTAATATAAGACATATTTTTGAAATTAATATTAGTTTTAAATACAAAACATAATTTATATATTTATCAATATTTTTTAATTTATCCCTATTAATGTTCTTTCCACAATAATCAAAGAGGAAAGGAAACGAGGGAATATAATTAAGAAAAATGATTAGAGTGTTTTAAACAATACATGTCGTATTAACTAACTTCTTTAATTTAATAAAATTATATAAATATATCTTATATTAAGAATATGAAGTGTACTACATACCAAAGGTGGTGGTGGTTGAGGTGGATTCCATGGGTGATGACTCAGCGGTCAAAGAGAACCATTTGATTGAGGTGTCAGGTGTTGGTGTGACAGGGAGTGGCAGATTAAGGTGTAATGATTTTTTAGTAGTAATTAGGGTAAATGAATAAAGATGCACATATACTTTGCCCTTAGGAGTGTCCAAACACCAAGTGTTTTTTTTAGATGTAAAAATGCACATGTGATTATAAAATAGGTGCACACAGTGGATGATAACGCCATTAAAGCTCTTTGGATTGGCCTCAGCTGTGGCGGTTGAGCTTAAGGCACTGTCAGAAGAAGTAGCCAAACTCATGAACCATAATGAGAAACTTGCTGCTGAGCTGGCTGCATCAAAAGCTCCCCCACCCAACGTAGAAACAGTACAGGAGTCCGAAATGGACGGAAGGAAAGTCATGTTAAACCAACTGATCAAGGAACGTCAAACTCAGATATTAAGAGAGAAATGGCGCTGAGCAAAGAGAGGGAACTGTCCTATGAAGCCGCTCTTTTGGAGAAGGATCACAAAGAGGACGAGCCTCAAAGGAAGATTGAGGAGTCAAAACAAAGAGAAGCATATTTGGAAAATGAACTAGCCAAACATGTGGGTTGTCGTGGCAAACTTAAAAAAGTCACAAGGAATGGAGACTGATGATTCTAGGTTGACTAGAGAGAATTTGCAAGCGGACAGCTTTGACGTTTGATATAATCCTGCGGTATAGTGGGATTTCAATTGATCCATTGTGATAGATGGCTCAGCGCAGTAGTGTAGAGAGAGAGAGAAGTGTATGTGTATAAAGATTATTGTTGTTAGCACTTAGCAGGAAAGTGTGCGCTTCCCCTTCACCCGCCATCGCTTTCTATTTTGTTTTATACCTTGTTGCCGTTCGAATGCAAAGTGCTTCTGGGCCAAAAAAAATAAACTAAAACTTTAGGAAGAGAGCGTCACTTCAATAAGGCATATGAAAATCAAGAGGCGTTCATAGCCATGTATCTTTATTTCTAACAGTCCAACAGTACACTCAACACTAGATTGCATTTTCGTCCCACCTTTTCAAGAGAAAGCAACATTTCAGAATTTTACTAACCCTTGATCCAGCTCTGTTCCGCAGAAAATGAGCATGTTTAAAAAAATTAACTAGAAGGATATGTCATGGTTAAAATATCCGTATCATGAAAAATGAAGGATAATCTGTCGCTTGCAAATCCTATTTAAGAGTGTTTTAAGTGGACGTTCTGGTGTGCATTCCACTGCAGGCCCATCCATATTATAGAAGTTCCTGATAGGAAAATTCGAAGATTAGAATAATAATGCAATACGTTCCAGTCCTAAACACATAATCTGGGAACAAGGAAATAATACAGCCTCTCAAAAGTCTATCAAAATGATAGTTACTAGCAAAGAATACAGTAGAACATATGTATTACGCTTCAGATTAATACATATGAAAATTGTGATTGAGCTTTAACAGCGTTATCATCTCCGACACCATCGTGAAAATGGGTTCGTTGAGGTGATGAGCAATGGCGGATGCAAGTGTTAGACTTGGGGGCAAGTGCCCCCTTAAAATGATGTTAAAAAACAAATAAAAATAGGGTTAAATCCAAATACTAGATAATCCTTTCGCATTGCAGAGTTAAATAGCCAGCTTCTCTGAATCAAACTTTCGCCATTTGTTTAATGCCTTATATTGAAAAAGATGTATTTGATAGCATTGATAATAGGGTAATTATGATGAAATTCCAAAAAATAAGGTTTAGAATGATGATATTGTAATTATTTTTATTGTAATATACTTTTGTTAATAAAATATATGTGCTTGAACTTATTTAATGCCCAGCCTTGCTATTTTTTACAGCACTTTTGTTATTTCTAATCGCACTTAGCCTTGTTTTTTCCTTTATATTCTTTTATTTTTTTAATGTATAAAACTTTTCTCTAAAAAAAATTTTGGGGGCGCTGCCCCCGAACCCCCGAGTCTCCCTACAAATTGTGCCCCCCCTTCATAAATTTCTGGATCCGCCCCTAGTGATGAATAACTGTAGAGTGTAGACTAATGATTTGTAGCATTCTCATATATATGTCTTTGTTTTGGAGCCAAAATAACAAAGGACCAAATCAAAACAATTGAAAGCATTTTGAAAGATTTCATGATCATCACCTTTCTAAAGCTTCTAGATTTCTTGCTGGTTCTAACTCCTTTCTTCCATCGTGAAGTGAAAGAAGCGAAAAGGCTGTGAAAACTCAAGTGGATCTTATCGCGCCATTAATCAAAAGCAGAAAAGCATACGTGGAGAGCAATGGTGAGATACGTAGGTTCACTGTTTGTGCGTTTGTAAGTGATGTGAACTTCCATGTCAGCAATTTTGGGTCAAACTAAAGGTCAACGTTTTGCATTTAACAGTCACTGTGACTTTTGCACCTATTTTATAACCACATGTATATTTTTACACCTAAAAAAAGCACTTAGTGCTCCTGAGAGCAAAGCATATGTGCATTTTTGCACATTTACCCTAATAATTAATACATTTTGAGATTTGGTTCGTATACTTAATATTAATATGGGATTCCAAATGTATTTTTTTATTTGATTCGTATACTTAATAATATGGGATTCTCCAAAAACTCTAAAAATCTAATAAAGCCACACGCTGTATTTTTTTATATGATTCGTATACTTAATGTGATATGAGATTCTACAACAACCTAAAAATTGATCGCCGCGAGAAGGACACTTGAGTTAGATCCTCCCAAAATACATGAGATGCATCTCAGAGGGAATTTTGAGATCTATTAAAAATGAAGTGTTCAATTTATAATTTTTAATACAAAATAAAAAATTAATTAAAAAATAACATATTTAAATCCAAATAGTTTTTCTATATATAAGATCCAAAATGTAATATAATTGAGACCTGATAAACAAGAGGCCTAACATTAGACCACCGTGCCTGTTTTGCCCCCATAAAAAAGACTACAGAGCTTATGAAGAGATGTTGAGATGGGCCGGTAAAATATCCAATCTAAAATTTTTATGCACTTTACAACTAAGCTATGTATTGCCCCAAAAACACAGTCTTTTAGTTGGGGCAAAGGCCCTTTATTAATTTGATATATCAGTGTGTTCTGGCCTAAATATTCTTTTTACCCCTTTTGGATGGAAAAACCCAAACATAATTTGCAGATGTTGGTTGGGCCTGGACATATAGCCAAGTAATTGTAACAGATAGAATATAAAGAATGAGACAAAACAGAGTGTTTCCTATGAAGAATATGTCATAAGCCAGTCAGTTACAACAAGAATTTCTAATCATACATTATTTATGAAGAGTATGAAAGAACCACCTCCACATACACAAATTAACATATTAAACTATTTCATGAACCTATCTAACCAAAAAGAGGCAAATCAAATGTGTAGAGAAACATCATGGAACTAATAAATCAACCTAAGACCTATCTCAGATCAATGCCATGCTGAGGCTGATATCAGATTTCTACTCTTCCACCCCAACAACATAGCACCATCCTTCTCTACCAGAGTATAATTCTCTGAATAGTATCTCAGCAGGCTCCGAATAACCGAATTCACATAGGTGCTCATCGGATATTGTTGGAAACCGGCCATGGTCAACCTAGACTTCCACTTGCCAAACAGTTCGTGTCGCTCAACCCTTTCTTTCCCTTCACAAGCAATGACATTCACAACATCCCTGGCCAAACAATGTTGTTCTACGTTAATCCTTGTCTTGTCCTCTCTCGAGAGGGTGACATCGATGGAGTCGAACATTGCCAAGTAGTAATCCAAGGTTTCTATGAATCTGTTGAAGAAAGGAGTTGTGTTGGTGTTTGATTCTTGTTCCACCAGTGTGACCACCTTGGGAGATAGTGATTTTACCATTCTCAAAAGCCCATCTCTTGGGTTATTCACGTCAACACTTTCATCAGCCGTGTGATGGAGCTGCAAAGGAAAGTTCACCGCCAAAGCCTCCCCGGGTCGGATGTCAAGCACGTCCCTTGTCACATCAGGACCAAAAACTGGCAATCCATGAAACTCAACCGGGATGTGAAACTTCTCAGATATCATGGCCAACCGTTTACCAACTGCCTCTAGCCCATCGCCACGAGCATATTTAGAGACAGGATCATCAATCCCTGTGATCCTAACATAGGGGGCCCCACTAGGTCTAGCCGCAAGGGCTTGAAGGAGAGTAACCCATTGACTTCCCTGAGCAATCTGAAAGTCTATGATGTGAATACGGTCCTCATTTCTGCAAGCTTCTGCAATGGCTCCATTGGCAGCCATGTAACCGAATTTCAAGTAAGGGCAGATTTCATACAGCATGTGCATATAAGAGAGCAATTCTTTGCCTTCTGGCTCTTTGCACCGGAGAGATCGATAGATGTTGTTCCCGGATGCTTCCTTCCTAGCAACAAGCCCTTCTACCAAGTAAGCACCGAGCCTTTGGATTGGCTCGCCGGTAATAGACACACAACTTCTAGCCCTTTCAATTAACTCATCAAAATATTTCATGTTGTTTTCTGAAAGCGCTTTTGCACATGCAATCAACAACTGCCTCAAATTACTCGGTGGAAAGCCTTGCACCAGTTCTTCCTCCATTGCTTTCTGACGTTTACCAGAAGCAAAAGCTGGCGACTGATTTTGAAAATTTTGTAAACTCTGGTCATTACTCCAAGATATGTTGCTAAAGCCAGAAGTCATCGGCCTGCTACTAACATTCTCGGTAAAAGGCCTATTTGATGTGGTTGCATCATCATTACCATTGTTAGGGGCCATCAGAGTTGATTCTATTCCTAGCAGAACATGTCTGATTTTCTGGCTGCAATTTACATCATTTAGAAGAGAGCTCCTGGCAGAAGAATATAGACGCGGTCCATCTTGGCGATAATCCATGGACGACGAAATTGAATTGTGCCAATTGTGATTGGTTTCCAGCGACGAGTCACAAGAAGGGCTCAAACCAGAAAGGATCTCACTATAACTGTATTTATTATTATCCTGGCTGTCACTCTGTGTTGAAAGAGAACCAGAATCAAAGTGATTGGAAAAGCAGGAATTAGGCGAGTTTCCTAAGTCAATTTTCAAGGATTCAAGCAACCTGCTAGGTACCGACGAAAAAGCAGGATGAGATGATGAATTAATTAGCCCAGTATCAGTCTCACTGTAACTGAAAATCTGATGTGATTCCATACTATACAAGGATTAAGAAGAGATCCTGAAAAGGGCTACTAGCAAATCAGAAAAGCATCAGCCTTGGAATTTTATGTTGCCGATCGAAACATGAACCAGAAGTGTTTAAATGACAGAAGATACGCCTGCTACAACAATAAAGAAACATGCTCTGTAAATATCCAACAGAACCAATGAAGAGTAAAAATGAAATGAGTCATTTAAAGTTATAAACACAAAAGCAAACACATATACACAGTAAAAGACAAATTTAGCAGACAAATAGAATACAATAAAGTTATCTTCACCGTGTAATTTGAAAGTTAAGCAACAATAGAAGATATTTTCTCTTAATTACTTTGTTTGGCTGACAAACACTAATTATTTCGCACCGACCAGAAGCATAACAGAGATGAATTTATAAACTATTTTTATACCTACAAAATACGAGAAATTGTTCGAAACGCATCAGTCCTAATGCCAAACACATAAATCATAATATTCATACGAAATCAAAACACACACACACATGTATAAAGCTCTTCCGAAGAATACAGCAGAACATTTTCACCACTAGACCGAGCTTGCAGATCTTTTCAAACCATAGCTTATGAAGTCAAGCCAAAAACAGAGGAATTCATATGGGGTTTCAATCAAAGAAAACGAAGTTTCTCTTCATTCAAAAGCAACAACAGAAAAATGGAGAAAACCCCAAGAAAAGTAACAGCTATTACCTCAGAAACAATCCCAATTCAACCCCAAGAAGTTGAAAAAGCTGGAAGCTTTGCTGACTTTCTTTCTCTTCGATGCTGTTCTTTGCGTTTGAATGGAACGAATGAAAGTTCAAGGGGGGGTTTAAGAGGAGGTCGTTTGGGAAATAAACTTGTGGCAAAACAAATTCATTATATATAGAGCGGAACGAAAGGGAGCGAAAAGGATAAGAGTAATAAAGGGGTTTGACGGATTTCTCTGATTTTGACCATCAAACGGCGAAAGGAGTTGATGGCGTAGTCAATGCACGGCGCAGCGCTAACGGTGACGGAGGCGAGCAACGGTGATTAACGGTTAAGACCGCCGACCAAACCACACACGGTTGCGAAGACCATAGAACATTCCAAAGCTTTTAATAATTTCTTATTCTAGTCAGTTTCGTCATTCTCTTGCGCTCCGTGAATATTAAGTGTCTTAATAAAACTGTGGGTAAATCAAATTCGAACTAAAACAATGAATTGTTTTGAAATATATTTCATTCCTAACACTATAATTTCTAAACATTTTAAAAAGGATGGAGATACATCTAACATCCTGAAATATTTTTTTTATGTGCGTTCAGTATTATAAACTTTTTTTTGTGTATCTAATATCTTTAAGTATTTTTTAGGTGTACCTAACACCCTAAATTATTTCAATTGTTAGGTGCAAAATTGCATTAAAAAATACTTTAAAGTTATGGATGCCCTTGAAAAATACATCAGGATGTTGTGTGCATCACAAAATACTTTGAGACATTAGGTATATCTACTAAAATATTTAAGGATGCTACATGCACATTAACCCTTTTTGAATTTGAAAAATAGAGTTGTTAGTTCATGGGTTCACAAATTATTCTTGAAGTAACCTAACACAATTTTAATTTTAATTTTAAGCTTTCGTCCCATGTTTAGCTTATTCCTATGGCACAAGCACCATTGCTGTAGGGCATAAATATTGAGTCAACTATGTTTGACTTTTTCTAACAACGTAATGTGACGTGGACAAGATAACTCCTTACTAGTCTTAATGTCAGGGCTACTTTATCCAAGCAAATATATTTTTCTTATACATTGAATAAAGCATAAAAATATAAAATAACATAATATTATGACTTGCCGTATAGTTGTATAATTTCTTACCTTCACTGGATAATTTGGGTTAGTTAAATTTTATTTCTTAGGTGAATGTCAAGAATGAGGAAGAAAATGAATTGCGACGAGGAGTGGCACAGTTGCTTAAGGCGTCGGCCTTCACCCCAAAAGGAAGGAGGTTCGATACCCGCTAATTGATGTGAATATCTTATTAGTGAGCAATCTGTAAATACCTCTGTAAGCGCTCTTTAAACTTAAAGACATGTCATGGCCCTGGTGAGTTACCGATATCAAACCCTACCTAAACTTTTCAGTTCCAACTTGAAATTTGCTCAGAGTGTGAAAGGTGGTGGGCCTAGTGGCAAAATGTACAACAGGCCGAATATATGGATTCCATTGTCTGGTTAAAGAATATTTTTAAGATTAAATAAATGGCATTCTAATTAAAAAGCATTTCAGGTTTAATCACGAATGGCAATATTAAAATCATCACACCAAGACCAACACGTGAGTCATATATACAACACCACTCATAATAAATTGACGTCGGTGCACGCGATATATGACCTTTTTGGAATATCACTATCAAATTATAAATAATAAGTAAAGTAGATGCTGATAATTTCAGAGTAATTAGGCATCTCATTCTGCTCAAGCCATATACCCAAAAAAAAAAAAAAGATAGTACTCCCTCAGATCTTAATTATAAGAACTAGTTGATTTTTTTGGAGAGACTAAGGAAACTTATTAAATTACTTTAAAGTATTTTTATTAAAACTTATTAGTTTAACTAATAAGTTAATATATAATTTAAGAATACACAACATATGAAATGATTAAGTAACTTATTTAGCTTCTTTAATTTCTCCAAAAAAAAGTCAACTAGCTCTTATAATTAAGACCGGAGGTAACAGTATGTTACTATTATGAATCAACGGCTTTCAATGGTTTTAAAACACAGCAGTAAAGTGGGATGTGTTCCATTTTAATTTCCTGCTCAAATATGGAGTTTCAATGAAGTTTCCTCATTCACACTATACTGATCCATTTTGAAATTCACGCACAACCAACATTAAAGCGCACTATCTATAATCTACTCCTCTGCTCCTGTTTAACTATACTTTACCCGATTTACAATATAGGCCACTTTAGTTTATTGTTTATACTCCCTCTCTAATTATAGGAACTATTTAACCGATTTTGGGGAATTAAGGAGATGAGTTAAATTAATTAATTTTACTCATTTTCTTAAAATGCACTTATATAAATTTAAAATGACATAAATAAAAGTGAATTACAACTCTGTCACATATCTCTCCGACCAATTTTCTTTTCCACGTGCTTTCTAATTGAAATAATGGTCTTGATATATATATGTATATATGTATATATATAGATCTATCTAGATACAGACACACACACACAGAGATATATATGTTTATCTATATGTTTGTGTGTGTGTGTACACACATATATATGTCCATATACATATACATTGACACACATAAACACAGATATACATATATATGTACACACATATATACATACATATATCCACACACACACATACATATATATATAAATGCTCCTAATAATGAGTACAAATATGGGTATTATAGAAAAAAATTGACAAAAGTTAAAACTTGCTCTTATAATTAATTAGGACCAAAACCAACTCCAAAATGTGTTCCTATAATTAGGACCGGAGAGAGTAATTAAGAAATGATATATAGTTGACCACGTACTTAAATTTGTCTTGAATTGAAACGTTGTTCCCACTTTATCCATATTAAAAGGTTTTAAAGAAGAGGGAATTAAATAAGGAGCGTTAATTATAAGAGTAAAATCGATATAATGAAGCATTAATTGCTCCTCAAGTTACTTATATTATGGACCAAATAGCTAGAGTAAGCCATTTCTAATATATTTTACCGGAACCAGGATAAATCTTATATTCGTTTCTCACTAACTCTAATCTATCTTAAAATTTAATAACTTTTCAACTCTAGCCCTATTTATATATACTTTACCACTAGTGTACAAAGCATACACAACAATAAATCAATGATAAAATTGTACATTTGTGTTAAAAATATAATAATGAGACTTATAAATAGGGGGGAAAGCTTCTCTTTGCATTATAAATAAAGACCATAACAGTATTTTCTTGATGAATATTGTATTATTTAGGGAGAATTCCAAATAAATATCATATGAAATTTCAAAACCCCTAAAAGTCTGTTATTATTTGTAAAGGACATAAAGGTGACATTGATCAAATTAGAATTTTAAAATGTTGATGAATTTATCATTATACCTTCAGTTTTTAAATTTAAAAAAAAATGAGAAAAAGAGAGACAATGGGGGTTGATGTCAAAAAAAATGGAGGTCCAGAGATAAAAACAAAGACGATGGTGTGAAGGTGGTCAATGGTAGTTGAGGAAAGAAGAAGAAAGGGAATAAGGACGGAGGTTCACTAGAAAAATGGTTGTCCGAGCTCTTTCTCTCTCTCTCTCTCTCTCTCTCTCTCTCTCTCTCCCCCCCCCCTTTGTCTTCCTTCGGTTGAAATCGTGGTGTTGGTGGTAGTTATGGCGGAGTGGTGGTCGAAGCTCGCTAGTGACGGTGAAGATGAAAGTTATTGTCTCTGTCAAGGAAAAGAGGCGAAGGAAGGTGAATGAGTGGTTGAGGATATTAGAGAAAGCCAGGAGGCTAAGGAAGAAGAAGGTGACCAGTAGAACAAACTTCACAATGTGATTGACAAGTTTAGTAATGGTTTTGACAAGAATTATAAAGGTTAAGTTTTGACAAAAGAATTTGCTAATGAAAACATGTAAGTTAGGATTCACCAACATTTGTGGCATTTGACCAAAATTTGTAATGTGATTGACAAATTTAGTAATAGTTTTGACAAAAATTGTAATGGTTTGACAAAAGATGTTGCTAAAGAAAACATGTAAGTCAGGATTCACCAACATTTGACAAGAATTGTGATGGTTTTGACAAGTTTAGTAATGATTTTGACAAGAATTGTAATTGGATTGACAATTTTAGTAATGTTGATGAATCATATCTAACGTTTTTTCCATCCGGAAGCGCTCTTGTGAAAATTATTACGAATCTTGTCAAACTCATTATTGTCCTTGTAAATCTCATTAGGAATTTTGTCAAAGGGCACAAATGTCAGTACTTGATAGGAAATCACCACTTCCTCTTTGTACATTTCCTTGATCTCAGTTTTGTCCAAATCTTTGAAATGGTGGTCGATCTAAGTGGAAAAGTGAGTGATCACAAGTCATGATGGTTTCTTACCACCACCTTGCTTTGATTCGGATTTATAAGCTCATCTACAAATCGATCTGACGACATTAAGTGTTGATATGATTCTAATTACCATTTGTTACTCAATTTTGCTCTCTGCAGTCTCTGTGCAACGAGTGTGGGGTCAGAAGTAGGAAGAAGAAGAGAGAAAGGGCAAGAGAGCAACAACAATAGTAAGATTGGGGGAAGTTTGAGGCAGGGATTAATGGCTCCAGGAAGAGAGGTTCTAATGCAGATATCAACGATGGACGATGGAGAGGCAGAGGAAGAAGCTGGGAGTGGAGAGAGAAGAGATAAAGCAAATGGTAGTTTGGTCTTTTACCCAAATATTCAAAATACAAATTCCTACCTGCTTACCTCTTTATCCTTTTCCTTTTTCAATAGATATTTCTGGATTTTGGAAATTCATATGGTGTTTAAATTTCATTCTCCCTATTATTTATGTATAAATATGAGTTAGATTACCAAAAATTTCCACAAACTCAGAAACATTATGCGAATAACTCTCATGATATTTGAAATTTAATAATAAGTCACCCTAAACTTTTAAATCTGTACAGACCAATCCAACATATTTTTCCTTTAAATTTTATTTTTGTATACATACATATAACCCCACAAATTAAATTTTGAGTTTTATGTATAACTTCTGAAACATTAAGAATGAACAAAAAACTAATAATTTGAGAATTATCTACTACATTTATAAATGTAAGATTTAAGGAGGTTTGTTGTAAAGTTTCAAAGTACATGTACATAATCGTTAACAGAGTTGTATATAATTTCACCAAGAAATATAAATATATATAGATGTATAGATATCACTGATTCTCTATTTTTCTATTTACACGTGCCATTTCACACCACTAAGGTTTGAACGCAGATATTTAAAATAAGAAACATACTTAAGTAACCATCAAAACGTGGTACTTAACATTTAAATTAATAATATAATATGCAGTAGATAGGTGAAAATGAATCAATTAATAAATTAATGGTCGTTAAGTAGTGTTGGAAATATTTTTGTAATTAAGCCTCGTGTAACAATGAGAGATACAGGCTATCCAAAAATCTGATGTAGTGGTCAGATGTTTTGACTTGGCAAAACCAAACATATAACATTATCCATTAATTCCCAACGATTAGGGTTTCGCATGGCAATGTCGACTGGAGAAATGATCACGTGTGAAATGAAATAGCGATCCGTGTTCCCATTTAGCTTACTTCAGCCACCCACGTGGAAAGAGAATGCTCGCGATCTACGCGCCACGTGGCTTTTCTCATGGACCGACTGGGGCCCATTTGGCTAGGCTTCGTTGAATAAGTCAAACCCCTCTGCTTTTTTAAAGCACTTTTTAACTCCCAAGGTCCATCCCATTATTTATACCAAACAAATAATTAAAAATTATATTTTCATCAAAACTATTACATTATAGAGTACATTGATATAAAATATACTACTGTCTTAAATATAAAATATAATTTATATTATAAATTTTATCTTATATTTAGAACTGTAATGAATAATACGTATTTTTTTTTAACGGAGTCTTTCTTTTTATATCAATAATCTCTTACTTTCAAACGTTTTCAGTCGAGTCCTCTGGACCCAGTTAAAAATTCATGCGATTGGCATTGACATAATGCCAGTAATTATGATGTCTATACCAGTATAACAGTTTATAATTGCTGGTAAAAAAAACTTATATTTAGGGGGGGAGGAAATAATATTAACATCTATTCCTTCATGTCCCTAATATTTAAAGGTAGCTAACTGGATATATTAAAGAAATGATAGAAATTAATTAATTTAAACAATTGTGATATGATCTCCCTGAAATATTTTTTCGGGAGAAAATAATAAATATCAAAAAATAAAATAGATTAAAATCTTATATCTAGAACAAAATTTAAACCTGAAATTAGCTCTTGTAATAGAGATGAGCGGTAGTATATACATGCATGTGTAAATTAAAGCATATTTTATGGTCACACTCTAAGTCTAGATTCCCCTCTATAGGCTCATGCATAGGAGAAATTCTTATGTAAACTTAGTTTGTCATGTCATTTGTGGTGACTAGTTAAAACACAACAAACCAGCTAACATTAATTATAGTTGGCTGCTCATGTATTTTATATATTTTTTAAAATGAATCCCTTGATTAATATTTCATTGATAAGATAAATCTTATGAATTTTATTAATTTTATTAATATGCCAACTAATATGTAGGATGTGCCAATCAGCTTATGAGTTATTGTATTTTAATTGGTTAGACCAAAAATGAGATGGCAAACCAAGTTCATATAAAAATTTCTCCGTGTGTATAGAAGGGAAGTTCATGAATATACTATATTATGTATCATTCGCTTATATCAGGCAATCAAACTTTTTTTATTTTTAATTTAATCAATGGTATATACAAACTACTTTCAACTTGGAACTAGGGTTGTTCATGGGTAGAGCTAGGCCGGACATGACCCTTGCCTAATACCTGCTCAAAAGATAAACAAACAACTTTTGCAGACCGCTGTCTGGCTTTGCCCGATGAAAGCCCGAGTAATTTTCAGGCTAGCATGGGTAGGCTTCTATATACCCAAGAATCTCCCTAAAATTGAAAAAATAATATAGCCAAAAAATTACAATTGTAATTTGAAATTTCAAAATCTCATTCTATGTAATAGTCCTTTTTAGATTTTATTGTTTAGATTCAATTCATATGCCAATGAAACAAATTAATTCACTAGAGATTATTTTTTTACTATTAAATAATAATTTATTTCTCGAACACTCAATTTCTTAATTAAATGTGCTTATGAAAAAACATCCATATTTGTTGAGTAAATAGAAAATATGCTTATTCACTATATTCTAACTGAATGTTAAGTAAATATACTTGTTCAATTTTGTCAAATAATAAATATATGTGTATATATTATGATATATTTTAAATACAATATAATATACACTTCGGGCAAGGTCAAATTGGCAAGCCAACATACCTTGCCCGATGTTCTACCCTGTATGGTACCTAGCCTAGCCCGAAGATGCCCAAGTAATTTATGGGCTGATTTTTCGAACTAAGCTGAGCATTTTTTTTATTGTGCTCAGACTAGCATGGTGGGCATTTGAGTCTCATGAACACCCCTACTTGAAAGAAAGAGGATTTTCTCATTAGCTAAGTTTATCCTTATCTCTTATCATCCAATCCAAACCATTGATTTGACTTAATAAGGTTGTTGGTGTAGGCATTTTATATCAAATGTATGATCCAGATTTAAAGCCAATGAGAGACAATGAGAAAATGTCAATGAGAGGATCCGGACCCCAAAAAGACCCATGGCCAATATTTGATGCAGTCGAATTGTAATTAATGAAAAGGTTAATGTAGAGTAAAGTATAATTGTTTTTCTATAAAACAAAGTTAAGGTCGAAGGTTTATGTTTTTGGGGTCATCAAAGAAATCACCATTGACCAGATTATGCCTTTTTTTTTTTTTTTTTGATAAGAAAATTTTAGGAAAGGGGTTGGGCTCACCCACAATCCAAGGGCAGGGCGCTTGGAGCCCAGTCCGCATGGCATACTGGACAGAGAGTACACATGTCTCCACCTCTACCAGCATTTCCACTGCTTCTCAGACCCCTAGGATGCCTCCCCCAGCGCCTTGACCAACGTAGGGATCGAACCCCCTCCCTTGAGGTGAGGAAGTCCGACCCCCTTGCCAGTTGAACCCAAGGACAAGGGGTCAGATTATGCCATTTTGATGAGGCCTGAGAAGTGGTACAATACGAGTAAGGCCCAAAATGGTGTTTGAACGAAATACATGATTCAGTAGCTATGGAACCATAATGGGCCGGGACAAGCAAAACATGTGTCACACGCCTCTTACTTTTACTAATGAACCAAATACCCATCAACGTTAGGTATCATAGGAACTTATTTAGACAAATAATCAGGTTATTATTTATTTATTTATTTATTTAACCAAATAAATAAATAATATTTCTTGCTTTCATTTATCTATTTCAGACAATATTTCTTTCTTTTTTCCAACTCTGACACCCCTGTTTTATAAAACTAGGTTATTATGCTGTATCTTTCTATTATATTGATCCTTACTCAAAAAATATGTCCATGGGGCCAAAATTAAAAGCTACCTATAAAAGTGGGGCCTAAATTAAAATTAAATTTAACAGTTTTTACAAGAAATATTGCAACATGATCCCTTGTTTCCGTCCTCATATGAATGTATGACTACTATATATATATATATATATATATATATATATATATATAAAGAGTGGGGAAGAAAAGCACATGAGAGCACATGTGGAAATGAAATATGGAGGAGGAGGCCATGATGAGATGTTGAGGATTCACACATGCTTCCTTCCTTTTATTAGTATGCGTTGACAATATTAATTAATAATAAAAATATTAATTGTGAATGTGTTTGAATCTTTTGCTTCAAGTTATACGTATGTGCCCATGCCTCTCTTTAATTATACCCTTCCATTTTTCTAATAGTAATAATATTTATATATATATATATATATATATATATATATATATATATATATATATATATATAAACAATGAATCTCTTTTTTTTTTTTTTTGTGGCAACACAAAAAAAAACAAGAAGAAGAAGATGCAATGAATATATATCCACCCTGAATATAAAATGATGTTCATGTGCTGATGAATGACTTGCAACACAAACGGAAAGTTTTCATTTGTAATAAAAAAGTGTTCACTACTATTTATACTAGGTAATTTCATACCCGATTTAAAAAGTGAGATTTTTTTTAAAAAAAAAATATATATACAATTTATTTGTTTCACATAAGCTTTGTTTGATATTATTATATTTAAAAAATTATATTATGCGATATAAATTTTACAGACAACTCTAAAAATACAAATGTAATCGACATAGGAGTTGAAGACCCCATTGGTGACACTTTTTCATCCATAGTTCAATATTCACACACACTAATTATAATGATAATATTTTTTAAATGCTTGATAATATAATGGATAATCCAATTATAATACAACGTGTGTGTCACCACTTGCTACCATTGCAATATGGGGAGTAGGTAGGCGCCTGAGTAGGTAGTCTTCAACCATATAATCAGAGTCCTGAGACGTTCCTCAACAATTAATTAATAAAAATTAAAATATAAAGTGTGGGGTTGCTAAGAGAATTTTATTATATATATGGACACATATAATTTGAACATATCTAGAATCAGATGTGTATTACTATTATTGGAGAGCTTTTTATTTAATTTCTTGACCATATATATCAGAGTGTTGAGAACAGCCAACCACGCACTTACAAACAAGGGAAAATCCTTTTCAGGGTCATTTTAGAACTGACAATCCCAGAAAAGCCCTAGGGTCTTTTTTGAGATTTTCAGAATTTTTGATGAGTTGTTAACGGGGCTGATATAGTTGTTAACGGATAGGTTTTAACAACTAAATCAGCCCCGTTAACAACACTTTTCTAACAACTATATCAGCCCCGTTGACAACTATATCAGTACCCCATTAACAACTATATCAGCCCTGTTGACAACTCACCCAAGATTCTGAAAATCCCAGAAAAGGCCTTGGGGCCTTTTCTGGGATTATCAGAATCTTGAGGCCTTTTTTGAGATTGTCAACCTTAAAAGGGCACTGAAAATGATTTTCCCTACAAACAACATAAGCAACGTCGATGAGAAGTTTGACCTCCACATGACAAAATAATAAAATATCTTGTCTTAAATATAAAAAATAGTTTTTTTAGAGATTAAAGAAGTTAAATAAGTTATTTAATTATATTATATGTTGTGCATCCTTATATTATAGGGAAAATTATAATAAAGGACCAAAGGAAAATAATATTTATTAAGAAGGACCATAAAAATAGTAATTATTTTGAAGGACCAGAAATTAAAATATTAAAATAGAAAGACTAAATTGCCCTTAGCCATATTTTTTATATTTTCTCTAATTAAATCAGAATCTGAAGTGATTGATGGATAATGATAAATAAAGACAAATCAGAATCTGCGAAATTAGCTCTCTACTGCACCAGACTAAATAATAATCCTTTTACTTGTACAGACACGCCATGGATAAACGAACACACAAACGCCATTGATTAATTGTGAATCCTTCACAAGTCATTGTTACAGAAATAATAATCCTTTTATTAGAATTATGTCTTCAAAGAAACATTGGATCACCCAACAATACAAAAGCATATTGCAAAGTATACGTTCAGGGTCAGGAGAGAGGTTGCAATAACAAAGAATTGAATGCCCAACAGAGAAAAGTGTGGCTCCAGCTCCTCATGCCACAAAGGAAGTTGGTCCCCTGGTTAAAAGTTCCTTGTCACTCCTTCTGAATTTATTATCTACACAACAAATATGGAATAGCTCACCGATTTGAATGTAATAGAGACGCTAATTTAGTACATTCTGATTTGTCTCTATTTATGATTATCCATCAATCACTCTGATTCTAATTTAATTAGAGAGAATATAGGAAATCTGGCCATGGGCAATTTAGTCTTTTTATTTTAATATTTTAATTTGTGGTCCTTCAAAATAATTATGATTTTTATGGTCCTTCATAATAAATATTATTTTCCTTAGGTCCTTTATTATAATTTTCCCTATATTATATATTAGTTTATAAGTTAGATAAAATAGTTTAAAAAAGAATGATGAATATAAATATTTTAAAGTAGTTTAATTAACTTTCTTAATATTTCTTAAAAAGTCAAATTCATCTTATATTTAGGATAAGAAAGAGTAATTGTAAGTATGTGAATTGATTCTGAAATATTTTATTGACTTTTGTAATAAATTTGATATAAAAAAACATTAAGCTACGTACGTTTAACATTAAAAAAAAAAACTGACATAATATTTTTTTTATTTTTTAAGTTCAATCTCTATCTTCTAGCGACGTGATACATTTTCTTTAATAATAGTCAATATTGTATATCACGCTAACTAATTCTAACAAGGGGCGTGTAAGGAAGATATAACCTCCATCGTCCTTAAAAGAGTTTACAATATTAAATTTCCTTAACTCATATTTGTGTAGTAAATTCACCTCTTATTAGTTTTGTTCGTTACTTATTTATAACTAACTTAAATTTTAAAGATATTATATAT
Organism: Acacia pycnantha; assembly: GCA_025563575.1. NCBI lineage: Eukaryota > Viridiplantae > Streptophyta > Magnoliopsida > Fabales > Fabaceae > Acacia > Acacia pycnantha. Next base: position 402,157 of record JAMWYP010000181.1, on the reverse strand, counting down.
TATATGTATATAATTTAATCAGTAAAAGCATGCATGATCAATTGTGTGAAAAGTTTTTAAATTCACGAGTTTAAGTAAATTTGTGACAAGAATGTAAGCTTAATTGGATCGTAAACTCATAAGAGTTGTCTCCTAAACTCCAAACCTTCCCAGCTGTCTCGCTCGTCTCTGCTAGGATTCACTGTGCGCTCGTCTTCTCCATCCTCCAAGGCGGCTTCTGTCTCGCCGGCGGCGTTCTTGCCGCCGGCGAGCCTCCTCTCACTCCACAACTGCAGTAAAAGTGTAGATCGGACCTCGAAGAGCCAGAAGCAGTGAGTTTTAGCTTGGAACAGGGACACAAAGCGGCGACCTTCCTTCTTCTCCGGCGCCGGCTTTCCTCTGGTCTCCGTCCTCATCGTCTCTCCAGCTCCGGCGTCCCTCTGTCTTTTGGGTGCAGCTATGGTTCTCTCTCGTCTCTGGCGGTGGGAGCTTTTGACTGGACGTCTCCTTCGATGGTGGTCTCCGGCATGGCGGTGGTCTCTGGTGCGACGGTTGTCTCCGGTGAAGGGGTAGTCTGCCTTTTTCTTTTATTTGCATTGTTTTTTGTGTTTGTGTTTCTTCTGTTGTTGTGGATTTGAGATTTTATGGTGGTGTTTTCTGTTGTGGTTTGGATCTGCGATTTTGGGGGAAGGGTTGTATCAATGGTTGATAATGTTTTGCGCCTTATCTATGAGAGGACCATTGTGAGGTTTGTTCGATTGTGGCAAATCCAAAGCTTTAGTGTTAGCCAAAATTTGTTCGGTGAGTGGTCGACATCACCAAATGTGTTTCAATGGAGGAGTAAGAGTATTCTTCAGGACTTCACTTGTCGTTTTTCTTTTGAGGTTGGGTTTTCTCTGTTCTGTGCCCCAAGTCGGGGTGATTATGTAGCTGACCTTTGTGTAGCTTTTGCTTATAAGGAGGTGTGCCCTATGGGATGAGTCTTACAAGCAACACCTTCTTTCATGTCACTTCTAACCTTGGATGTTCAGGAAGCCGACGATGGAGACTTTGATGTTACTTTTATTCCCACATGTTTTGTGGTGATTAGCTTTCCTACATTTGGTTTGTTCTTGTTATATTTATTAGTCTTCTTGTTCCAGTTTGTTTTTGTTTAGTGTCTGTTCCGATTTGTTTTCATATTGTAATCGTCAAAATTTGTTGTAACTTTTATTATTAGTATTAATATAGTTTCCATTTGACCCAAAAAAAAAAGTAAACTCATAAGAGTTTACATTTATTAATAAGTATGGTTAAAAGTATAGAATTAAAAATAATTTAATTTGATATATTTTAAATACGAATAACTAAAATTAAATCCATCAACATTTATAATTAATCATATCCAATAAATAAATTTCTATGAAGTTTATACTCCCTCCGGTCCCAATTATAGGAGCAAATTACCAGAATTTGGAGGGATTAAGGAATGAAGTTAAATTAGTTAATTATATGTATTTTCCTAAAATACCCTTACCCAAAATTTAAAATGATATTAAAGAAACGCTTGTTGAATTTAGAGGGAAATTACATTGAAGTTTACTCAGCGTACATATACGTACATATGTTTGTATGTGTGTGTATTGCTCATATAGGGAAATTACAGTTCGACGAACATTTTTGTACGTGTCTGTGTGGGGGGCTCAGGTAGGGAAATTACAGTTCTATGTATGAACAAAACCTTTTACAATTATTATTATATATAAAAAATATATAATTTAGGTGTATATGACATTAATGAGTTGCAAACATTATTTACTTTACAAAATATATAGGTGTATTATTATTGTCTTTAATTATTATTGAAAAGGTATAAATAGGGGTATTATAGGAAAAAAATTGACAAAAGTTAAAACTTGCTCTTATAATTAGGACCAAAACCAATTCCAAAATTTGCTCCTATAATTAGGACCGGAGGGAGTATATATTAAAGTCATTGAACATAATCAAAATGAATAAAATAACATGAGTTTAAGAGTGAGTTGACATAATTTTATAAGGTAAAAACGATAATCTTGATGTGTAAACTCATAAATTTAATCGAATTTATGGCTAATACGAGTTTAAGTACAAATTGACTCGATTTTATAAGTTAAAAACATAAAACCGGTAAACTCAGATAGTTAACTCGTGAGTTTGACAATAATGATTGTGAGTCATGAGTGACTTGAATCATCTTTAACATTAATTGAAAATTATTGGTGTAACTTAAATAATTAATGAATTAAAAAATATAAAGTGAGATCCAGGAAGCTAATTTAAGAGGTGGGGTTCGTATTCCAGAATGAGATTTTGTTTGCTTAAATTCTTCACTTGCCACACTTTATATCAAATCAAAATTTGGTCATTTAGGTGTGTTAGGTTGGCTGTTCACCCTCTTCTATTTCTTACTTTATTTCATACCCAATTAATTAATTACTTGCTATATCAACTCATAACTTATTCATTTGTCCATATCTCCCTCCATTTTTCTTTTTTCCAATTTTTTGGCCCTAAAATCATGATGGAAGTTGTAGTTTTATTTTAGAAATGGAAATTAGTTATTCCACCAGCTCTATCTATTATTACAATAAAATGCATTAATCCCCTCTTTGTTTTAATTAAATTATTGAAACTTTCCCTCAATTATTACACTACACTCTCTTAAATGTTTAATATTTCATTTTGACATTTTCATTCCTCTAGTGATTTGGCTTAACTCTTAAACTCTTACATTTTTCTTTAAACCAAAACACGTCTTGTTAACATAAGGGCAAAACTAGTATATAATTAACTATAATACATAGATATTGTTGTTTCCCTCTTTGTTTTGTTTTGTTTTTTTAATTTTCTTTCTTTTAATTAAGAAGAAGGGATAAGGTACTAATATATTGAGATCGAATCTGCCAGCATTATTGTCAAACTCGTGAGTCTACTCTTCAAATTAAACTCCTTACATATTTACTTCGTAAATTGTAAAAATATTTATAAAAAACTAAAATAAATATGCATTTAATGATTAAACTCGTTTTCTAGTTTACGATACGAGTTTACATTATTATCACGAATTTAACCATTTTGTCTCCAAGAGACCCGAAGGCAATGAAATCAAAACAAATAAAATGTCACTCTTTGTCATCTTTAATCTAGAAGCTACTTAATTAATTTTATATAGATTAAGGAAATGAAATAAATAGGTTTATTTGAACAAATGTGACATAATCTTCCTAAATAATTATTTTATAATATTATCCTATATATATCATTTTATAAGTTAAGTAAATTAGCTTTGAGAAAAATAAATATACTAGATACATTGATTTGAAATATAATATTTTGGACTAAATTCAACTCCTACTTAAATCTTTTATATATATATATATATATATATATATATATATATATATATATATATATGAGTTTATCGTTTATCATGACATAAGCTTATGTCAAGTCACCCCAAAACTACGTCGTTTTGGGAGTTCATTAATTCCCCTAACCCCAAAACGACGTCGTTTTGGGAGTTAGGGGAATTAATGAAGGATATTTTAGTATTTTTGTTATTGTATTTATTGCATGAATTTTACTAAAACATCATTCATTAATTCCCCTAACTCCCAAAACGACATCGTTTTGGGGTTAGGGGAATTAATGAACTCCCAAAACGACGTAATTTTGGGATGACTTGACATAACCTTATGTCAAGTGACATGACAAACGATAAACCATATATATATATATATATATATATATATATATATATATATATATATATATATATGTTAACCATATGTGTACTTTTGATCCAAAAAAAACCACGTGGTGCTGGATGCTCCTTGAGGCAAAACCCATATGTATTATTGCTCCTTAACCCTTAATATTTTATTGACTTTGAGAAAAAGAAGAGGGAACAATGCAACAACAAAAAATTGTTTAGAAAAAGAAAAACAATCAAGGGAAAATTCATATGGGCCCAAATAATAAAGAAAAACCCAAAAAAGACCCAAAGATTCTGAAAATCCAAAAAAAAAAAAACTCAGGGCCTTTTCTAGTATAAATTCAGTAAAACGTGAGTTGTTAACATGACTGATATAGTTGTTAATGGGTAGGTCATTAACAACTAAATCAGTGCCATTAACAATAATATCCTAACAACTAAATCAGTACCCGTTAACAACTATATCAATCCTATTAACAACTAACGTTTTAATGAAATTATACTTGGGACCTTTTTTGAGATTTACATAATTTTTAGGCATTTTTTAAATTTTTCTTTGTTATTTAGGCCCATATAGATTTTCCCAACAATCAATTGGGACAGAGGAAGCAATAGTATGAATGACCATAAAGTTCACCTGCAAGACCACTAAAAGTGACCCACGTGTCCAAGTTAATGTGGGCATTAAAGGGAAAATTCATCTTAGGGCCCTTTTAATAGGAAAAATTTCAAAAGGCCCCAAGATTCTGACAATCCCAAAAAAGACCCCAAGGCCTTTTCTGAGATTTTCAGAATCTACGTGAGTTGTTAACATGGCTGATATAGTTGTTAACGGGGTACTGGTATAGTTGTTAACGGTACTGATTTAGTCGTTAGTAAAATATTGTTAACTGGGCTAATTTAGTTGTTAATGACCTATCCGTTAACAACTATATCAGCCCCGTTAACAACTCATCCAAGATTTTGATAATTCCAGAAAAGGCCTTGGGTTTATTAGAATCTTGGGGATTTTTTTGATATTTTCCCTGTAAAAAGGATCCTGAAATGAATTTTCCCTTAATTAAAAATATGGTACTAGTATTTTTAAAAAAAAAAAAAAAAGATCTCAGCACGCAGATTATCAATATGTTTTTTTTTTCTTTTCAAAATTTTATTTTCTAATAAGATATTTTTTTGGGTACATTAAGAGGATATTATTCTCTTAAAAAGAGAGAGGAGCTAATAGGTTGTAATCCTTGTTGAGAAGTGTCCACATTTAATATTTAACAATGTCAAAAATATAATTGACTCCAATAAAAAAAAATCAATGCTTAATAAAAAATTATTTTTAAAATTTAAGTATACCTAATAAAGTTATATAAAATTTTAAAAGTAAATAATATATGCATTCGTTTTTATAAAAGAAAATTTATACTCTTTATTGCATTTTTTTTACTTGATTTGACAATGGACGTAGACCTCTATGATTTTGACAAAATTGATATTTGGCCATACATAGAATTTGACTTATTCACGCAGTATCCACACGAAATTAAAGAATATGTTGAGACTCCGATCACATTATACAGCAAATTTAATATAGAGAAAAAAAGAAAGAGTATTTTTATGAGAGAACCTAGAGCGTTGTTTCATGTGTAATATATACAGACTTCTTACTCTTTCTATCTCACATCCTATATATAATATATGTATAGTTGCATAAATATAAATGTAACTTTTAAATATATATACGGTTATATAGCAATAGTTCGGCGAAAAAAAATAATAGTAATAGACACAATTTTCTTTCTTGTAGAATCCCTTGAGGCATAAATATCACTAAAGTGAGTTTTGCCTCTTCCAACAAAGCATTTTTCATACACTACACTATGGGAGTGAAAACATAGATTTTACCTAAAAACGAAAGGAGAATGAAAAATCGTAAAACGTAAAATCGTAACGTAGTAAAAACGTAAAAAAATCGTAAAAACACAAAAGCGTTTGGAAAATTAGTAAAATCGTTTTAATGAAAAAAAATCGTAAAAACATAAAATCGTAGTGATAAAACGAGTTTTTAACTACCATGCACTAGACACAACCTTTAAACCACAAAGAAATATCTTAATATCTAAATCATGCCTCTCCATATTTGCATAACCCCTCTTAATTGGAGTTTGAGCCCTAATCCACCAAGGACTAATTATATGAAATTTAAGAAATAAATCATACTTGAAGTAATATTATGATTGATTATATTTTTAGAAAATTTGTTTTGGGTTTTATATTACTCCCTCTAGTCCTAAATAATAATATATAATAAAGTTTGTAGTAGAAATTACATTACAAATTTTCTCCTATATTTAGAATCGGAAGTAGTATGATTTATTTAATCATCATTTTATTAAACAAAGATTAGTAAAAGTAATCGAAAGCATTAATTTTTTCTGCCAACAACAAATGTTTCAACACTTCTATTCTGTATAAGAAATATGAGGATCTGGCTTCAATCCTCTTCTCTTCCTATCCTCTTCTTTATTTGAGCCGTCGGATGAAGATCTGGACGGTGTAAAAAAAATTTAATAAATCACCGCATGCGGTACACAAACTGCATGCAGTAAAAATTTAATTTTTTTAAAAAAAAATTATACCGTCTAGATCTTCATCTGACGGCTCAGATGAAGAAGAAGATGGAAAAGGATGGGAAGAGAAGATAACTGAAGCCAGATCCGAAATATGAATCCATAACAACTTCATTTTTTGTTACGATATGCTCCAATGAAGACTACGTCAATGAAAATGGATTTTCATAATTACGGACAGTTTAGGGCCTTTGGTAACCTTATCAATTTAATGCGAAAATGCCATTAATCTAATGTTACTTTATTTTATTTTCTTACACATTTGTAGGATAAAAATGTCATTTTTATATTTTTACATTTTTTTCATGTTTTGATCAATTTTACTCATTTAAATATATAATAATATTTCAAGAAAAAATGAAATACTATTTAAAAAATAAATAAATCAGCATCTCTTTTATTTAAAAAAAATATAGTTCCGCTCAAAATTAAAGAATGTACGAAGCGAAGTTTTCCATGTTTTTAAATAACCGACCCGCATGTCTAAATCATCGTCAAAAGTCAGTTTTTGAATTTATCTAATTATTTTTTTAAAAAAAAATTATGAAATAGCAGCGACTTGTCATTTTTTCTCATTCTTTTTGTGAAGGGGATATGCTCTATGCAAGTTTTTAGTATTTTTCCTATTTCTCTACTCTCACTCTACGGTCCAATTGTGGTGCTGCTGAAACCTCAAGCTTATTTATGCTTTCTTTTCCTAAATATTCTTTTCTGTCGTTATTGTTCTTCTAATCCCCTTGGAGAGTAAATGAACGATTGCTTCTCACTTTCACTCTTCTGGGTTTCAATCTGCTTCTGCTTCTTCTTTTGGAAAAAGCGCGTTACTTTTTCAACTCTCCGTTCTTATCTCGAATGAAATGGTAAAGAAATTTCTGGTTTCAATTCTTTTATTATTATTTTGTTTCAGATGGGTCAACCGTTACTGCTTTTGAACGTTTTCGATCTGTCTGCTACGTTCCAGGAAGGTATGTTCTGTGAGTTGTTTCGTCATGTGGGTGCTTGCGTGAACTTGGATTTTTTTTTTTTCCTATTGCGTGTTACACTTGTTCAGTTGTTTGTTTGCTGAGAAAAAAATGAAAACACCAAGTTAGATGCATTTGGTCAAAAGCCTGTACTTTTCTCTGTTGAGGTTAAGCAGTTGTTGACCTGTTTTTGGTCATTTTGATCTCTGCCCTCTCTTCTAAGATTATTTTTCTCCTTGCTTTTTTGTCTTCCTAATCTTTAGTCTCCAGTGTTACCTATATCAAGGTAAGATTTGAACATTAGATAACAGATCAAGTGTGGATATTGATATTAGCATTCCATCCTCCTACGTTCTCTTTTTTTGGGTCTCGAGATATTTCCTTTATTTAGTCTCTAAATTTGCAGTTCTTGGTGGATTGTTGCATTATTTGCTCAGTTGTTTCAACAGTAATGCTAAGTTCTGGTTTTATCTGCAGACTTCATACATGCTTCTGGTTTATAATTCAAAGTAATAGTCTGTAGTTTATCACTTGCTATTCAATCTAATAAGCCTTGTAGTGAAATTTAGTGTTGATTTGACGTGTTTTGAATGTTCTTCTTCTCAGGTGCATGATTCAATGGATTGGATGATTAATAGGGAATAGAGAAGGCACAAAAAAGAGGAGATGAAAGAGGAGTCGATAGGACTGATAATTGGAATTTCCATAGGTGTTGTTATTGGAGTGATTTTGGCTATTTCTGCACTGTTCTGTTTCAGATACCATAGGAAGCGTTCACTGATAGGCAATAGCAGTTCACGGAGGGCAGCCACCATACCCATCCGTGCAAACGGCGCTGATTCTTGTACTATTCTATCAGACTCAACACTAGGTCCAGAATCACCTGTAAAGTCTGGGAGGAGTGGATCAACCTTCTGGGTTGATGGATTTAGGAAGAGTAGCATGGTTTCAGCATCTGGAATACCTGAGTATTCATACAAGTATGTATTTCTCATAAGAAGTTGCAGTCCTACTAACTCAGTCCTACATTTAAGACCAGATATGGTACTTAGTCTTGCATATGTTTTCATTGGAACAGGAAATGATCCGTGTAAATAAAATGTGCATGCTTTATGATCTGTGTGTTGGATGGCTATAATGTGTCAGTCTTTCCACCATTATACTATTAAGCTTGTTAATTTAGATGTGAGTGCTTGAAGGCATGTGTTTATTTACCACAGGCTTAATATGCCTCAGCTACATTTATAAGGTTCTTACTTTTGAGGATTTGCAGCATCAGATATCTTGTTTATTGATGTGATAAATTAAGTGAACATTATTTGTAGCTTGTATTAGAGTTCAACATTAGTTGAACTTAATAGATGAGAGGCTGCATTTTTCATGTCCTGTCTGGTCCTTCTGCCTTTCTGTTTAATATTGTGTTTCACACTTCAGGGATCTGCAGAAGGCGACATATAATTTCACGACAATCATAGGACATGGTGCATTTGGCCCTGTTTATAAAGCTCAGATGTCTACTGGGGAGACAGTTGCAGTTAAAGTGCTTGCAACTAATTCTAGGCAAGGGGAGAAAGAATTCCATACGGAGGTTGATAGTTACTGTGAATCATTTACTATCTTAGGGAATTGTTCTTAGATTTAATTTCAATGATATATATTTAGAGTTGAGCAATTTTTAAACAGGTAACTTGAATAAATGAATGGTAAAAGTCCAACTAAGAAGAAAAATAAAGCAATGATGTCTATGAATCTTGTTCTTTCAAACCATTTTGGAAAATTAAATGCATTTTTATAACTACATCTTGAATTGAAAATTTTGTTTTAACTCTTGATATACATTATTGGCGGCTTGACATGCTTGCCTTGTGTTTTTTTTTGGGGGGCAGTTGGCGATTTCATTTTTGTTCAGTCTCTAGGCATCATGGAGTTGATTCTTTGTTAATGATGAATGTTTAGTTTTTGAAGAGTAAATAATCAGTTTTGACGTATCATGTTATTTTAAATTATTGTCAGGTTATGTTATTGGGGAGGTTACACCATAGAAACCTGGTGAATTTAATTGGATATTGTGCAGAAAAAGGTCAGCATATGCTGATTTATGTCTACATGAGTAAAGGCAGCTTGGCTTCCCACTTGTATAGTAAGTTTCCTCTCTGTCTTTTTTACTTAAATAAATTTCAAGTATTTAGAAACCTAGGTTTGTAATTACTAATTAGGGTTTTGTTAGCCCACATCTGGATTTAATGTAGGATTATGAAACTGATTGTCATTAAAATGCCTATTCTCAGTGGGGTTTCTACTGATTGTGTATAGGGACACACTATCCGCTTTTGTACTTCTCTTTTCTTTCTCTATCTCATTGACTACATTTATGACTGCAGAGAATATGGGATTCAATTCCAAATGAAATTGAAATCACCTTTCTTGTCTCTATATTCAGGTGAAGAGAACAAGGCACTGAGCTGGGATTTGAGGGTTCATATAGCCTTGGATGTAGCAAGAGGCTTGGAATATCTTCATGATGGGGTAACTGTATTTTCAAGTCATCAGCACCAATCTGTTTCAGTGATGTTTGTTTGCTGTTTAGTTACAATTGTTATTTATGATCACTTCAGGCGGTTCCTCCTGTGATCCATCGAGATATCAAATCCGCAAATATTCTATTGGACCATTCGATGCGAGCTCGGGTATGTTATTCATGGATAAAAGATACAGAAATGCTAAATGACTGAGCCTTTATGCATTCTATTGTGGTAATTAGTGTTGAATTGAGCAGGTTTCGGATTTTGGGCTATCAAGAGAAGAGATGGTGGATAAGCATGCAGCTATAAGGGGAACCTTCGGGTATCTTGATCCTGAGTATGTCTCTTCGGGCACTTTCACTAAAAAAAGTGATGTGTACAGCTTTGGGGTGTTGCTTTTTGAACTTATTGCTGGCAGAAATCCTCAACAGGGTCTTATGGAATACGTCGAGCTTGTGAGATCTCTCTCTCTCTCTCACACACACACACACACACACTGGATTTGGTGGTTTTGGGTGATATGTAGTACAAGATTATTTTTGAATTAGTTAAGGAAGACATTTAGGCAGGGTGTAGTTTTTTCAAATTTTGAGATCAGGTTTCTTAAGTATATTGGTATGGGCATGTTCTATAACTTACCGCTACAGCATCATTAACTCCTTCAAAAGAGCCTCTCCAACTGTCAGATTCTCAAATAATTTGATCACAACATTTAAAGAACTGCTTCTAAACCCTGTCAAATTTGGGGGGAAATTTCAGGTCTTTGGCGTAGTTTGTTGGGTACTTGCTATTAATTTCTTCAATAAAAGTGAAACATGTGACTCTTCCATGAAATTTTCTCCTCATAACATGATTGTATTAAAGAATTTGACACCAAACACTTGTGCATGTGCAACTTTGGTTACAAACCTAAGTTGGTTCTTTAGGTGTCTTCTTTTAGTTTTTTTTATAAGAGTATAGCATGTGACATTTCTAAATAGTTTCTTCACCTGTCATAATTCTACTGAAGAACCTAATACTCCCTCCATCCCTATATATAAGAGCAGCCTTTCAACTGAATCACGAGATTCTAAAAAACAGTTAAAAGTAGTTAAATGTAATAATTATGTAGGAAATTTAATTTTTCCCAAAAAATGCCCCTATTTATGAATGGGGGTGAGAGAGAGTAATGATGAGAGAATGATGAAAGAGAATGTATGTAATAATAATTAATTGAGGGCAAGATGGGAAAAGTGCATTTATTATTGAGACAAACTCAAAATGAATATTACATTTAGTGACAAGTCCATTCAAAAATAAGGCTCTGATACATAGAGACGGAGGGAGTAATAAAGATCTAATAGACACCAAAGTTTTGTCCATGTACTTGTATGATAACTGTAGTGAAATTTTCATGTTGTGGTTGAATGATCAGTTTTGAGCTTAATGTATGTTACTATTGATGGGTGATTAGGCAGCAATGAACACTGAGGGCAAAACTGGTTGGGAGGAAATTGCTGATGCTTGCCTAGAAGGAAAGTTTGATGTGCAAGAGCTGAATGAGGTTGCAGCCTTTGCATACAAGTGCGTGAACCGTGCCCCGAGGAAACGCCCCTCGATGAGGGACATAGTGCAAGTCCTGACGCGGATTCTGAAGTCAAGGCCCCCGAGGAATCACCACCGGAAGGCCTTGTCTGCAACTACAGATGAAGTGGCATCCATGGATGGTGATCAGCCAGAAACAAAGATTACTGTAACTGACCACAGGCGAGAAGAGTCAATGGATAGTACAGTTGACGTCTATGAAGTATAGAAGTTGGTTTTGCCTTTTACTTTGTTTTTTTTTAAATGCCAACATTTTCATGGTTGGGTTTTGCTTTTGAATACATGTCGTGGCCGTATATATAACATGGTTTAGGGTTTGGTTTCTGTGATTGGCTTTGATCATCATTCCCTGTATTTCTCTGTAACTTTTTTTTTTCCTTTCATTTTTTTTTGGCTCTAATCGTTTTGACTTTGTACATTGAATACCTCAGGAATGAAATGAAAATGAAAAGAATGAAAACAAAAGAATTGTTACCTTCATGCTTTTGGCAGTATCTGGTTTTTCACTTCATTAACAATTAAGGTATTATAGATCAAAACTAATAACGATGTTGGTTTGAGATGATAAGAGTAGTTTCATCCTGTAAAGAGGAGAATATAAGTTTTAATAATGAAAAATGTGCTCTTGGCTCAACAAAAATTAGTCTCAAGTGACTTGTGGATACTATTGATTCAAAGAAAAAAGATACATAATTTATAGTATAAATTACATTACAAAAGTAGCATGGATAAAAAAATTCCAAGAACTGAACTAACCAGAAACAGGATGGACCTGATGGATCGAGCAAAAAAAAATTCTCGATACGAAACTATTCTGGTTATAGGGTTTCCAAACAGAGTCAATTATTTAAGTGGAGTAAAATTGTGTGCGAACCTTGTCCTGGCAAAAAGCCAGAATGAGATAGATTACAATGAGAATGGCGAGATTCCATGGCGGAGGAGGTTTAGACAGGGACGATAGCTTTTGACGACGTGCGTGAAGTCCTTTTGGCATCGAAATTGAAGGCTTCGAAAATCTCCCAATGAAGTGTGAAACTATTTCCAGTTTGTATAATGCCAATGGAATTGCGATTGGTATAATCCAAAGCATTCTTCGTTTTAGGGTATCGCCAAATTGCAATGTAAGTATGAAGAATAACCCCACCACTGATACGAGCAGAATTACTTTGTGGTTTAACATTGTTGGAGTTTATGTTGAATGAGCAAGAAAAGGATGTATGTGTGTGTAGAAAAGAAAAACTTTGTGGTCTGTCAAATTATCTGCTTGAATTGGTTCAAATTAAATACCACGTCTATAATTTGAATTTGTTATTAATTATCTTGATTTATACTATTTGATATGATATCAATTAGTGACAATTACATTTAATGTGGTCTGTCATATACCCCTAGGATGCCATCCCCAACGCCTTGACCAACTTTAGGATCGAACCTCATTCCTTTAGCTGAGAAAGTCCGACCTCTTCGCCAATTGAACCTAATGACGAGGTATTTTTTTTAATTCTTATTAGACCTTTGTTTGGATAGAATATTCCACCATGTGCATCCTTCTAATACACCACCTCTAAGTTTCTTTTCTTGGTGTGCAAACATTCTTCTTTTTTGATTGTCCACAGTGGACAGGGGGTGCGGGCTCGAGCCCGGGACAGGGGTGTGCAAACATTCTTCTATCAAAGGCAATTTGAGATATTATTTGATACACAATATAAGAATTCAAACTTTGATACTATTCCACCTTGGCCTTTTCCTTCTCGAGAATTATTTCACGTACTCAAGAGATTTGATCATTCAAACTTAGCATTAATAATTCAATATTTTATTTAGTTTTCAACTTATTTAGTTTTCTTGGAATTTATCCTACCAAATGAGACAAGTTGATTACATTTAAATTCAGGGGCGGAGCCAGGAATTGCAATTACGGGGGGCGAAAATTATAAAATAAAACCTAGGTACTTATGAAATTGCATCTAAGACCTATAAACATTTCAAGATGTTCATTTTAGTCTCTCTATGAAATTTTTAGTAGGGACTAAAGTGAAAATATTTAAACTTTTATAAGACGGAAATACAATTTCTTAAAAATTTGGGTACTCTTCTATAATTTAGGGGGGCGGGGGCCACCCCTAGCCCTCCCCTTCCTCCGCCCCTGCATTTAATGTAATGTATTTGATGAGATGAAAAATAAGAGTGCATTTGAGGGAAAAAAACAATAATAAAACTTATCGTCCTATTGACTTTATGGGCAGAGCAGAATAAAATCTCTATCCGAATTAAATATTCTATTTTAATGATTCTAATTGCAAAGCAATCTCTCTATTTCAATTATAATAATTACAAGCAATCTCTTTACGATTTTATCCTAATGAGCGACAGGAAGACGGGTTCCCAAAATTCAACAAATATAAAACTTATTTTGTTCATGCCTCCTTTAAAAAAATTAAAGTATATAAACTGACAATTGATTAATTATCATGTGTAACGTGAGAGGAAGGTTACGGGAGAACCGTTTCATTTGTGTGTGTATATATATATATATATAGGGTTTATCGTTTGTCATGTCACTTGACATAAAGTTATGTCAAGTCACCCCAAAACTACGTCGTTTTACGAGTTCATTAATTCTCCTCACCCCAAAACGACGTCGTTTTAACAGTTAGGGGAATTAATGAAGAGCGTTTTAGTAAAATTCATGTAATAAATACAAAAACAAAAACACAAAAACACCCTTTATTAATTCCCCTAACTTCTAAAACGACGTCGTTTTGGGGTTAGAAGAATTAATGAATTCCCAAAACGACGTAGTTTTGGGGTGACTTGACATAACCTTATGTCAAGTGACATGACAATAAACTCATAAACTATATATATATATATATATATATATATATATATATATATATATATATATAGGGTTTATCGTTTATCATGTCACTTGACATAAGGTTATGTCAAGTCACCCCAAAACTACGTCGTTTTGGGAGTTAGGGGAATTAATGAAGGGTATTTTTGTATTTTTGTTTTAGTATTTATTATAAGAATTTTATTAAAAGATCATTCATTAATTCCCCTGACCCAAAACTACGTCGTTTGGAGAGTTCATTAATTCTTTTAACCCCAAAACGACGTAGTTTTGGAGTGACTTGACATAACCTTATGTCAAGTGACATGACAACGATAACCCCATATATATATATATATATATATATATATATATATATATATATATATATATATAGGGGCGGAGCCACACTAGTGCATGTGTGGGCAAGTGCAGACATAAAATTTATAACAAATATATATATTGTAAAGGAATTTTATACTAACTTTGTCTAATTGGAGTAGTTGGTTATCACCTTACACATTCACACTAAAGGTCCCGGGTTCGAACATGCTCTCTTCCGTTTATCCTTTCTTTTTTCGATTTCATTTTTCTCATTCACTGCCCAGCTCTCCAAATCGATCCCTGTCCTCCAAATCGTGCTTCCACGCCGTTCTCGTCTCTGTTCGCCGATGCTGCTCTCCAAATCTCTCCCAAACTTTCCCTCCGTCGTCAATCTGGAACCCAGCTCTTCCGTCGTTGCTCCTCGATTCTGTCTTCCAGCTCTTCCTTCTCGATTCTCTGCCAAGTTGGGTGCTTTCTGAGGTAATTTTCGATTCTGTCTTTACTTCCTGCTGGTGCATAGATCTGCTTCTCTGTCTTCCACCGTCATCTTGTCCTGTAACTTTTGCTGATTTAGGTGTATTAGGGTTCGTTCAACTCTGTTAGAGTATATTGTTGATTTGATTGATCATGGTGTCTTCGAAGACTCTAGTTTGGTGGATGGGTGTTATCATCGTCTTTGTTCAACTTCTGGGTGACATGGAAGATTGTGTGAGATCATCTGCAATTCGTGTTGTAAGATACCAAGATACCATTACTTAATGTTTTCCTTTTCTTTGTGTGCTTTTCTGAGATATGAGTCTGCAATGCTTGTGGAATAATAATTAAAAGCTTGTATTTTGGAGCTACAGGGTATTGTATACTAAATGAATAATATTTGGTCTTCTAGAAACTCATTAACATATTTTCCACTTCTGGAAATTTTGGTATAACTTGAGGTCTTATATGTTATGTTATCTATTTTGTAATTTCAGGTTGCTTCATGGGGGCTGATCTTAGCAGCTTCTAATGCTGACATGAAAAGCTACTGGTCGAATGATCTTAGTCTTATTGCACAATGTCATTTTCTTTCTGTTGCATTCAGAAACTAGATTTATACCTGACATTATTGTATCTTACACTAATTGTGCACCCACAAACATTTAATCCTGGCTCCGCCACTGTATATATATATATATATGGGTTTACCGTTTATCATGTCACTTGACATAAAGTTATGTCAAGTCACCTCAAAACTACGTCATTTTTTCAGTTTATTAATTCTCATAACTCCAAAACGACGTCGTTTCGGGAGTTAGAAGAATTAGTGAAAAGTGTTTTAGTATTTTTGTATTTATTACATGAATTTTAGCAAAACACTCTTCATTAAGAATTAATGACCTCCTAAAACGACGGAGTTTTGGGTTGACTTGACATAACCTTATGTCAAGTGATATGACAAACGAGAAACCCTATATATATATATATATTGGGGGTTAAATTGCAAAAATATACATGAGTTTTTTTCCCAAAGTACGCATAAAGTGACTATAAATTTCTAAAAAAATGTAAAAAAAACTACATATTGGAGTTGACCATTTATTTACTTTTAAATCTGGCATGAATGATGATGTGGCACTTCTTGCATGCCACCTCATCATCAATGTCCAGAATCCCTAAACACGTCACTCTGACTCCAACTTCCTTTCCCCCTCTCTTTCTCTTCCTTCTCATCTCCGATGTAAATTGATCAACGGTGGGCTGAAAAAAAAGAAAAAGAAGAGCCTCCATTTATGAACTTTGGGCACAACTGACGACTAACCAGAGCACCATAAATCAATGTTGTTCAAGTCTGATTCATTGTCCATACCATCTCCTTTCCAAGTGGTAAGTGCCTAAGTGGCTTGTGTCGCTTAAGTAAGGTCTCGAATTCGAGCCTTGTGAATGTAGAAAAGCCCCGTTGGGAGACTCTACCACCATAATTAGGTGTGCGACATGGGTCGGATCCGGATTAGTCAGAGCGAAGCTCTAAATATCGGATGGACAAAAAAAATCCAAATCAACGTGGACACCATTCTTAATCTCATTCTCCTTGTCGCCTAGGATGCTGGTGCGGTGAGGAATTGCAAGGGAAGCCACAAGTTAGCATCATACTTTGATGATGAGGTGGCATGTAGAAAGTGCCACGTCATCAACTATGTCAGCCTTAAAAGTAAACAAACGGTCAATGTGTATTTTTTCACTTATTTTGAATGTTCATAGTCACTTTTGTCCCTCAAAAAAACATTTGGTGTTAAACGCACTTTTTAAAAAAACGCATGTATATTTTTGCACCTTAACCCTTAATATCGTTCTTCGGCCAATAATTTGTAAAGCTTAATTATAACTCTTCCATGAAGTGGTCAAGGTCAAGAGACGCTCATTTTAATTAGTTAATGCTTCCCCATTATTTCAATTGAGAAGTTAAAATAATGATAACATTTCTTTGGGTGGCTAATCATTCCCTTCATGACCATTTTAAACTAAAGCCTTGCTTTTTAAAAAAAAAAAAAAACCAAAATTTTCCGTTCATCCTAAGTTCCTAACTGATGATGTTGAAAAGAATAATAATTGAGGTAATACTTGTCTGAAATCATCCTAACAGAGTTTTGTGAATAAAGAAATATCTCTCATATATACACTAAAATAATATATATGTGTGTTACTTTATATATATATATATATATATATATATATATATATATATATAATGCTTGTTGGAAGCTAACAGTACAGGGCTTGGTCTTGCTTGCTTTCCACCAAGCATGAGTTGGATACATGATAGTGATGCAAATCTTTGCCAATGTTATTATTATACTTAAGTTGATCCTTTCAAAGATTCCCAATTTCTTCTTTTTGCACAAGTTTTTCATTTTAAAAAAATAGACACTGCGTATTTTTGTTTTATTTTCTTTTTTCCTGACATCTTTTTAATTTTTTTTCACTATCTAAAGGTTGTTATTCAAAAACCTTGACCATTTTTAGCAACAACAAAAAAATAAAAAACCTCTTAACCATTTTATTTAGATCGATGCGGATAGCAGCTCTTACCAATCGTCCTACCTCAATTAGTTCCTAGCTATAATTCTAATATTATATATATATATATATATATATATATATATATATATATATATATATATATATATATATATATAAGGTTTTTAGTGCATATGATTTTAACTCAGTTATAATCAAATCCTCAAACTTATTTAAAACTATAGTGTGAAGGTTTCATATGATATATAATTTTATTTTTAAAATATAATAATATTTTGAATGGTTAAAATATATGGACCAAGCCACATAGTATAAGTTGGATTTAAGTAAATTAGAGAAATAAGGTTACAAAATTTTAATAAAGAGAATATGTAAGATAAACAAACTAATATGAAAAAATAGTTTTACTTTTAACTACATTTCTCTTATTTTTTTAAATTTAATTAATTTATTTTTATTTTTTTATTTTTTATTTTTTTGCTTAACTAACTTTACTTCCCTTCTTTTTCTCTCATACCAAACATGCCCAAATAAGGAAGTGAAACTATAGCATTCAAAATATTAAATTTTCACCGGCGGATGCTGGAGTTATTCTTGTACCTGTGATCCCTAGAGGATGTGCTGCTATGGTCATCAAAGACCAATTGTCCTGCTCCTGCTAGTTATTTCTAGTTGTTTGTTGTAAGGACTAGTTCTTTCTGGTTAGTATTGACTTTGTCCTCCAAGCTACGACTTACCTATTTTATTCAAAAAAATATTAAATTTTCATTATAATTTCTATAATTATTTTAGAAAAGTGAGAATGTAGAGTCGCGCGGCGCCGTAATTTAGATTTGCCCAGACTTGTACGGCTCTAAGCCTTCACCCAAATCCTGCTCATGTTCATTTTGCAAGCGGATATCACCTCTCTCTATTTTGATTATTTTCATTCTCATTCTTTTCCTCTCACTTTTTTAAATTTAATAATTAATTTCCAAAATATTTCAATCTATCTATCGCCCCCACTACACTGCCACTTTATATATATATAGGGGAAATCATTTCTGCATTTACTGAAGAAAAGTTTTTCTGCAGTAGGACAAAAACGACGCAGTTTGACGAAAGGTGGAGCAACGCAGTTTCATATGCATATAAGCAAAGGAAAAAGAAATGTAAATGAACCAAAGAACGACGAAGGGTGGAGCAAAGACGACAAACAATTTCTCCTATTTCCACAATCACTTTCACATACTTTTCGTCTTCAATTACAACTTCATGAAGATTAATTAGAGCCTGCCTCTTCATTTCCACATCGTCAATCTTCATTCTGGTCAGCAAATCCCTCATGTAAAACCTCATATCATCTTTACAAGCTCCGAGACTTGGCCTCGAAACAACAAGAGCGTACTTGTGAGTTAAAATACCAGCTGAGTATATCTCTAATAGTTTCTTCACGTGACAAGTGAGCCTGGCGAAGCTAACATCCAAACCACTCTGCATCAAAAGCTTCTCGCTGTACGAAAGATCAACGCAGCGACGAGCGAGATCGTAGTAGTCGTTGACGGTGGTTAGAATCGCAGGGACCAGATCGGAGAGCGATGGGTTCTTGCCGGAATCGTAGTTCTCGATGGAGATTAGCCCTGAATGGAGCTCCTCGAGTTTGTTCCGAATTAATTGCCATTTCGCCGCAAAGACCCTGACTGAATGGGAAAGAGAAATCAAGGAAATTGCGTTTTCGAGTTTGCTCCTTTGTTTATATGTAGATGAAACTGCGTGCTCCACCCTTGTTGAAATTGCATCGTTTTTGTCCTACTGCAGAAAAGTTTTTCTGCAGTAAATGCAAAAATGATTTCCCCTATATATATATATGGTATTGCTAATAAAGTGTGTGTATATATATATATATATATATATATATATAAATGTATTAAGCATATTGAATATTGATGTATTAATTATATTAAATAAAAATTACACAAAACTTCATGAAATAAGTAAAGAATATTTTTAAAAAGATAAGATTTATTATAATGTTAATATATTAGATCAATATATAGAATGATAAGAGAACACAGTGGTGGATCTTGGGATAAATATTTGGGGGGCAAATATTTATCCCAAGATCATAATATTCGGTATAGATCGGAAAATACAGGGGAATGACAAATCCAGTTTGAGTTGTGAAGACAACAAAGATATCTATTACTATAATTTCTCACCGACAACAAACAAAATCAAAAAATGAAAATAAAGAAGGAAATAAATAAAGAAACAAGAAAATAATTTAGCAAACTCGACGATTTTAACGAGATTTACCGATTGAGTTATCAAGGGAGATTGGGGAGAATAATAGAAGCGTGCCCAGTGCCCTAATGTCTAACGTCTATGAGTGGGAGTGCGGGAGGGATTGAAAAAAAAAGGGGGGAAATGTTGTTTAAAAAAAATTGGGGGCCAAAAGAGTATGATTATCCAGCTTTCATGCTGAACTTTACGACAAAGGGTGTGAAAATGATATGAGTGATGCTGATGGACTTTTGACATAATTGAAATAGTTAATCAATCAATTAATCACATACATTTAATTTCTCATTGTCCATTAAATTTAATTAAATGGTTGAACAATTCCCACATTATGTAGCTTAAACCAAAAGATCTCACATTCCCACATTTAATTTGCATAATTAATTTTTTTAGGGGGGCCATCATCAAAGATTCACCACTAGCTTAAACCAAAAGATCTCACATTCACATATTCAATTTGTATGACTAATTTTGTAGGGGGGCCATGGCCCTCTCTGACCTCATCAAAGATCCGCAACCGAGGACACATGATTTGAGGTACTCCCCAAATCATGATACCTAAAAACATGCAGAATGGGAAGACCATGTGGCAACCATGCACGGCAACACCCCATTTTCTCTTTTCTCTTACTTTTGTTTTACCCAAATTACTCCCTCTTTAGATTTCTATTTATAAGATAAAGGGGAAAACTAATCTGAAAGTCCTTATGTTTTTCTTGATTTTGAATTAGCTCCTACGTTTCCCCCTTCTTTTTATTGGGTCCTTCAATTTTGCATTGTTTGATCTATTAGTCAGTGGCATATAAAACTGTTAAATTAAGTGGAACAATGTTAAAAGTGTTGTCTCGTCTAATCATCTTCTCTTCCTATCCGGCTCCTAGCGTCCGCCATAAACCTAGGTCTATGCCTTTTTTCCCGCCAAAACTCTAGGACTGGAGAGGAAAGCTTGGGCCCCCTGGAGTTTTAGTAATTACATTTATCCTAAAATTTAAGTAGTTTTCAACATTACTCCTGTTAATTAAACTTAACTCTAATATTATACTAGTATGTTAATTATTACTCTTTCCCACCACCCTTATTAAATGTGACGTATGTGAAAAAATATTTAATGTTCTTTAGAAACAAGCAAACGCTTTGTAAAAACGATAAAATATACTTGTTAGTTGGTGTTTTATAATAAAAAATAGAGAAAATAACATGCAAACATGAATAAGATACTCCCCCTAATCTTTAATGTGTCATCATAACAAGATAAATTAATTTTGTTGTTCGTAACAAACATGTATTATTTTGTTTAGATTATGTTTTCTAATCGTGTGTATTGTAAAATCTTCCTTCCATGTTATTTAGGGATTGAGGTATTATATATATTTATGATAAAGTAAACCATTCTCTAGCTCCTATACAGTGGCTAGGCAACCATGGAGGAGTGTTGATTAAATAAATAATATGGTGACTAATGACACCAAATGGCGCGGCGTGGGGATCCATAATTAGAAAGAGAATCAAGGCATTAAATAAAAAACCTAAGCCCTCCTATAATGTGGTGACAGGCAGGGCACCACCTTCTCCGAGAAAGAGAGAGGGCTCTCTGCGTCAAAGGGACATATCAGAGAAGAAGAAAGAAGAAAGTGAGAGTACAGAGATGGAGAAGGGAGAGAAAGAAGAGAGGGGAAGAAGTTACTGTGTGACAGGAGCCTCAGGCTACATCGGATCATGGCTTGTTCAGTCTCTTCTTCAACAAGGCTACTTGGTTCATGCCACTGTCAGAGATCCTGGTTTGTTTTCATTTTCTTCTCTCTTCCTAAATCTTCTTTTTTCTTTCTTTCTTTTATGTATGTTCTTCCTTATTCCCAGGTTTCAACTAGATTCTTTCTTAATGACTTGATTTTATTGGACTGAGGATCTTACTGCACTCTGGTTCTGGGTTCTTGTTCGTGATGATTTCTTCTTACCTAGCTTGTTTGGTTCAGTTATGGATGATTCATTGTTCTGATTCTGAATAGTTGGTTGCCCATCTCTTGATTTGCATTAGCAAAGTGTAAAATAATCCTGAGTTTGCTTTGATTAAATGAGAGAATTTCAGAGCTACAAAAGTTGAATTAAAGCCCGCCGTACATTTTCCGATA
Source organism: Acacia pycnantha (assembly GCA_025563575.1). Lineage (NCBI taxonomy): Eukaryota > Viridiplantae > Streptophyta > Magnoliopsida > Fabales > Fabaceae > Acacia > Acacia pycnantha. The sequence goes on along the minus strand of JAMWYP010000181.1, from coordinate 380,169 downwards.
TTTTTTTTTTATAAAAAAATCATCAATAATATAACTTAAATCTAAAATTAAGTATATAGTTACCTTTAAATTAAGCATAACCTCTTTACTTTACTGCACAGTCTGTATTGAGATGTCTCTTTTGGCCAAAAAAAAAAATTTGAAACTGGATTGGATTACAGTACTTCTTCCGATTTTTTTATAAGAACCCAAAATTTATATAATATATTTATCATTTTCCCCCCAAAAACTAATTTACCTAACTTATAAAATCTATTAATGGGAAAAGTTAATAATGCAAATGAAGAGAAGGGAGACAATAGGCGACCTCAAAATTGACCATTGTTTTAAACCTATGTTTGGTTTGAGGGGAGGGGAGGAAAATTTTTGACCAAATTACCCATGGGAAAATTTAAAAATTACATACCATGGTAGCTTTTTGCATCGTTTTCCGCATATTAACTTTGAAAACATGTCACATCATGGGCATATCTGACTTTTCACACTGGAGAAAGGCACCTCCCCTCCCACCCTTACCTCCAACCAAACATAGCCTAAATGTGTTGCGATGTCGCTCAGGTCCAAAATGCACTAATTAATCACACACTATCTACTCTAGAAGTGCCTCTCAACTTCTGTTGCTGTCTTCTTCTAGAGTTGTCTTCTTCTTCTTCACACTCTTTTTATTTTTTGGACAAGTTAATTCCATTTTTGGTAAGTCAACGACCTCCCAAATTATAATGTCTGGCTTAAAACTTGTATTTGATGGAACTGATGAATGAAAGTGGGGGACAGCAAAGTCAATGCACTTACTGTCACTGTGGACGGGGAGTGAACGGCTGAGATTGTTCAGAGCAGATTTGGATGAAGATGGAAGCTTTGATGAGGCTGTCAACGGCTGTGATGGTGTCTTCCATGTCGCTGCTTCCATGCAATTCAATGTCCCTCAGGATCACCATCCCAATATTGGTACTTCATTTAATCCCATCTTTTTTTTGCACTAACTCAATTTCGTTCCCTAATTTCTTTTAGACTAAAACTATATATACATATAATTCTATTTTCAACGTTTATGCCCACCAGCTTTCTTCAAATATTATTCAATTATACAAATTTATCTCCTTTTTTTTTTGTAAAAATTTAAATTTTGAGAATTGAAATTTATGTGGATTACTCTTTCTGAGAGAAATTTTTATATTCATTTCAATAGAATATAAAGTTTTTGGATTAAATTTAAGAATAAAGAATAGGATAATTTTAGGGAAAATGACAAAATAATACCAGTTGAACTACAAAATCATGTTGACAATAACAGTAATGAAATGAGATTAACAAGAACAGTAAAATAATTGACAACAGTATTTTGAAGCTTCCCATAATTATTATTTTAACTAAAGTTAGAAGCTTTGAATAATTTTCAATTCATATATTATACAAAATGGGCTTAACCAAAAAAAACTTTAAAAAAGGTCATTACAGTCACCTTTTATAATCTGAATGGGCTAGTTCATGGGCCAAGTTTCTTTTGTCTTTTTTTTGAGCAAGAAAAAAAGAAACTTGGTCCATTCCAAACCAACATATATGTCCATATATATATATATATATAAAAATTTGTGACAACTAGCAAGTCACTAGGCTTGTGTAGAGAAATTTAGTGGCTTGCATAAATATTGAAATCCATAATTTTTGTTAAATCCCTTTGCTGTGTCTGAATTTGCAGAAGCCTATGTTGAAGCAAACATAATAGGGCCAGCAATCAAAGGAACCATCAACCTTCTAAAATCATGCATAAAGTCAAAATCTGTGAAAAGGGTCATTTTTACATCTTCCATTAGTACCATCACTGCTACAGAAAGCAATGGCAATTACAGGTCCATTGTTGATGAGTGGTGTCAGATTCAAGCAGACCAAGTTTGGAACACTAAAGCCACTGGATGGGTAATTCTGAAACATGAAACTGTAACATCTCTAATCAATCGTTAAGTAATACTAGTAGTTACCTATAACAAAAGCTGTTTCTTGAGAATATATAATAATATTGATTGATTTGGCAGGTTTATGCACTTTCCAAGCTGTTAACAGAAGAAGCAGCATTTAAGTTTGCTCAAGAGAATGGCGTTGATCTTGTATCAATCATAACTACAACTGTTGCTGGCCCTTTCTTTACTGCTTCTGTACCCTCAAGTGTTAAAGTTCTTCTATCTCCTATAACAGGTAACTGGTTAATTTGGCCACCAATTAATCCACATGCTTAATCCTAAACATGTTTCACTTCATTTTAGGGCATGTTAGTCAGACCTTAGACACATGACTTTGAACATTATTCACAAAAATTTCATGAGAAAACTAACGGTGATCTTTTAATACCACAACTACTTGGGAATATAGTGGCTTTTTTCATGTTTATGAACTATTCTAAACAAAATGTATCCTAAATATAGGACCTAGCTAGACAATAGGGTTACTCTGATTTTAAATATAAGACGTCAATCCTCTTTTGTCTTTCAAATTTATGCATGTTTCTCCAAAATATCCCTATTGATTGTACACGCGCAAGAGATTTTCATCAATAATAGTTTCAATGCACATGATTAAAGAGGGCATTTTAAGAAAACCAACACATATTTATTCCAAATAACTAAAAGGGCGGCTCAATGCACAAAGCTCCTATCAAGTGGGGTTTGGGAAGAGATTGGTGTAATGGAAGGGAAGAAGTGACACTGGCAAACACACAAAGACACCATGTGTGGTTCACAGACAACACAAGACAATATGAAACATAAAAATGTCCAAGCTCTCCAATTAGAACAGTCACTTTTGTCTGATACAAGTGTCCTACATGGTGTAACTTTTGTTCATCTCCTGAACATTGATCTCATAAGAATAGCCATCCCATCATTGACCTGTGTGAGACGAAGTATCCTGGACTGGTTACAAAAATGAGACTTGTTTTACCTCAGAATTCTCCTTGATAGGTAATTAATTAATTATCCAAGTTTGAGCAAATTAATGTTGAATGTAGGTGAAACTGAGTTCTTCGAGATATTAACTGCTGTAAATTCAAGAATGGGGTCAATAGGTGTAGTTCACGTTGAAGATATATGCAGTGCCCACATATTTCTAATGGAGCATCCCAAAGCTCAAGGCAAATACATCTGCTGCGGACAAAGTTGTTCACTCTCCAACTTATATTATCTTCTCTTCCAAAAGCATCCTTGTTCAAATATGCAGAGGTAACAATATTATATTCCCTCCTTAAAACATGTTTTAAAATCTAGCTACATAATACTACTATTAACTAAACACTAAAGCTACTTCAGGGACTGAATTGTTTTTGTTCATGTCTTTTTTTTTCTTGCATATAATGAATCTGCAGAGTTACTGATAAAAGTGATAATGAAGTCCGTCCTGAGATATCATCAAAGAAGCTAAAAGATTTGGGATTCAGCTACAAGCATGGCCTTGAGGATATAGTTCATCAGGCAATTTTGTGCGGTCAAGATTATGGTTATTTACCTCCTTTAAACCAGTAGATTACTGTCATTAGTAGTTGTTTGTACATAATTATTTATCTTTTGTAGATTCAATATTAGGTTTTTTGATGAATAGATTTTCAAACACAATAAATGTGGTCATCATATCTTTACTTTCCCCACAAACCCGCTTCATTCCTTCTTGCATGTTTGGTATATGTTACTCTCAGAGCAGTTGCAAGATTCATGGCCATCATTAAATGATCATGAGAAATGGAGGGCCTAGTTCCCAAAACATTTTAGCGCAGTTTGCGGTGTGAATCCGTATATCGACCGATAAGAAATTATTACATACGCTTGAGGTTATGATGAGTATAACAAGTGTTTGTTTGGATTTACTTATTTTTAGTAATTTTGAATTGTAATGTTAGAGGAGTTATATCTCGAAAAAATATATAAATATATTTTTTATGGTGTATGAGAGAAAAAAAGAAAAGCGAGTTCCACTTGTCACATATATATTTCTCTCCAGCTACGTACACTACTCGGCCGGAGGGAGTCTTGTTCTCAGAATTTCATAATGCATTAAAGGCAACCTTGTAGAAAAGATTGTGAGCAGCCTCTTTTCAAACTATTGTTTGCTATATTTCTGACTTATGAATATGCACTTTGTATGATTTAATAGGTATCACAGTTGAGAGTGTCTTGCTTGAAAATTAGACATTTTTTTTCCTTATCAGTATAACCAACACAAATATCCAGAAATCCATATTAATTCAATATATTTCTCTTATCAACAACTGAACTATATATATCTCTTCAAATGGAAACTCAACTAACATCACAGATAATACTGTGAGCTGTAAAAGGTTGATATAAGAACTAGTAGTAGGGAGGGGAAAACACAGAAATTTCAAGTTGGTAGCAGAAGTAGGAAGCCATATTATTAGGAACACTACTGAACTAAAGGGTATATATCAGTGACGTCTATAACACATTCACTGTTCTTTTTCCGTAGTTCTTAATTAGGCATGCATGAGAAAGAAAATGGTGAAGTCAGAATCAATCATTAATATGAGAGAGACTTTGACCAAAAAAAATTAAGAGACAGATAACTCAAAATAATGGGCTCTCACTTAAAATCTCTTAATCAATATACGATTAAGTTTTATCCAAGTACTCTAAAATATTTTTCTAGGTGCATCTAACATGACATTATCTTAAAGTATTTTTTGGTTCATTCAACAACTTAAATTATTTGCTCGATGAACCGTAAAAAACTTTAGGATACCGGACCATAAATTCCTAGAAAAACACTTTAAGTGTTAGTTGAACATTAATTCATAAAAATATATATTGAAGTGAGACTCTTTTTATGTCAAATTGTCAATACGTAGTTGTAGTTGTTGAGAGGCTAGCTAATGAAAAAGGGTTATGTATGCCAGTTGTTCTTGACCACATGAATTTTGCGATAAATATACTTGTTTGGATCGGAGTTTAGAATTCAAAGTTTTGAACATGTATATATATACATTCATTAAATGAGCAGAGAAAGTGTATCATGTTTATGAGGCTTAGAAAACATTTATGACTTGCATGTGCTTTAGACCTCTTCACATTGCTTATGTCCTGTCTATGTAATTATTCATTCTAATATTCAAAGTGTGTTTCACTTTCATCATTTTAGAACTTATAAGTACTAAAATAACAAATGTTTTTCGGGATCAAAATAATATTGACCCTTTAATTAAATTGAGAAAAAAAAAAACAGCAAATAATAATAACAGCAGCAGAAATCAATTTCTTAACCATTAATTTTGTTTTTGGCCTGACTTAACCATTTTAATATTTGACACTTGTGCATTATTAATTAGGCATACACTTCGATCATTTAGGATGAATAAATAAGTAAAATTAAATAAATAAACCCACAATGATAATGGAATCTGATGTTTAATTTAGATTGCTTCATGGTTTCATATATTGAACATGTTGTTGTACTTCATTCTAGGTTGTACGAGTACTTTCTAATTAAATGAACTTATGCACATGCCTTTATAACATATATACTGTATTAATTATTTTTTGGGGAAACTAACATGACATTTTTTAACCTGAACAATTCTTCCGCCAAACATGGCTCATCTGTAAAAACGTACGAACCAAACATTCTCAATATATAACTTCACTGTTGGAGTAAATTATTGTTTAGGCCCTTCACTTTTATATTGCGATTTCAATGCAGTCCCTCATTTTATCACTCCTTTTGCTCTCATAGACAATTTATTTATTCTTTTTTACGTTAGTCCTTCGGGTTTTTGACCATAATAATTTTTTGAAAAAAAATAATTACCAAAATAAAGCTATTTCCAAACTATTTCCCAAACTAAGTCTTACGTCATTAATGGCGTGAGGATTTTCTACGCAACAGCTAAGTTCCGTAGAGCTTCTTTACGGAATTGGTTTTATCCGCTGGGCCCACCTAAGTGGCGTGAATTTTGTTCACGGGACAAGTCCCGTGAACTTTTTTCACGGGACAAGTCCCGTGAACTTTCTTCACGGGACTTGTCCCGTGAATTATGGAATCAGATCCACTAAAGTGGGTCTGATTCCATATAAAAAAAATATATAATAATATATAATAATAATAATGATAAATGATAAAAAAGTGGAATAATTTTAAGCTCTACTGCATTTAATTTGATTATAACAACAGTATTTTTTATGTATAAAAAAGATCCCCTGTATTATGTATTGATTTTGGGATCTGTATCTTTTTGGTGTATAACAAATATATAGATCCCCTGTATTGTGATCTGTTGTTATAACCAAATTGTACCGTGTAATCTTTTAAAAGGCGTTCTTAATGAGTTATTTCAGCTCCCTGCTTTCTTTCTTTTGACTTCAAATTAAATGAAGTAGAGCTTAAAATTATTCCACTTTTTTATCATTTATCATTATTATTATTATATATTTTTATTATTATATTATTATATATTATTTTTATTTTTTATTTTATATGGAATCAAACCCACTTTAGTGGGTCTGATTCCATAATTCACGGGACAAGTCCCATGAAGAAAGTTCACGGGACTTATCCCGTGAAGAAAATTCACGTTTCTTTACGGGACTGACACAAACTGACGCATTTTGTTAAAGTGGTGTGAGTCTTTTTTACGTAATAAGTCGTGTGACCCTTTCTTGCGCCACCAACTGCATTACTTTGGGAAAATGTTTCCAATCTGCTTTAATTAGGTAAATTTTAAAAAAAAAAAATAAAATTATTTTAGGCAAAAAGCCTTAGTCCTTCTGTCAACTCAACTCTCATTTAAATTGCTAACACGGATCAAATCATCTTCTTTGAACGTATCCAGCTTCAATTTTTTTTTCCCCATAACTATAAAGGTAGACAGAAATGACTTGAACTGCAACCTCTTACTTATAAGAAAACTTTCACATCACTACGCTACAATTTCAACTCAACTATCTCATTCAAATTGCTGATACATATTAAATCCTCTTCCTCTTTAAACATATCTAGCTTAATTAGGGAACAAACAACTATATATGCTATTATATATTAGTAATCTATATATTTATATGATATAAAAATCCAAACTAAATAAGTCATAGTATTTATAAGTTAATTATGAATAAAGCTACTCACTCACATGAACACAAACTAATATTGTAAGAACTGATCGAGCATCAAGGTTTACAAATGACAACAAAACAAGGAAGAAGAGAAGAGGGATTAAGCAAATAAAGCTCCTCAATGTTAGAATGAATCCCAAGTTTTCCCGCCAAAGAATCAAAGCCATTTTGCTGCAGCCCAACCATGTCCTTCACCACATTCTCCATTAATGGCCTATGAACCCTACCTGCAATTACCCTACACACTATCAACACCTTCTTCTTCTTCTCACTTCCTTCGTCGTTGTCGTCACCACCATCATCCTCCACACTCTCCAAGGCTCTTCCACTCGTCGCAGCCGTGAATATCCCGATCCCGTTCCCATTCTTGACGGAGAAGCCGTTTCTGATGATTCTACAGACGCAGCAGTCCTCAGAAACGCAGAGGGAGGTGTTGGAGCCGCCGAGAGAGCAGGAGAGAGTGGTAGCGTAGAAGCGAAGAAGTTCGTTGCCGTCGGCGAGGCAGCGAGGGTGCTTCTTATTCTGGAGCTTGCTGGCTCTCATCTTCACGCTCTCTCTGTACTCCTCGAATCGAGCTAGGGTTTTCTGAGTGTTGTGCACTTTCAAAACCTTGTCCATTATTCTTGAACAGTAGTAATCTCTCTTCTCTGGTTTCATCCACCTTGTTCTGCATATCATCTCCACTATTTTCCTTGATGAGTCTCCTTCCACAAGTTCTGTCACTGTTCAAATCAACAAGTTTTAATTAATTAACACTAACATGTATGGATCATGTTGAGGAGACCAATTAATGAAGACTTTTAATTCAGTTCTTTTCTTTTTTTTGCTCAGAATTTAATTCAGTTCTTTTCACTACTGTTTTTTAAATTTCAGTGATCAATCAATAGTATGATATAAACAAACATTGCTCGACTTTATTTTGGATTAAAATTGTGTGTCTTGCCAGCATAATTCTTCAACTTTTAATTTATGTTTTTTGCATTAGAAATGTGAAAAAAGAATATTGTCCATTATTAATTTTGTTTAAAAAAAAATAGTTTGGGGCTCCAGAGGCGCTGTGGTCTTTTAAGAATGGCAGAGGAGCCAGGTAAAAAAACTAAAAAAGGGAAGAAAGAAACTTAATTGTTAAATCATGTGTTCCCCTGCATAACAAAGAATAAATATAACAAATTAAAATAATAAATGATTAGACTAAAAAAATTGGTGAAAAGTCACAATTAAGAAAAAAGGTATACAGGGCCTAAATTTAAGTAATAGTATTTTTTTGTATATAAAAAAAATATTATAATCATTCTCATCAATAAATTTATAAATATAGACTTTTCTCATACATATTTTCCTAAAACGTCAATTAGTATTCGTTTAAAATAGCAATTGAAACCTATAAAATTAGTTTTTTTTTTTTTTGTAATTTACCGTCTACGAAATAATAAAATAAGTACCAGGTATGTGAGAAGAGATTTGTCTCGCTTTACGTAAATAAACATTTTTGGAGCATCCAAAATTGATCCCAAACAATCATTAAGAAAACTTATAAGCAATTTTTTCCCCTTTTGAAGTATATATGAACCCTTTTTAGCATCCAAGGGATATGGTTATAAACTCTAAACTATGACCTCACTACTTTTAGCGGTAAAACACAAAACAATTAGTTGAAACTTGAAAATCAATAAAAAATAAATAAAGAAAAATGCTAAAATCATATCAGTTTTGGCTGTCAAGCAGAAAAAGGAAGATTGCCCACAGGTAAAAAAAAGATTAAAAAAATGAAGATTGAAGTAAAACTAAAGATTCCATATCATCACACACAAAAGAACAAAAAGGAAATCTTAACATCTTATCAGATAGAGAAATACCCAGAACCATGTGTGGTCAAAACGAGAAGGAACCAAACAAATATACAAGAGCCTAAAACTGGAAATGCCCGATGAAACAACAAATTCAAAAATCAACCAACACAAAGTTACCTGCATGTTTTGAAAGATGATGAGACTCAGCATCTTCCCGTTTACAGAGTTTCTCTCCACATTTGCAACAACTCGCACAAGAATAATAACCATTTGAATCTACTTCAATTGAGAACCTTTTGCTTGCTACAAATCCTCCTTCTGATGAATCTGATACGAGAAAAGGTGATGACTTTTCACTGTTCCTGAACGAAGATGGAGTTCCAGGTCTAAGAGTACCCACAAATGTTGAGCCTGCGCCGGTGAGAATGACTTCATGGGTTATTGAGTTGAGTAACTCGCTGCTTCCGATGGATCTCGGGCTGTGACACGGAGGCTTGTGGGAGTGCCTTATGTTGCTGCTTCCTCCATTGATGACGTCTTTGAGATTGGAGATGCTTCTGGAACAGGAACAGCCGGATCTTCTTCCGGTGGGTGTTGCGGTTAAGTGGGTCTTCGATTTCGGGACGTGAACATCTGAAGTTTCTGATTTGCAGTGAAGAGAGGTTTTCAGAGATAACCACACTCTTTTCATCTTTAAAATTTAGCCTCTCAGAATTTTTCTTAAGCCAACCACATTGCTATTGCTATACACTCTGTTTTTCTTTTCATCTGGATTGAAATGAGCAGAGGAGAGAAAGGAAGTGTTAAATATAAAATGGGATATTTGTTGATTAAATATTTAAAATATATTTAAGAAAATAATGTGGAGAGGTTTGAGAAGATTAAGAAAACATTTTGGCTTTAGGAAAACAGAACAACAAACATGGAGCAACCGTGTTCGGTGGCGCTATTATATGAGATGTATATAATTTGATGAGACTCAAGAGATAAATAAATAAAAATAATAGATGCAGCAATCTCCCCTGCAAGTTTTCACACTAGTTGAACAAGTTATTTCTTCATGCCCACATGGATTTGAATTGATACTATATTACAATATATATATATATATATGGGTTTTAAACTTCTCATGTTACATGAGAACAAGAAGATTCCTACACACACATGAAATGGTGGAACCCACATATATATATAATGCTTATTATATGTATATGTGGGTCTCACCATTTCATGTGTATGTAACATGAGAATACACTTCTCCTACAACATGAGAAGTGTTTTTCCCTATATATATATATATATAATCAATGTCATATGAGAAAAAAAAAATGAGAAATACCAATGGATTTGACCCCAAATATAAAAGCTAGTGCTAGTTGAGAGGTTGATTTATCCTAAAGCCTCCAATCCACTTTATTTCTCATATTTATCATTTTGTTCTAAACTATCTTATTAATTGCATATATTAATGGAGTTTGTATCAAAGATTAGTTTCAATACCAATGACTTAGAAGGATATTTTGAGGAAATCCACACACATTTTTAACAAATAATTAATTTTCTTAATTTACTCAAATTAAGTAGATGAGCAAGGGTAGTAATAATTGTTGGAATATTTTAAAATGAAAAGATATGTTTGTTGAAAAGTTATGTTCTTATAAATTAAAGAATTTATGTAAAGGGTTGTGTAAGGGGTTATAACTTTAAATGTTACTAAGGTTATGTTTCTTTGGTTCTTAGAGTCGCATATGAAAGGTTATGACTAAAAGATGTGTTGGTATTTTTTTTTAAAAAAACTACATATTATAAAGGCGTAACTCTTCATCAAAGAATTATTTTAAATAATCATTGGTTATTTAAGTTATGTTGGCTCATAAATCAAACATAAAGTTATGACTTTTAATTGAAAAGGTGTTGCTTTAAGAGTCATCATTTCAAGAAATCACTTTATGGTCTATAGATACCATGCACCATCATTTCATTTGTGACATATGAATACAATTTTAGAAATCACATAACGAAATGTCAAACTTATTGCCTTTGACTTAAGTATACACAAAGATAAAGTCAAATGATCATTTTATAAAAGACATTCTTGTCTTTCTTCAGTATTGAGAGTGTAATCCATACTCTAGAGTCTTTATTGTATCCTACAGGAAATTCTTTTGTCAATCTAACTTGCACTCTACAAATAGGTATGAGTGGGGACGAATTAAACCTAAAGAAAAGTGTTGCATATGTCTTGAAGATATTGTGTACCATATTCTTCTTCACCTTTTTTTTCTTGTACTCTTCAGAGATCCTGCTCCTTCAACAATAGTTACATATTAAAAGTTTCTTATACGATAGCAAAACTATTTTTTAAATAGAGAGTGTGTGTAGGTCAAACATGAGAAGAAAATAAGTTTACAAGGGATTGGAAATGACCATATGAAATCAAGACATTTAAAAAAGAAGATAAGAGCAACTGAAGATGCTGCCCAATTGATCCAGTAGTAGAAAGAGATGATGATTCCTGAAATCTGTACAAATGTTTGTTGAAGCATATGACGTAAGATCTTCAGAAGTCATGAGTCTACTAGATCAGTGAATCCATGAAAGAGCTGCTCTCAGACAAAGCAAATAAAACGTAGAGGAACTGCTAATTAATTTCCTAATGAAATTGAAATATTAAAGGGGACGACCATTATGACATATAGATCCAAGTACGAAGGTTTAGAATCTCTCTTTTTGGTTATGACAATTGTCCAATAATAATCTAATAAAACATCACATATTATAATTAAGTAATTTATTTTACTTTTTTAATCTCTAAAAGGATTAACTGATTTTTATATGGGTTAAGTAACAAATTTGCCTCAAAAGCACATGCCCAAGAGCAATTATACTCTGAAAGTTTATTTGACTCAATGTTATCCCGAAAATTTATAAACAAAGCAATCTTGTCCTTTTCCATTAAAAATTTAACGGTCAATGTCATTTTTTTAACGGTCAACGTTAGTTTTTTATCAGAAAATGGTAAGATTGTTACGTTTTTAAACTTTTGGGGTAACATTGAACCAAAAAAAACTTCCAAGATAAAATTTTTCCTAAGCGTGTACTTCCAAAACAAATTTACTACTAACCTTTTTTATATTAAGGATTGAAGACAGCACGAGAGATCGGAGATGAAGCCGGCCAGCCAAAAGCCCAGTCGACGTCAATTTTTCCTTCTTAATTGGGACATAGCGGGCACAGAATGGCCCTTGGACCCAAAAGACCCACAATAATACCTAGACTCAGAGGATATTTCTACGGTCAAACAACAACAAATAATTTTACCAACGGCGGTTGGTACAAGTGGTAAGCAGCTTGTGAATGTAGAAAAGCTCCATTGGGAGACTCTCCCACCATAGCCAGGTGCACGACGCGGGTCAGATTTGGATTAGTCAGGGCGAAACTTTGGATACCGGATGAGCAACAAAAAAAACAAATAATTTCGTTTTATAATAACAGAGGATACACACATAAATGTTTAGAATTTTGTTAGCAAATGATACGTCAATATCTTTCTTTTCATCTAATTAGTTCCTTTTTAATAAAAATGAAAAAAAAATGCTCAAAGTGATATTAAATCCAAAAATTACCGAATCATTGTAGAAAAAATAAAATATAATTGAAGGTTTTTAATGCACAAGGGAGGTAAGTCAGGACCGTCAATATGAGTACATTTTCTAATGGAATTGGAACATTTGTTTGCCTCATGGTCTGAAGCTTTTTATTGAGTCCACATTAGATACATATAGTTTATGTGCCTCTTATGTGTTCATATTTCTATATATTAGAGGGATGAACATGTGTGTGTGTGTGTCTGTCTGTGTGTGTCTGTCTGTGTGTGTGTGTGTGTGTGTGTGTGTTTAAATTATATGTTGTTTTCTAAATTATGTGTGTGTATTTAAATTATATGTTGTTTTCTATTTTTTTTTTTTTTGCACCCAATATTTCAAATTAATTAGTTTTCATAATACTGGTGTTACAGACAAATATTTTTGAATGCAAGACTGGAAACTAATTAATTTTGAGATATTGGGTGCAAATTTTTTTTCCTCCAAAAAGTAGTATATAATTTAAATATAAATAAATACAATAAATAAATAAAAAGCTCATTCCTCTAATAGAGGTATGAGCATATAAGGGGCACATAAGCTATGTGCATCTAATGTAGACTCCTTTTCATTAAAGTTAACCTTGCTTATGAAGAAAACCAAGGGTCGGAAAGGTTTCATGGCTCTCAAGATCGACCTTGAGAAGGCATATGACCGGATCGACTGGGAATTTCTCAAACAGACCCTATTGTCGGTTGGTTTTGAACATAGCTTTGTTCATTTAATTATGGAGTGTGTCAGAACCACCTCTTACAATGTGCTTTGGAATGGAGAACGTACTGAATTCTTTGTCCCTAAGCGCGGAATCCGGCAAGGTGATCCTATCTCCCCTTACCTGTTTGTATTGTGTATGGAAAGACTCTCCCATGTCATATGTGATTCGGTTACCTCTAACAAATGGAGGCCTATACGGGTTACTAGAGATGGTCCGTATATTTCACATTTAATGTTTGCGGATGACCTCTTATTGTTTAGTGAAGCATCGGTTGATCAAGCTAAATGCATTATGGGCTGTCTTGACTCTTTTTGTAATGCTTCGGGGGAGAAGGTTAGTCTCATAAAGTCCTCAATGTTTTTCTCGCCTAAGGTGCCTCGGGATCTAATTAATAAAATCCAGCGAATTACTCAAATGAAGGTTTCCCATGAGATTGGCATATATTTAGGATTTCCTTTGACTAGAAAAAGGAATTCTAGACATACCTTTCAGTACATTGTTGATAGAGTTAACTCCAAGCTTTCTTCTTGGAAGGCCAATACTTTATCGATAGCCGGATGTATAACGCTTGCAAAATCTGTAGTTAGTGCGATTCCTTTATTTCCAATGCAAGTGACTCAACTTCCTAGTAGTATTTGCAAGGAGGTAGAAAAGTTGCAAAGGAATTTTATTTGGGGTAAGTCTAATCCTCATGGGTTTCATAATCTAAGTTGGTCAACCTTGACTCTGCCACAGAATTGTGGAGGTCTTGGCTTCAAAAAATTGGAGTCCATGAATGCTGCATTTGGTTGTAAATTGGCATGGAAATTAGTCCTGGGATCTGGAGGGCTGTGGTCTGAGGTTCTCATGTCCAAGTATGTTAAGAGGAATGAGCAGTGTCTTTTTGAGGTTAAACAGAATGGTTCTTCCTTATGGAGATTCATCTGTAAACAAAAGGAAGTGGTTGAAGAAGGTATTAGCTGGAGGGTGAGGAACGGTAGATCTGTGTCTTTTTTTGAAGATTGCTGGCTGCTCAATGGTATGAAGATCAGAGATCATTGTATTAGACCTCTTCTGTCAGAAGAACAGTCTAGCAATGTGTTTGATTGGGTAACTAATGGTACTTGGGATTTTTCTCGCTTGGGGACAACTGTATCTACTGAAGTATTTCAACGGTTAATAGCCATACTGCCCCCAATGTGTCGGGCAGGTGATGATGTGATGATTTGGAGCAAGTCTAGCAGTGGCTCCTTCTCGGTCAGATCTGCATATCACATGATTGAATCACCTTCTGCTCACTTGGCCCACCCTTGTTATAAACTTATATGGAGGTGGTCTAGAGTTGAAAGAATCAGTGTATTTCTCTGGCTTGCTTTTCACAATCGTTTGCCTACTAACGAATGGAGGAGCAAATGGGAAAATTCATCTCCTATATGTACTGCTTGCAATTTACAGTCTGAGTCACTAATTCATATTCTCCGAGATTGTAATCATGCTGAAAGCTTATGGAAGGAGTTAGTTCATCCAAGCTTCTACTCTAGTTTCTTTGCTGCTAACTTAAGAGATTGGTTTCATCTCAATCTTAAGAAGAACATTGGTCTTCAATCTAATTGTAACTGGAGCCAACTTTTTGGTGTCACGGTGTGGTTTTTATAGAAGTGGAGGAATTCCTCTATTTTTGAAGCTGATTTTCTCAAACCCCTTTTCCAGCTATGACCATTCGCAATGTGTGGCGAAGGTATGTAGTTACTGATTTTACTGGTGAGGCAGATACTGCAGGAGGTTTGAGTTCTTGGTCATGGAAAGCTCCCCCTGTAGACTGGATAAAGATTAACGTTGATGGTTCAGTCTCTTCCTCTAAGGGTTGTGTTGGATGGGGAGGAGTATTCAGAGATTTAAAGGGCTTGTGGATTGCTGGTTTTTCATTCCACCTTGGTAGATGCAGTCCGTATGAGGCAGAAGAATGGGCTTTATTGAAAGCACTGGAACATGCTAGCAATACGAGGTACAAGTCGATCTTGATAGAGTCTGATTCTCGCATTCTGATTGACAACTTGAATGGTCGGATTATTGAAGACACCCATAGTCTGGTATTGCTGAAGATTAGACAGCTTTTGACTCTTAACTGGGAAGTTCATCTGGCTTATGTTTCCCGTAATGTTAATCATGTCGCTGACGGTTTAGCAAAACATGGTTTATCATTTTCTTGTTATTTTGATTCTTGCCCCTCTTTTTTGAGAACTCTGTTTCTCCGTGATTGTATGGGTTTCGACCCCCTTTCCTTTCAGGTTAATACAAAGTAAGGCTTAGCCTCCTTTTTTATCAAACAAAAAAAAAAAAGTTGACCTTGCTTGCAATATCCCAATTATAAGCTTCAAATAATATGCTTAATTAAGAAAACAATTAAATTTAATTAAAAACAATAAATATATATCCTTTTTTCAACTATGCCCTTATATGTAGAGATGATAAGTGAGAGAAAAAATGCAATAAATACAATAACAAGGGGTTGGTTCAAAAAAAAAGCACAATAAATGTATAGATAAACCTAAAATAAAGCCTACATTTTGTATCACATTCGCAAATTTAAAACTTATAGTAAAGTACCAAGAGGTAGTACTTTTAAAGGATGTCAGTCAGTCAAAAAAAAAAATTGTTTCAAAAAATTTAGGTGAGTTGGATTTTAAGGGCTTATTATGTTCAAGACATGCCTCTGGACTCAAAGAACGATTATAAAAGTATTTACATATAGCCCGTCAATAAAGCCCTTATATCGGTAGTGGGATTTGAACTCATAATCTTGTGACGTGTGAGTAAACTTTATATCAACTAAATCAACCTTGTCTTCGCAATCACTCAAAAATGAGTGCCGATGAAATGTGAATCGTCACTCCTCAGTCTCCAGGTCATTGAGGTCCAAGCCCAGTATTCAGTGATCTGCCAAAGAGCCTTTACTTCCAAAAAGGCCCATTGGTTTCTCCAAATTCAAAACTACCGATAATCACACACACGTAAAGTAAATACTACCTTTTATCAAAAAAAAAAGTAAATACTACCTTCTAATTATAAGACCTAGTTAATTTTTTTATGGAGATATTAAAAAAGTTAAATAAGTTACTTAATCATTTCATATATTATGTATACTTAGATTGTATATTAGTTTATTTGTCAAACCAATTAGTTTGAAGAAAAAAATAAAAATAAAAATACTTGAAAGTAATTTAATTAGCTTCCTTAATCTCTCCAAAAAAAAGTCAACTAAGTCTTATAATTAAGACCAGAGGGAGTATCAAATAATTCCTGATAGGTCACAAATAAAAAATAATAATTTTGGTTAGTTTTCTTGAATGATTTATTATTAATTACTCCCCTCCTGTCCTTTTTATAAACAACTTTCTTTTTATATCTTAAAATTTAAACTACTTTTCCTTTTTTACCCTTATTAAACACACATCTTTATATTAATTTTCACGTCACTCACCAATCACCACTAATTCTCTTTCATTTACTCAGTTATTACACATACTCTTTAATATTTTATACTTATACTCTCTCATATTTGTTACTCATTCTCTCTCCTATGTTCTTTTCATAAATAATATATTTAAAAGAAACATGATATTTTTTGCACATTTATTATTTTTAACTAATATTAATTGTACATTTGTTTTGTGCAATAAAAATAAAAAATTGCTTAAAGAAATGATAATGTACTAATTAGTCTGAAATAACTAAAAAGACGGCCCAGTACACAAGGCTCCTATCGGGTGGGGTTTGGGGAGGGATCAGTGTAATGGAAGGGAAGAAGTGACAAGGCTCCTAAAATGAAGCTTATATTTTGTATCACATTAGCAAATTTAAAACTTATAATAAAGTGCCAAAAAGTAGTACTTTTAAAGGATGTCAATGAGTCAAAAAAAAAAAATTGTTACAAAAAATTTCGGTGAGTTGGGTCTTTAAGGGCTCACTATGTTTAAGACATGCCTCTGGACTTAAAGAACTATAGAGGTACTTACAAATAACTCGTCAATAAAACCCTCATATTAGTAGTGGGATTTAAACTCACGACCTTGTAAACTATGAGTCAACTCTTTATCAACTAAATCAACCAGTCAGTCAAAAATTAGTGCGGATGAAATATGAATCCTCACTCCTCAGTCTCCAGGTCATTGAGGTGGTCCAAGCCCAGTATCTTTATTCAGTGATCTGCCAAAGAGCCTTTACTTCAAAAAGGCCCATTGGTTTCTCCGAATTCAAAACTACCGATAATCACACACACGTACGTAAAGTAAAGACTAAATACCAAGTAATTCCTGATAGGTTACAAATAAAAATAAAAATAATTATGGTTAGTTTTCTTGAATTTGATTTATTATTAATTACTCCCCTCCAAACCTTTTATAAGCAACTTTCTCTTTACGTCTTAAAATTTAAACTAATTTTCCTTTTTTACCCTTATTAAACACATATCTTTATATTAATTATCACCCCACTCATTACTAATTCTCTTTCATTTACTCAGTTATTACACATACTCTTTAATATTTTATACTTATACTCCCTCATATTTGTTACTCATTCTCTCTCCTATGTTCTTTTCATAAATAATATATTTAAAAGAAACATCATATTTTTTGCACATTTATTATTTTTAACTAATATTAATATTACATTTGTTTTGTGCAATAAAAATAAAAAATTGCTTAAAGAAATGATAAGGTACTAATTAGTCTGAAAAAGTCTTGGGAGTAATTTGAAACAGGTGTAAAATTACTTCAATACCCTTTAAATCGGTAACAGGCCATTATTCATCATTCCTATTCGATTAGATTTGAAGTTGTCGTATTAAATTGTAACTACAAAGTGAATAATAATAAGAAAAGCCTGTGATTCATTATAACTTGCAATTACACAGTTCCCTCATTTGTATCTTCCATTAGATTTTATTTCTATTTTTCCATGGAATATATCTCAAACAGCACTTATATATTTTATGAGACATGATTTCTGAAATTCACTTAAAATAAGGTAATCCAAATACTCACTAAAGCAAGTAGGTGTTTATTATATGAAAAAAAGTGGGTGTGAACAATTGTCTAATTCCATCATAATAATGTTACAAATAATTTTGCCAATAATGAACATGAACATTACTATATTCTTTCTTTTATCTAAATACACACAGATAATGGAATGAACCATGTAAAAGATGGGTTATTGACGCAGGCACGCTTGGTCATTATGACCTGATGAACCCTGGTAAGATCTTATATAAAGTTATATAAAATAAGAAAATTCTAAATTAGGTTGATAAATTCAAAAAAAAAAATCCTTAATTGGGTCATTAACTCAATTTGATTTTATAATAAAACAAAATATGATTTTATAAATCAATTAAATGATTTGTTAAACTGTTTTTTTCCTTAAAAAATGATGTAGCTATTTTTATAAAGTGAGGGAAAAAAAAAAGGAAAGCATAAACATACTAATTTAGTTTCCAAAAATCAATTGAAATAAAAGTCACTTTTACCAATGTGTTTCTAAACAAGCTCTGTAACTTTCTTAAAAATAATAATTGTGATTTTTAAAAAAATATTTAGTTGAGTTCAATTTTTTAAAATTTTCCATTCTTTAATATAAATTATTAATATTAAGTATTTGTTTCTAATAAGAGGCGTGTAAATTTAATATACTTCTAAAGATATTTTAGTTAAAAAAATATCAAATACACTTTAAATTTCATAAAATGCTATCCATATTGAAAAAAATACATTACATGTTAATAAAATGAACTCAATTTTTAAAAAATATTGTACGTTTTTGTTCTTATATATGATGATAGTTAATGTACAGTTTTTCAGCCCGAAGGTTATAGTTAATATATATATTTAAACTATGATGAATCATATTTTGTTTTATTAAATATGAATAATGTTGATATGTATATATATAAAAAAGCTACAAGGTAATCAAACTCTTTAAAAAAATAGTTAGGGGAGGACATTGAAGTTATTTTACTCACATTTTGAAACCCCAAATTAGGTTAATGACTTAATTAATAATTTGTTGAATTTGTCAACATGCTTTAGAATTTTCTCATTTAAAGTAGCTTTAACTAGATTTTATATTTAAAACAGGAGTACCTTGGATGAGCCAAAGGTGATACCTTAGCAATATTGAATTGTCACTTGATTAGGGTGGGTAGCTTTTGTTAGTATACATGCTTATATTCAAATATCTAAATTATTCAACCTCAAAATCAAATTTGATTGATTTAACAAAAAAAAACAATATTATTTATATTTTGTTAATAGTATAATACATAACAAAATGTAGAAAATGTCTTAACAAAATTTCTGAATTACCTGAAAATGTGGATTTGTTACTTGGTTAATAAAAATTGGTAATGCCTAATGAAATGTAAAGGATGTCTTAACAAAACTTGTAAACAAATCATTTCCACCAGTGACAGAGCTCCAGTGGTAGTGGGTCTATGTCATTGGCAAGTCGCCGTGCGAGGATTGTTACCTTTTTCACCAAATAGAAATAGTTTCATCCACCAAATTCCAATATCAAAGAAGCTTTGCAACATTCGTGTATTTGATTTCTTTTCTGATGTGCTCTCACGAGGAATGATGAGAAAATATTAAAATAGAGAGGATCTGTTAATTGACTGACTGAGTCTTTGGGTAACCTACAAGTGACATTTATCTGATGTTAGAATCCCTTCTTATCTGCAAAATGTAAATAATGAATATTTATTTCAGATCTCTGCACCGACATTTCTCTGGTGTATGTTGATTAAATTGTGATGGAGTGTGACACCCACGAGGGCGTCAAATATCTTTATTCTCATGACTTGAACGCTATAGATAGATAGTGCGGAGGCAAGCGTAAAAGCAAATCTCATAAGTTAAACACTAACTTATATATGTGCTGTGAAAATGACTTGAACTAAAGATATGATGTTGATATATCTTCCAACGATGATCAGAGTTGTTCACAAAATTAGCTAAACTTGATTGACTGGGTCCAACGTTTGCGCAGTCACTTGCACTCTTTTGCCCACACCTGGCAAAGCTAGTGATTACACTCTTTTGTCCACACCTTGCAAGTTGCAAAGTTTAGGAGGAATCTGGATTTGGTAGTTTAGGAGAGACAGAGAATAGGGAATTACTAAGAAGGGTGCAAGTGACTTTGCAAGGTGTGGACAAATTAAAGTTACGTTCATGGGACCCCCCTGGAATATCCCTTCATCATTCGACTGTTAAAAGGCAGGTCGCAGTACGCTCACACAACCTAGCTCGCACTTTCATTTATACTCTGTGATTTCACTGTTCTAAACTCTGTAGAGAAGAAATGAATGCTTATCCTTCCGCTCCGCCACCACCACCACAAGGTATACTTCTCTCTCTTCGGCCTATAAGCTTATTGTTTCTAAATCTACTTTTGGAAGAGAGTTTTCGATCTTCTTTGACTGTGACTGTATGTATGTGTACGTAGGCTATTATCAAGGTCCACCTGTGATGGCGCCGCTGCCAGGTATACTTCTCTCTCTTCGGCCTATAAGCTTCTTGTTTCCAGCCTACTTTTGAAGCTAAGAGAGTTTTCGATCTTCTTCGACTGTGACTGTATATATGTGTAGGCTATTATCAAGGTCCACCTGTGATGGCGCCGCCGCCGCCCAGAAGAGAACCGAGTTTCTTTGAGGGATGGTAAGTTTTCCGCTCCCATTACATACAGTACAAATTGATTTGTAATTTTCTTTGATCTTTTGTGAAATGTTCATATTGTTTTTCTTCGCTTCTCTGTACTTGACCAGCCTTGCAGTTTTGCGTTGCTGTTTCCTACTTGACGAGTGCTGCGGTGACCCTTCCATCTGATAATTATGTAGTTTATAGAATTTTGGCCCAGTTTGCGGGGAACTAGTTCGTTACCCACCAATAAGAAATTATTACATATATACGCTGGATGTCGATCATGATAAGTATAATAAGTGCTGGTTTGTTTGGATTTACCAATAACAGGACGGGGCTTGATCTTGCTTGCTTTCCAGTTTCCACAAAGCATGAGTTGGATATATGATAGTGATGCAAATCTTTGCTAATGTTATTATGAATTTATGATACTTAATTAAGTTGATCCTTCCCAATCTCGTCTTTTTGTGGGAGGTTTTTCTTAAGAAAAAAGGACACTGTACATTCCCTGCCATTTTTTTTAATTTACTTTTTCACTATATAAAGGTTGTGATTCAAAACCTTTAACCATTTTTAGCCAAAACAAAAAACAACCCTATTAACCATTTATTTAGAAGCGGATAGCAGCTCTCACCAATCGTCCTACCTCAATTAGTTCCTGGCTATAATTCTAATATTATATATATGTGATAGGATATTGTCGCTATCAGTTTTTGCCACTACCAATGTCACTACAAATTTTTCACCGTTAGATTAAAATCTCAATAGGAGAGAGAAATGGTAAAGGTAGATGAGATTTTTAATTAACGGTGAAAAAGTGGTAGTGACATTGATAGCGACAAAAAATGGTAGTGACAATATCCTCTATATATATATATATATATATATAACTTGAGAAAATAAGTTTTTTGTGCATATAATTTTACCTCATTTATAATCCATCCTCAAACTTATTTAAAACTTTAGTGTGAAAGTTTCAATAAATATATAATTTTATTTTTAAAAATATAGGATTAATATTTTTTAAAAAAATCATCAATAATAATTAAGTATATAGTTACCTTTAAATTAAGCATAACCTCTGTACTGCACAGTCTGTATTGAGATATCAGATGTCCCTTTTGGCGCACCAAAAAAAAAAAATGAAACGGGATTATACCCAGGGGAGAAGCAAGTACTCCCTCCAAACATTTTTAATGACAAGAACTCAAAATTTCTTGTCTTTTTTATAAGAATCTCATAAAAGTTGTCTAAATATTTAATAAGTATTTTTTTTTGTCCCTCTTTAATTATATGTATTGCATTAATTTTTTTTATCAAGTATTGCATTAATTAAAAGATCTTACTTGTCCCTTCATAAATAAAAGCATACTTGGAAAAAAATTATTTTAAGACATACTTATTATTATTAAATAATTTTAATTGTTTTCTTAAATCGTGTAATTCGATTATCGAGCTGTTATAAATAAGACCAAAGGAAGTATAACTCTACATAAGGGAGTATAAATCTACATAATATTCCCTCCGGTCCTAATTATAGGAACTATTTACCAGAATTTGGAGAGATTAATGAGAAAAGTTAAATTAGTTTAATTATAATTATTTTTTGAAAATAACCCTACTGAAAATTGAAAATTACATCAAGACAAAATTAGTTACTTATAATTGTTCAAAATTAGTTTTGAGGAATTATTAATTATTCACATACAATAGGCATTCCATCGCCTTATATCTTACGTTACGCGTTTTCCTGAAACGAAGCTTTAATTACTTGGCGCCATTTTTCACATGCAATTATTAATCTATTTTCATGATATATTTGTATTTATTAATTATTTTATAATTAATAATTAATAATTAATAAATAGATCTATTTTGATATTAATCTATTTTCATGATATAAATAGGTAATCATATAATCAAGGCAAAATTTAAATAATATATAAATTATTTTATAAAAAAAAAAAAGTATAATTGAGGTGTATATAATATTAATGAGTTGTAAATATTATTTACTTTATAAAATATATAAATGTATTATTAGCATATTGACAGGTAAGATTAATAAGATTTAATCATATTGACAGTAAGAATAAATCAAGTCCTTGGAGAATATTATAACAATTTTGTTAGCATCTCATCATCTTTATATGTCAGCTCAAATGCTTCTCATCAGCATAACCAAATAAATTTTGAAAAAGGTTCTACAGTAATGAAATTTGAAAGGTAATGCAGTTTAAAGGCTCAAAATGTCCGCGTTTAGCAAAGGATGACCACAAAATAATGTGCTGGTGCTCCCGTTTATCTCGCCGCCGAGGTAAATTGCTTTCATCAATCGCCGATGTGTAATTTTTGGTCTTCGAATACGGGTAATTGCGCCCGTAATTAGATATAGGGTTTCCAATATGGGTTCATATTTCCCAATTTCCATGAATTTTGGGTGTGTATCAATTTTGCGTTCTGATACTTATTATTTTTTATCTAATTTTAATTGCTTTTTAAAACCGTGTAAATAAATAATACCTAAGGGAGTATAAATCTACATAATACCACATCCATCCTGATTCCTAATATGAGTTAATTAGGGTTGGATTGATATTAAAATACTTTTTCTCTTATACTTATCATTTCCCCTTAAACTAATAATTTACCTAATTTATAAACCCCGACCTCAAATTTAACCAGTGCTTCATATGTGTTGTCATGTCGCTCAGGTCCAAAAAGCACTAATTAGGGCCCGTTTGGGATGGAGAAAATTTGAGGAGGAAAAGGAACTTAAAAAATGGAAAGGAAGGAAATTGAAGATTTTGAAAGATGAAAGAAGATGAGTTGTTTAGTAGGAAGATAATGGAGGGGTAGTAGTTGGTAAAGAATCAAGAAATATTTATTTTACCTTCAAAAGTAATTAATTCAAAATAAAAAAGAAAAATATTTTTTTTGCTAAAATATATTTTTTAAAATATGTTCTTATCAAGTTTGAACTTGTGTAAAAAAAAAAAAATCCCACCAAGTTCGAACTTAAATTTGAATGTTCCCGCTAGGTTTAAATTTGAGGGGTAAATTTGTCAAAAAAATATAAACAATGACGTGAGAACTTGAAATCTCATCAATTTTGGAAGAATTTGACCTTCTCACATATAAGGGAAGATTGGTGGGCCCAAGAACCTAACTTCCCGGAAAGATTGGTTCAAAATACATATTAAACGAAGGAACTTTCTAATTTTCTTTTCCCTTCCCATTGATTTCGTGTACCAAACAGTAGGGGTGGAAATAGGTCAGACCTTTATCAGGGGCCTACGACCTAACCTACTTTAAGCCTAGTCTGACCTATTTAGTAAATAGGTTAGGCTCAGGCTTAGGCCTATTGTCAGGCCTATTTAGGTAAACAGGTCAAACCTATTTTCATAAGGCCTAGCCTTCAGGCCTGGCATATTTAGTTTTTTTTTTTAAATGTTTTTATTATGCATAATTATATATAATTTAATCTAAACTAATTCTTAGATTATTTATAAAATTAAGAATTTATTCTTAACCTTAAATTTCACATTTCTCCATTTATCAATGAGCTTAACATTTTCATTCATCAATTGATCACATATACTTCTCTTCTTTTTGATCGCTCGAGGTGGCAATGCTAGCTCACTACTCCTCCATTGATTTATGTCATTTGATGTAACATAAAAATTGCATTAAGTTTATTTTAGTGATGCCCAAATAAAATTGATTCAAATAGGTGGAGTTTGTCTCATTTTCTGCAAGAATAATAAGAGGTAAAATATAGTTTTGCATGCCACTTGTCGTGCTTAGTTGATTTTAAGAAATATATCTTCTTAATCAATAAATGATTGATTTTTCTTATTCATACTTCCTTAAACAATTGATGCCACTAGGTGTTCTTTTTTTTTTTCACTTACTAACTCTTTTATTTCATATGAGAATAAATCCTTAAACTTTTTAGACATAATGTAGGCATTTAAATAGACTTGATGAATTATATATGAACTTGGATGTATGTGTTTTAAGACTATATAAAGACCTACATTTTAAGTAGGCTTCAGGCATTGTCATGCCTTTTGAAGGCCTAAACTCAGGTCTAAAAAAAGCCTACATACAGGCTCAGGCTTTGAATTTTCATGGGAGAATTACACTCAGGTCCCAAGGAAAGAAAAAAATTACAAAAAAGTCCCTTGAAATCATAAAATTACAAAAAAAAATCCCAAGAGAATTTTTGTTTGTAAATACATACATTTCGTGTTGTAAATACATACAAATATTTACAACAGGAAAAGTATATATTTACAACAACACGAAAAGTAATTTTCATTCCGTACAAATAATATAAAAAAAGTCCCAAACCATTTACAACAGGAAAAGTATATATTTACAACAACATTTAAACACCGACCATTTACAACGAGAAAAGTATGTATTTACAACAGAAAAAGTATGTATTTACAACAACATTTAAAAAATTCTGTACAAATAATATCAAAAAAAGTCTCAAACCATTTACAACGAAAAATGTATGTATTTATAACAGGAAATGTATGTATTTACAACAAAAATTTCCTTGGGACTTCTGGGTAATTTTGTGATTTCAATGGACTTTTTTGTAATTTTTTTCCTTCCTTGGGACCTGAATGTAATTCTCCCAATTTTCATTGCAGGCCCAGGCCTAAACCTAGCCTAGCCTAGCCTATTTCCACCCCCTACCAAACAGGCCCTAATTACTCACTAGCTACTCTAGAAGTATCTGTCAACTTCTGTTGCTTTCTTCTTCTTCTTCACCCTCTTTTGTTTGGCCAAGTTAATTCCATTTTTTGGTGAGTCAACGACCTCCCAAATTAGAATGTCTGGCTTTAAACTTGTATTTGATGGAACCGATGAATGAAGGTGGGGGGCTGCAAAGTCAATGCGCTTAGTGTCACTGTGAACGGGGAGTGAACGGCTGAAATTGTTCAGAGCAGATTTGGATGAAGATGGAAGCTTTGATGAGGCTGTCAACGGCTGTGATGATGTCTTCCATGTTGCTACTTCCATACAATTCCTTTGCTTGTGTAGAGAAATTTAGTGGCTTGCATAAATATATTAAAAAAAAAAAAATTGTGACAACCAGCAAGACACTTGGCTTGTGTAGAGAAATTTTGTGGCTTGCATAAATATTGAAAACCATTATTTTTGTTAGGGTAAAGGGGCAAAAATACACATGTGCTTTACCTTCGGAAGCGTCCAGCACCATGTGCTTTTTTTTAGATAAAAAATACACATGTACTCTCAAAATGGGTGCAAATATACCATCACCGTTAGATTCATTTAACTGTTGTTACTTGCCATGTGAAAATACCAAAATGCCCCTAATCTTTAAAAAAAAACTGAGTTCCATCTTCTCTTCAGTTACCAAGTTAAATGCAAAAAGAACAACACAGATCCAGAGCAACCCAGGAAACAACGATTACAGGGGTTCGATTCAGAGCAACCCAAAAACCACATAGATCAATATGAACAAGAAGGTGATTAGAAACCATACATGGCCGAAACAAACAGAAGACATTCGATTCGCTAAGTATAAATCAACAGCCTTCAACATTATGTGTTCCTCCATGATTTTCCAGACGAAAACATTCACTATCGCCCCTAAATTTAATCGACTTCAGCTAAGTATAAATCAGTTGAATCACCTGAGATCCTAACGCGACCCTTACCCCCTTTCGAATTCAACAATACGAAGCACCAAGAAAATCAATGGACGTCCTTAGAAAGAAAATCAATGGATATCCTTAGAAAATGATTCCAGACAACAATTCAAACATAGAGTACTTGAAAATTTTCCCTTCCTCGAATTCCATGCGACGGGAATGTTCAAAATTGGATCCATTGAAACCCTAATATCAACAATCTTCACTCCGTCTAGAATCTCTATGTCTCTAACTTGAGGGAAAGCTGAAGCTCACAGAATCGAAGAGAGAGAGAGAATCAGGAGTGAAGGCGGTAGCGGAAGATGCAGATTCGAGTGTGAAATTGAGTAAAGTAATAAACATTGATGCCTCAATTAGACGGCCCTAGGAACATAACGACCACCGGAAGCCTCAATGTAATAAACATTGATCCTCTCCAATCAAAAATCAGAATTGTCACCGTCACCGCCGATGAACTTGCCGGAAGGATCGACGTCGTGCTCATCGTAGATAACCTCCATTCTGGACAAGCTCGCCGAAAAGATCTATCCTTTATCTCTTGGTGGTCGATGACGCCGCCGGAGATCTGAAGCACAAGATGCCGGAGATTTTGGAAGTTGAGGTGGATCGAAGGAGGACCAAGGAATTAGATCTGGAAAAAAAGTGCAGAAGCATGAGAAGGGAAGGAAGGTTCGATGGGAAGGTTGAGATGAAAAGAAACAACACGTTTTTTTTTTTTGGTCAAAGGAGGGGCAGGTTGGGAATTAAAAGAAGTTTGATATTTTTATTTTTTTAAAATCGCGTGGGACCCACCAGAAAAATAACGTAAGTTAAAGACATTTAACGGCAATGGTATTTTTGCACCCATTTTGAGAGTATATGTGTATTTTTGCTCCCAAAAAAAGCTTATGGTGTTGGGCGCTCTCGAAGGTAAAGCACATGTGTATTTTTACTCCTTTACCCTTTTTGTTAAATCCCTTGGATGTGTCTGAATTTGCAGAAGCCTATGTTGAAGCAAACATAATAGGGCCAGCATTCAAAAAAACCATCAACGTTCTTTTTTTTTTTTTGTTGCTAAAATCAACGTTCTAAAATCGTGCAAAAAGTCAAAATCTGTGAAAAGGGTCATTTTTAAATCTTCCATTAGTACCATCACTGCTAAAGAAAGCAATGGCAAGTACAAGCCCATTGTTGCTGAGTCCTGT
This sequence comes from Acacia pycnantha, assembly GCA_025563575.1. Taxonomy (NCBI): domain Eukaryota; kingdom Viridiplantae; phylum Streptophyta; class Magnoliopsida; order Fabales; family Fabaceae; genus Acacia; species Acacia pycnantha. The sequence continues at coordinate 352,358 of JAMWYP010000181.1, read as the reverse complement.
CAGATTCAAGCAGACCAAGTTTGGAACACTAAAGCCACTGGATGGGTAATTCTCAAACGTGAAACTGGAACATCTCTAATCAATCGTTAAGTATTAGTAGGGGTGTTCATGGGCAGGGTTGGGTAGGACCAGACTCTAGCCCGATGCCCGGCCCAAAAGATTATTGGGTAGTAAAATACAGTCTAGTGTCCGACCCTACTAGATAAAAGCCTTAAAAAATTTTGGCAGTGCAATAATGGGCAGGGCGGCCATTCCTTGCCCAGATGGCGATACCCTGCCACTATGTGAAAAAAACAGCTCCAGTCATACCTAATAAACAATATTGCAATCTTCAAATGAAGTCCATAATTCTACACTTCGGAATATTCAAATATAAGTCTACAACTTAAGTCTTGAAATTAAAAAGACAATCATATGTCTTAACAAATAGTCAAATATCCATAACTGAAATATTAAATAACATCCATAATTCATTAAATACAAGGCATCAAAAAATTGCAGTTAAAACCTTGTAGACATCCAAAACTCTTAGGTTGCATTAAGGCCCCCAAATTGTCCGACAATGAGAAAAGGGAAGAGCTGAAGATTTTATTATTATTATTATTCTAAGTTATATAATTTGTAAAAGATATATAATACTATTCTATACAAAAAATAGAAAATACTTTTTTTATTCTATTAAAAATAATAATAATATATACACTATTGGGTAGGGCGGCATACCCTGCCCGGTGCTCAGCCCTGCCCACAAAAATGTCCAGCCTAGTTGTGCCCATTTTTTTGGGCTGCTTTTCCTAGGACTGGGCAGGGCGATTTTTCATTGGGTGCAGGCGGGCGGACAAGGCGGTGGACATCATGAACACCCTAGATACTTAGTAGTCACCTATAACAAAAGTTGTTTCTTGAGGATATATAATATTGATTTTTTTTTTTTTGCTCAAGTGGATATATAATATTGATTGATTTGGCAGGTTTATGCACTTTTAAGGCTGTTAACAGAAGAAGCAGCATTTAAGTTTGCTCAGGAGAATGGCGTTGATGTTGTATCAATCATAACTACAACTGCTTATCAAAAAAAAAAATCATAACTACAACTGTTGCTGGCCCTTTCTTTTAACACTTTTGTACCCTCATGTCACGCCGGAAAGGAACACTGGATGATTCGCGTGCACAGACATTCTACATTTAAATAGGAGGTTTGGACTTCAAGTATTGACAAGTCTAGAAACTTCTAGAATGTGGTAGATATATGTATATAGAGGTAGAGTTGTGCAGAGAATTCTAGAGAGTTCCACATTAGTGTAGATACTTGTATAGAAATGTAAAGAGAATTCTAGAACTCTCATGAAAGAGAGAAATATCTAGATATTCCTAGGGAAAGTTCTAGAGAATCATTCTCCACCGTAAGATGTTTTTTATCTTGACCGTTCATTGAGGAGGTGGTAGGCTATAAATAGGAGTGCCCTCCTTATTTGTAATCCATCCTAGAGTCTTCAAGCATTTGTTGTTCAAGAGCTTCTCTCTCTAAGTTATCTTTCTCTCTCTAAAAGTTCTTTTAATCTTTGTGTTCTTTGCCTACACGTGAGGGTTCGGCTGACTTAGCCAAGATCAAGAGGGGTGATCAAGCTAAGGCCGGCACGGTATTTGGGAGATCAATTCCAAGGCCATGACACTCAGGTGTTAAAGTTCTTCTATCTCCTATGGCAGGTAACTACTTAATTTGGCCATCAATTAATCCTCAGGCTTAATCCTAAACATGTTTCACTTCATTTTAGGGCATGTTAGTCAGACCTTAGACACATGACTTTGAACATTATTCACAAAAATTTCATGAGAAAACTAACGGTGATCTTTTTAATATCACAACTACTTAGGAATATAGTGGCCTTTTCCATGTTTGTGAACTATTCTAAACAAAATCTATTCAAAATTATTCCCTCCGGCCCTAAATATAGGACCTAGCGAGACAATAGGTTTACTTCAGTTTTAAATATAAGACCTTAATCTACTTTTGTCTTTTAAATTTATATGTTTCTCGAAAGTATCCCTATTGATTGCACGCAAGAGAGATTTCATCAATGATAGTTTCAATGCATATGATTAAAGAGGATATTCTAATAAAACCAACACATATTTATTCCAAATAACTAAAAAGACGGCCCAGTACACAAGGTTCCTATCGGGTGGGGTTTGGGGAGGGATCAGTGTAATGGAAGGGAAGAAGTGACAAGGCTCCTAAAATGAAGCTTATATTTTGTATCACATTAGCAAATTTAAAACTTATAATAAAGTGCCAAAAAGTAGTACTTTTAAAGGATGTCAATGAGTCAAAAAAAAATTGTTACAAAAAATTTCGGTGAGTTGGGTTTTTAGGGGCTCATTATGTTTAAGACATGCCTCTGGACTCAAAGAACTATAGAGGTACTTACAAATAACTCGTCAATAAAACCCTCATATTAGTAGTGGGATTTAAACTCACGACCTTATAAATTATGAGTCAATTCTTTATCAACTAAATCAACTTGTCTTCGCCTGTCAGTCAAAAATTAGTGCGGATGAAATATGAATCCTCACTCCTCAGTCTCCAGGTCATTGAGGTGGTCCAAGCCCAGTATCTTTATTCAGTGATCTGCCAAAGAGCCTTTACTTCAAAAAGGCCCATTGGTCAAATAAAAAAAAAGGCCCATTGGTTTCTCCGAATTCAAAACTACCGATAATCACACACACGTACGTAAAGTAAAGACTAAATACCAAGTAATTCCTGATAGGTTACAAATAAAAATAAAAATAATTATGGTTAGTTTTCTTGAATTTGATTTATTATTAATTACTCCCCTCCAACCCTTTTTATAAACAACTTTCTCTTTACGTCTTAAAATTTAAACTAATTTTCCTTTTTTACCCTTATTAAACACATATCTTTATATTAATTATCACCCCACTGATTACTAATTTTCTTTCATTTACTCAATTATTACGCATACTTTTTAATATCTTATACTTATGCTTTCTCATATTTATTACTTATTCTCTCTCCTATATTCTCTTCATAAATAATATATTTGAAAAAACATGATATTTTTCACACATTTATTATTTTTAACTAATATTAATTGTCAATTTGTTTTAAGCAATAAAAATAAAAAGTTGCATATAGAAAGGATAATGTACTAATTAGTCTGAAAAAGTATTGGGAGTAATTTGAAACAGGTGTAAAATTACTTCAATACCCTTTAAATCGGTAACATGCCATTATCCATCATTCCTATTCGATTAGATTTGAAGTTGTCGTATTAAATTGTAACTACAAAGTGAATAATAATAAGAAAAGCCTGTGATTCATTATAACTTGCAATTACACAGTTCCCTCATTTGTATCTTCCATTAGATTTTATTTCTATTTTTCCATGGAATATATCTCAAACAGAACTTATATATTTTATGAGACATGATTTCTGAAATTCACTTAAAATAAGGTAATCCAAATACTCACTAAAGCAAGTAGGTGTTTATTATATGAAAAAAAATGGGATTGAACAATTGTCTAATTCGATCGTAATAATGTTACAAATAATTTTGCCAATAATAAACATGAAGATTACTATATTCTTTCTTTTATCTAAATACACACACAGAATGGAATGAACCATGTAAAAGATGGGTTATTGATGCAGGAAAGGAACACTTAGTCATTATGACTTGATGAATCTAGGTAAAATCTCGTACAAAGCTATATAAAATAAGAAAATTTTAAATTAAGTTGATAAATTCAAAAAATTCTTAATTGAGTCATTAACTCAATTTGAGATTTTAAAATATGCATAAATGAATTCAATGCCCTCTCCTCTCTCCCCTCTAAAAGATATTTATTGTTCTATATATCAACATTAATATATCATAAAATAAAATATGATTTTATAAATCAATTAAATGATTTTTTAGACTGAGTTTTTTTTCCTTAAAAAAATGATGTAATTATTTTTATCAAGTGAGAAGAAAAAAAAAAGGAAAGCATAAACATATCAATTTCAGTTTCCAAAAATCAATTGAAATAAAAGCCACTTTTACCAATGTTTTTCTAAACAAGCTCTGTAATTTTCCTAAAAAAATAAATGTGATTTTTTAAGAAAATATTTAGTTAAGACTTCAATTTTTAAACTTTTTCATTCTTTAATATAAATTAATAATATTAAATATTTGTTTCTAATAAGAGGCGTGTAAATTTAATATACTTCTAAAGATATTTTAGTTAAAAAAATATCAAATACACTTTAAATTTCACAAAATGCTGTCCATATTAAAATATAGAACTTTCAAACAAAAATTTATACAAGAAACACATATGGTAAAATTTATACTTAACATATTTATAAAAAAATATTTTGTTATAATGGCATATATTATACTTTTTTGAAAAAAAAAAATATCTCATATTAATAAAATGAACTCGTTTTTTAAAAAAAATATTGTACATTTCTGTTCTTATGATAATAGTTAATGTACAGTTTTTCAGCTTCAAGGTTATAGTTAATATATTTAAACCATAGATGAATCATATTTTGTTTTATTAAATATTAATGTTGATATATATATATATATATATATATAAAAGCTCCAAAGTAATCGAACTCTTTAAAAAATAGCTAGGAGAGCACATTTAAGTTATTTTACTCACATTTTGAAACCCTAAATTGGGTTAATGACTCAATTAAGAATTTGTCAACATACTTTGGAATTTTCTTATTTAAAGCAGCTTTATATAAAATTTTCCCATGAATCTAATGGCTACAAGCCTACAACTGGATGACTGTAGAACGCAGTTTAAAATTCAGTTACTCCTTCCAATTCTAAATATAACAGTAGTTGATTTTTTTAGAGAGATTAATGAAGCTAAATAAGTTATTTAATCATATCATCATATGCTATATATTATTATATTTTATAACATTTTATAAGCTAGACACATTAATTTGGAGAAAAAAATAAATACTTTAAAGTAATTTAATTTGCTTCCTTAACCCTCCAAAAAAATTTAACTGGATTTTATATTTAATATAGAAGGTAATACCTTGGATGAGACAAAGGTGATGCCTTATCAATATTGAATTGTCACTTGATCAGGGTGAGTAGCTTTTGTTAGTATACATATTCAAATATCTAAATTATTCAACCTCAAAATCAAATTTGATTGATTTAACAAAAAATAAAATAAAATATATAGTAAAACAATTATTATTTATATTTTGTTAATAGTATGATACATAATAAAATGTAGAAAATGTCTTAACAAAATTTCTAAATTACCTAAAAGTGTGGATTTATTACTTGGTTAATGAAAGTTGGTAATACCTAATGAAATGTGAAGGATGTCTTTTTTTTTTTTGATAAGGAGGATGGCATACAACCTATATTAAAGAGTAAAAATTACATTACCAGTATAGTAATATTGTTGTAGAATCTGATTCTAGTACTGTGATAAGCATGCTTAATGATATCCAGGTACATGCTAATTCAGAATCAAAATTAATGGGTCTGATTAGGAGAACTGTATTGAGGTTTATGAATGTTGTCTTTATACATGGGCTTAGGGAAGGCAATGGTTGTGCTAATGCTTTTGCCAAACATAGTTTGTACAGGAGGAGAGTAGGATTATTTTTGATAGACCTCCTTTATTTGTAAGTAGGTTTCTGTCCATAGATTATATGGGTGTTGCTTACCCAAGACTTGTTATGATCAAGAAATAAGAATGGACTAAGGCCCCAAATTATTCCCAAAAAAAAAAAAACAGAGTAAAAATTACACACAATGGGAATTAATTCCCAAACTCTCAAGCTCCACCCAAGCTCTTAACTGAGAAGGGCAAGCATTAAAAACATTAGAATAAGAAATACCTAACTTAGCCATAGCATCAACAATTTTATTTGCTTCTCTAGAAATGGATTTTTATACAACCTGCCAATCCCTTCCTAGCATCTCTCTAATCTTCAGAATCAGCAAACTCCCAGCATCTTGAGTTCCGTCTAAGATGACAGCAAACGGATTATCAACAATCGCAGAAGCATGGGAATCAATTGGAGACTCATACATCAAAGTATAATTAAACCACATCATAGACATGACACCAAACGGATTATCAGGTTTTTGAAAGTTGCTATAAAAAAGACTACAATTCCTCCACTCCCACAACTTCCAAACAGCAACAGCAAACCACATTCCAGCGATTACCCCATTTACTACTAACATTCTTCTTTAGATTCTACATTAACCAATTTTTCAAAATCAGCAGCAAAAAAGGAATGTATTAAGCTGGCATTAATCAACATCAACCACATATTCTTAGCATAAAAACAATCCCTCAAAATATGCAAAATGTCCTCCATACCTGAATTACAGAACTCACAAATAGGTGAAGTAGAAGACCAGCTGCTTCTTCATAATTTGGTAGGGAGTTTATTCAAAGCAACTTTCCACAAAAAAATACGGATTCTCTCAACCCCTTTCCAACTCCATATGCACTTAAATAAAGAATCATAAGATGTTAGCAAATTAGGCTCAATAAGAGAGTAACAGCTTTTAACAGCTTCAAAAATAACAAATTAAACACTCTCACTTATCTCGTATTATAAATAATGGGTGCACCTCTATGCCTTTTAATATTTTTCAAGTTCTTTATAAGGAATTCCCATAATTCTATAATAAATTAATTGTGTTTTTTATAATTTCACTCACATGTCTAGTTGGCCATAAAACTTGTGGACCAAACAAGTTAATGACAATTACTCATTCTGGTCTTTAATATAAGACCTGTTAATTTTTTTAAGAAATTAATGAAACTAAATCAGTAACTTAATCATAGCTACAAATTACTTTGATATAAAAGGATAAATATAAATAACTTAAGTTTATTTATTCAACTTTCTTAATTTCTAAAAAAAATACTCGTAACCAGATCTTAGAGTGTGTTTGGTTCAACATAGGGGAGGGTATGTGAGGTTCATTGAAGTTAGATGAGAAGATGTTGTGAATTTTGTTTGGTTCAAGAAGAGAGGAGGGAATTTGACCCCTAAAAAAAAAAAAGAAGAGAGGAAGGAAGGTTTCGTTTCTTGTTTGGTTTGAGGGTAGGAGAGAGGAGCTAATTATAATTATAAGTTGACAAATATGTCATTTTCTCTTTATCTATATATTTTCCTTCTTCTTTTACAATTTTTATATCGAAATTATTATTTCTTAATTTTGGATTGGCGAGAAACAGGTAAAACCGAAAATAAAAAGAAAAAAAAAAATCTAAAATCCGACATTTAATCTGTAGAACCCACAGGGAGAAGCTGCGGGAAACCCAAAGATCAAATAGTTTAAAGCCACAACACTGTAGCTGAAGATAGTATTAACAGAGGGGGCGGCTGGCCGAGCAGCCTGTGACAACGTCGGAGGAGGAGAGGAGCGAAGTGAAGAAGTCGAGTGAAAATGAAGAAGCGATCAATTGAAGTATTTGATGAGAAGAAAAGGGTTTTTAGTTGGAGGGGTAGTTATGAAATATCAAAAAAGAAATTATATGCAATTTAGTCTGGATGAGATAAAAATTTTCTCATCCCTCTTAAAAAATCCCAAATTTGAAGGGTTAGAGAAAGGAGGGGAAGGGGCAATAAAGACAATTTCTCTTTCCCATGTCTCTCTTCCCCTCCTTCCAATCAAACAAGCTTTTTTGATTTTTAAAGTTGTCTTTGGTTTGAAAGGAGGGGAAGAAGGAGAGTTTCCCTTATTGATGTGAATAGTCAGATATAACCATGATGTAAAATGTTTATACAGAAAAAACGATGTGGATTTATTAATCCTCACCTACCCACACATCCTATCAGAAAAAACCCTAACCAAACAAGGCCTTAAGAACGGGAGGTAGTCCTTATTAAACTTTTATGATTAATAATCAATTAATCATAATTACTTTAGCCATTCTGTCAGCGTAGAAAATGATCATGGCATTTTCGTCATTTTGTTATCGCCGCGAAACCAACAAGCCGTCCTCGACTTTATTCCCAAACCTAATCATAACCGTCCATGTCAATATTAATCGACGGCAATTTGCATCGATCCGCGTACTTCAGTTCAATTGGCCCAAACTAAATCCAACCTACTATAAATTGAAGGAGCGATCCTCTCTTTCCCCTTCATTAGTTTCTCTCCACTGCCTTAGCCTTGCGAATCCTCTGCTTCGCATCCCTCAGTTGCCGAACAATTTCTGCGAATCGTATAGCACATCGATGGCTGGTCGGGGGAAAACCCTAGGATCTGGTGCCAACAAGAAGGCTACGTCACGAAGCAGTAAAGCTGGCCTGCAATTCCCTGTTGGTCGTATCGCTCGGTTTTTGAAGGCTGGAAAGTATGCCGAGCGAGTCGGTGCCGGTGCTCCCGTTTATCTCGCAGCCGTTCTTGAGTATCTCGCCGCTGAGGTAAATTGCTTTCATCAATCGCCGATTTGTTATTTTGTTCTTGTTTTCGAATACGCGTAATTGCGCCCGTTATTAGATATAGGGTTTCTAATTTTGGTTCATATTTCCCAATTTTCCTTGAATTTTGGGTGTGTATCAATTTTGCGTTCTGATTTCATATGTGGAATTTTAAATTTGAATTTGAATTTCACTGGATGCATCCCTGATGTTGAATATCTGGAATTCCAGGTTCTTGAGTTGGCAGGGAACGCTGCAAGAGATAACAAGAAGACCCGTATTATGCCTCGCAACATTCAATTGGCGGTTAGGAACGATGAAGAACTTAGCAAGCTTCTCGGAGATGTGACAATTGCTAATGGAGGTGTGATGCCCAATATTCACAACCTACTACTCCCCAAGAAGGCAGGAGGCTCATCGAAGGGCGCTGGCGGTGATGACGACTCTTAAATTTCAGGCTCGAGAAGCCCCTGCGCTTTGTCTCACGTGATTCACTATCTAATGTAGTTTCATTTTTATTTTTCTTGCTTCAATATGGGGATTGATCCTTTTTGCTCTTTCGACTTAGTTGTAGCCTTAGTTAGGGCTTCTGATTGTAATGTGAATAGAAATTATCATCTTATGATTCCTTCAATGAAGAAGATATTGCTTGAAATTTAATTTTTTTCCTCCTCCATTCCAATGTGTCTTTCATTGCCATTTTGGATTGCAGTTGTTAAAATGTTTGAATCTGTCATAGCCTTCAGACTCCTACCAAACGTTGTGAGTCCCTTAAGAATGTTTAGGGAATTGACCTTGGAGTTAGAATTTTTGTTTTTGAATTAGGGAATCATACCATATTTCCATTTTTGTTATGTTACATAGTTGGATGTTTATTCTTTTTGGGGAGGGGGTGGAATTTCTAAATGTGGAAATTATACCCATGTTGCATTTTGGCTGGACTTTTCCTTTACTTCATTCTCGTCTTATGGCCAATTGGTCCTTGTTACAGAGTGGAGTATACTGGAATTGAAATTGAGTTTGATTTAAAACCTTGAGATGTGGGAAATTTGGGTGCTTGAAGGAGGGAGCTGGGGTTTGGCCAAAAGAAAGGGGTTGTTAGTAGGCTCTGTGTTGGCATTGATCATGTGGGTGGAATGAGTTGATACTGAATGCTTCTTCGTAGCTTTAGACCAAGTGGCAAGTAGGGTTTCATCAAGTCATGTGAATTGTTTACCTTAAAGTTGTTAGCTTGGTTACTTGGGATGATGTTTTTTGGACTCATCATGCCGTAGATTTTGGTGTTGAATTTTTGTGTGCATTTGCGTTGCATTTCAACAAAGCTATTATGTAAGACTTCTAATTTTGTAGCAAGGCATAATTCATGACTTCATGTTGGATTTTCTCGTGAAAGAAGTCGTCTTGGAAGATAGTTAGAGGGATGGAATTCTGGTTAGTGCGTTTGATTAGGCTCCGTCCTCTTTCTTTTGCAAGGGTTGTTGGATCACCAGTCCACAGTTAACTGTTTATATATGATTGCGTGTAGTGTGTTGTTCATGATGGCTTTTTGATTAGATCTATGTATCCATATAATAATAATAAAAAAAAAATAGTTTTCTGTTTTAAGATATATTTGAAGGGTTGATATTAATTCTATAAGATAAAATCTTTTTCAAATTTATTTATATTGATGTTTCCTTAATACTCGAGGAGAATAAGAAATGAAAGAATTAGGAAGATGAATAGGATATTTTAAAAAATATATTTTATATTAACTAATTCAATTAATTTTTTTAATTTAATTGAATTAGATAAATATATCTTATATTAATGATAAAAAAGAGTATATGAGAATTCATTTAGTTTGACCGTATCTAACTTGTCTTTAATTTTATGTTTGAATTAGTTTTTGATGAATAACTTTTATAATTTATAAAGTAAATATATGAGAGAAGTTTTATCAGGTAGAAAAGGTTTCAGAAATCAGGATTTTATTTGACTTAGTACTTAATAAGTAATAGGTATGATATGAGGCAATTTGTTTTGAATGCAGAATGTGATTCATGAATAGGGATGGGTTTGTGCGTATATGATCATCGTTAACTAGTATCATTTCACATCAATCAGCGGGAATACCCCCGCCATGTGCTTTGTTTTGGGTGCAGACTTAAAACTGATCCATTAAGCTAAATCTATCTGTAATCTGTAACCTGTAACGTATAATAAAAATCATTAGTTGGTGAAAGCGCGGTGTGTTCAAGAACTTTAACTCCGGGAGGAACCTACCTCGCCCGCCTGCTAAACAAAATTCAAAATTTGCGGCTTTTTTTATCTCACATCATCTTTTGTTTGGCGCCCTTCCCCGCAATTTCCCCTTTCTTTAATCATTGCGATCCAGTGGGGACCACTGTGGGACCCAACCCCTCCTTCTCCGTTTTTTCTTTCTTAACTACTATGTAGGACAAAATTCATGAATAGTCACAATCACACTACATAAATTTTCCTATATAAAAAATAATGCAAGATTTATAAGAAATACCTCTCACTATTGTTTATCTTTAACCTTATAGAAGAATTCATGAATCTTGAAGAAAGAGGAAATTTCAAGAAGAGTAGTCTAGATTTTCTAATGTTCTGTATCAATCGGCTGTAAACTCAAGTATATTATCCTACCATCAGAGATATCACATTAATAGCTAATAACCCTAATCTTGAATTGGGCTTGGATCTGACTTACGGGCTACATTCAGGATATTTTAATTAATTACTTAAATAACAACTAATAATAATTATAATATATTAATAAAATATTTTACATTCTTCCACTTGGCCTGTAACTATATGTCAGTTGCCTTGTCCAGATTAATTAAAGCTATGCTGCAAGAATCATGGCAATAAATCTTCGTAGGTTGAATATTCTCTTCCATGTATTACATAACAGCACCTGTACTTAATGGGTTAAATCTTAATGAATAAAACTTAAATTTTATTTGGCTACTACTTGAATGTTTGTCAATCTTGATAAGTGGGTATCAATATGAGACAACAAACACTAACTTGAATTTCATCATTTGACAATACCTTATAACTATATCACTCAATGCGATTCATCTCACAAATAAGGTATTTAATTCTTTAATCTCTCTAAATACATGCAATTCATTTAAGAATCTATACTTTTTGTGTTTATGACTTATTGACTTTATGGTCACATAACACCCTTAATGAGTTCAAATTAATCTAAACCATACTATGAAATTTTTTAACTGGCAATCTTATGACTTGCCTCCAAAAATGACTAGATCAAGCAATTCATGGTAAAACTAAGCAATCAGTGACTATTTCACAATCTTATATTCCTCTATGATGCAATTTATTCAATAAACGTAAAGATGCATCATAATGTTAATTATTTTATAGTTAACACATCATACTAAACTAAACAAAGCTAATCATTCTCCTGTATGTAGAGCAAGTAATTTAATGTAAATTTTGCAATGTACTTCATGACTCCTAGCTTTTCAATTGTTATGCAATTATGCTTGATAATCCTCCCAAAGTTCCCTTGTGATGGCATTGCCATTTTGTGAGCACATTTAAGCATGCCTACGCCCAGGGAATTAAATTAGAAGGAATACTGTGATATGATATGATATATATATATATATATATATTAGAGATATATTGACCGTCTAACCATATTTTCATAATAGATGTTACTCACAACGACTACCATCTATGCTTGTAAGTTCAAATAATACTTGTGATTGTAGGTTACTTATAACATTCTCAAGTATTTTGAGAATAGCCTCCATATGTATTCTAAAAGAATACTACACTTAACCTAGTCATATCACAAATTTGAACAATGGTGATTTTGTTATGTGCAACACCTTATGTCAAAATTTTCAAGCAATGGGTGAATCATCATTTTGTGCAATATAGATGACTCAACTCTCACTAATCTAGCGATGCAAACAAGATTATGATACTTTCAACCTTATTATATATGTGATTGCATTATAACACTTTATTTATCACTCATATGAGACATGCTTGTGAGGAAGATTTCTTAGTTTTGCTAGCCAAATTCTCCTCATACTTCACGTGACCCTTTCTTTCAATTCACATATATCTCTCCCCATGTCTATAATGAAAATATGGAAGGATCTATACATCAACATCCTGGAAATACCTCACTATATTAATTCCTTCGTGATAAGGAATTTTTAGCAAACAACCTTCTTTGTATCACTCAATGTTGCACATCAACAACTTTACGAATATCCATATGTTGTTGTCTTCCTTAAGCTCTTACATATCTATTATGAGTTAATGCCTTTATTTGGAATTTAGGTTCAATCTCAATATTTATGTTCTAGTCAGATAACTTGAAGTATAGTTGGTAACAATTGCCAAATTTGAATTGTCATTGGTTGACAAATTGAAGTTGTGTAATAAAAGCATCATTTATCAATTTGAAATATCCCTTGTTTATTTGGGCATACTCTTCCTAATAATTGACAGGTTCTTTAAGGTTGGTACTTCTTATTTCAAGCATGACCAATTGAAGATTTCATGACTTTATTATGTTTCACATTTACCTAAACGAGGAAAGTGCCATGTGAAACCAATGTTCCATTATGACTAGAGGTTACAATATGTTATGTGCGATCATTGTAATACCCGGATATTTATCTGGAATATTATAAATAAAAGTTGGATATTTCTGATAAGTGAAATTTCAATCTCCGGTCTTGTATAATTATAGTCTATTTTCTAAGTAGAATTTCTGTAGGAAATCAGGGAAATTAATGGCCAAAGTGCCAAAATGACTAAAATACCCCTGCAAAGGGTAATCAACTTAGGAAATTATGGAAAAAATACCAAAAGGCAATAAAATGACCAGGTGAATTAGGAGAGTTTAATATCTCTAATTACGGTAATTTAATAAATTATGAAATTGGAGAAATTGTACAAGAATGTGCCAAAAGTAATAAAAGACCAAAATACCCTTACAAATTATAGAATAATGTAAGAGGCATGGAAATACTAAGGTTAATGCAATAATATGAAGATGATGAGACATTGTAATTAAGAAAATTATCAAGTGATGATAATTAAGTAATTAAGTAATATTGGGCTAATTACTTAAGCATGAGTGAAGGAAATTCACAAGTAATTATATGAAACCCTAAAATTGGTGGTTTTTGTTTTAAAATTAGTAAATATGTATTTACTAATTAATTGGAAATTTTATGAAAAATAGTTGAGTTTAGGTATTTTTAGGCCTAAATACAAGAATGGACCAATTAGGGATTTTTGTTGGATTTTTGGAAAAATTAAATAAATAAATCATTAAATAATTAAGTAAATAAAAAATAAAAAATTATTAAATTAATTAAAGGGGGAAAACGAAATTTTGGGCCAAAGAATAATAAATAAATAAAAATAAAATGAAATAGAGAAGCAAGTGGCCAACTTGCACATTTTATAATAATATAATTTAATTAAAGTAAAATATGTGAATAGTAATATTTAAGTTAGGAAACGGACCCTATCTAGAGATCTAGGAATGGGATTATCAATATCAAAGTAGATTATTGATCAGTGGAATTTTACCTTCCATTAGACTCTTAGGAAGTTAATTAGAAGTAGTTTGTGCATTTTCCTAATAAAACAAAATAGGGAAAAATGCATATAGGCATAATTTTGGAAAAGAGGAAAATAAATTCTAACTCAACATTTAGGAATGGGTTTGAATTTATTTAGACATATTTGGAATCAGTGAATTATTTCAAAGAGATTGACATCTCCGAAAACGAATTAGACAGGACGCGATCGGACACGTTTTCGAGAAAACTTCAAGCTGGACTTTGGAGGCCTATATGGAATCAAAATAAAGGTTAACTTGGACATTTCTACTAAGTGAGGACATGTTTTCAGAGTTGTAAATCCAGAATTTTGTGAATTCTCCGAAATCACGCGAATCGGGTACCGATCGGGAAAACGGTTATCTAGGGCATAAAGTGAGCTAAGTCACCACTTTTGGGCCAATGAGGGCTGCCACATCAGCCCTAGGGTTCGGCCAAGAGTGTGTGTGTGTAGAAGAAGTGGCTTCTTGAACAAGTTGCATTAATGGGTTATTACAACTTGATTTTCCAAACAAAGCCTTGAATTTGCCAAACAAGGCCCTTGTTTTTTCCTATAAATACCCCCTCCTTCATAATTCTCACACCTTTTCTTCCTTCTCTTGGCCGAAATTTTTGGTTGAGAAAGAAGAGAAAGGAGCTCTGGGGAATTGTGCGTGGCTCTGTAGAATTGTCAGGAAAGTCTTCACGGGTAAGTCTTTCGGTCTTTAGTTTTTAGTTTAGTAGTTAGTAGAATTGTTAGTTAGATTTAGAAAGTAGGTGACAAGATTCCTACAAATGTTTTAGAGCCTTGTTTGCGTTGAAAAAATATGCGAGAGGTGTAAACATAGTAGGGATCGAGTCATTGAAAAGTTGTAGTTTTTATAGCTCTTTTAAAGGTTAGGGGTAGTAATAGCCTTTAAATTTTGAGTATGATTGGGTATCATATGGGAGGGCTATTTTAGTTTTTATTTTCAAGAATCATAAATGCGTCGAAGTTACGCGAAATTTTGGGAAGAAAATAGCCTATGTAGCGAAGCGTGGCGAAATTCCGCCAAGTAGGGGTATAGGGGCAAAATGGTAATTTTTACCTAAAATGCCGATTGTAGTATCAAATCACTAATAAAAGTGATATTACTTTTATAGGACGTCGAGAATCCTAATTTGTTGCCGTTCTGTTGTCCAACGTGCATTGTCGGACAAGCCATTTTTCCGTCGAAAAAGTACGATTTCGCTTGAAACATCTACGTACATCAACGAAGGTACGGACGCGTCTTGTAACACTAATCCTATAGCTCTCATATACATATATGTCATAGATACGTTCATATACGGGGCTCTGCTTAGGGTCGCGCTTTACATACTGACCTTGTACGGGTTATAAGACATGATAATACCGCTTTGAGTTTTCCTAGCGGCGAGGACACGTGTTCGTGGCACGAGTAATGTGCAGGCTATATATGTGTAGGACTTTACATCTGCTTTATGCTTATGTCACATGCGTGTCACAATGTTGTTGTGTAGGACCTTACATAATTGCTTCATGCTTATGTTACATGCGTGTCACACTTCGATGAGATGTTCTTTGTTATGTCATGAATATCTATTGTCTATATCTTGTTTTATTTGAGCATAAGGTTAACCGTTACGAGATTCAATGCGGTAAATTGAATCTCATTTGTAGCTTCAGTGCGGAGGACCGCGAATTGATGTCAGGGAAAGCGGCGGGAGTGACTTGCGGAAGAAGTCATCTTTATCTTATCGCTTTCTTTTCCTTTTGTCGATTACTTTCCGAACCTTAGGATTACTGTAATCAATACTTTATTACACTATGGTTCATGTTATATTATGATCGATTACTCTTACGCTCCATTGCTCATCTCTGATTGATTGCAAAAAAAAAAAAATTCCGCTTTAGAAAATGGGATGTTACACTTTATGGTATCAGAGCAATCTTTCTGGCAAGTGTTTAACTATGTTACCACGAACGGTTTGGTGCCGAAGGCAAGGCTAGTCTACGTGGGTGTGCCAATCGATCACTTTGCTAACCCGGTGAGGCCCCATGGTAGACACTTACACGGCCATTACATTCGGATAACGGAGTTAGATTCTTAAGTCTTTTGACTTTGAGCACTTTTTGACAATGAGTACGATATGACACTAGTGTAATAGGTAGTGATGGACGAAACAAAAAGTCGTAGATCTTCTATCCCGTAATAATAGGACGTAACACACGTAGATCCGTAATTCCAGAGACGGCGGGACGAAGACGAAACCCTGATATTTCTAATGACCCCAAACCAAAATATGATCCTGACTCAGGGTAGAGTCAATGGCTAGAATACCTTTAGAGCTGGAGAAACCGGTTCGCTCAGATCATTCATCTGATGACAACAGCGTGGGATATACGATGTAACCACTGGTCATAAACCAGTTGGATGATGTAATATACGTTAGCATGTACATTACATCTAATGTGAAAATATATATGTCTTGATGCCATGTGTTGTGTTATTGTTCTAACACTTATCCGTTATTTGATATAAAGGAAAAGTTAAAACATGGCCATCATAAGAGGTGCCGGTGCACCAAGAGGTAGGGGCCGAGGCGGGCCGAGGTCGAGGCGGAGCGAGCGGCCTCAAAGGGACGTAATACCGAGCAAAATGCTATACCAAACCAGTAGGAGCAGAGCGAAGTACAAGAGCGAGGAGAACTCTCCAAGAGCGAGAGGGCTCTCATTGATGCTCTGTTAGCAAGACAACATCAACGGGATGAGGAAGCCCAAAGACAATTGGGCGCACGTCAACACGAAGAGGAAGAGCATAACAATGAAGAAGAGGAAGAGGGGGAGGACAATGACAATCAAAGTGAGGAAGACCATGAGGAAAATCTTGAGGAATCCGATAGATCACAATCACCTCCACGACGAGGAAGAAAGGAGAAGAATACCCGGTATTGGGTTAATCGATTTGTAAGTGAAGCCGCCAACTTTTCGAGGAAAGCTGGATTTGGCGGAGGATTGGTGAAGAGACTAGAGAAAGTATTCGGGGTGATTGAGCGCCCGAGAATCGCAAAGCCCAACTAGCGATTTACCAACTTGAAGGAGATCTTGGCCGTTGGTGGGAAGTCACGGCGAAACCCTACGAGACCAATGGTGTCCCGTGACATGGGGAAATTTACGGAGAAATTTCATGAGCAATATTTCCCTCCTTCGGTGAAAATGAACAAGGAGTCGGAATTTCTCCATATCCGACAAGGACGGGAGGAATCTTTCGGCGATTACTACGCCGGTTCACCAACTTTGTCCGATACTCGGCACATCTTCGAAGGGGCAACGATGAAAGCGGTATGGTGAATATCTTGATTCACGGGTTAAAATATGAAATTGGTGAAAGGCTCATGTCAGCGATTCCGAACTTGACAAGCGCGGTGGAAACTTGTCGGATGAGTGGCGCAATCTCGGAGGTTTCCGGAGATCAAGGAACTTCAACAACAACAATCTTTGGTCGAGGTGGATCCAACCACGATAACTCTTCACAAAAGAGGAAGGCGCCTGGAGTAATCCCGTGGTGGAAATAAAAGGCCATACCAAGGTGGGCAACAGAACTATCCCAGCAGCGTAGGGATCACAAACATGCCCCAAATGCAAGAAGCATCACCGGGCGTGAGCTGTGAAGGGAAGCGAGATATGCTTCGAGATGTCATAAGCTTTGACACTATAGCGAGAGAGTGTGCGAGAAGATTGGAGAGGCGAGACCTCGAGCACGGCCGAATCTTTGCACTTACCGAACACGAAGCCGGACAATCCCGAAAATGGTCAAGGTACAATTTCTCTCAACGGAAATCTACTTGAGGCATTGTATGATTCGGGAGCCGAGTCATTCTTTCATTTCCTATGATTGTGCAAGTCGCCTAGGAATGAATGCTGTAGTTTACCTTATGATTTGGTAGTATCTACACCTTTGGGTGTAAAATCTTTAGCCGACGCATGTATAAATTGTATTGCTAACGTGGATGGACGAGTTTCTAAAGTGGACCTTATCCGTCTACCTCTTCACGGCATCGACGTCATACTCGGTCTAAATTGGTGACGGCCAACGGTGCAATGATCGGCGTGGCAAGAAGAAGATATCATTTCTTGGAGATAAGGTTAAAGTGAGCTGAACTTTCTCTCCGCTACGAAGCCGATCGATGCGTGAAGCAAGGATGTCATGCTTTCATGGTATTCTTTTCGTCAAAGCGGTGACCTTTCACTCCGGGATATCCTGGAAGAGCTTTTGAAGAAAGGGTTCATTCGACCCAGTGTATCACCGTGGGGAGTCCCAGTGTTGTTTGTAAAGAAGAAGGATGGAAGCTTCCGACTCTGCATTGACTACCGTGAATTGAACAAAGTAACGGTCAAAAACAAGTACCCACTTCCCCGGATTGATGATCTTTTGGATCAATTATCTGGTTCCACTGTCTTCTCCAAAATTGATCTGCGTTCGGGATATCATCAGTTGCGAGTTAAAGATGGTGATATTTCCAAGACGACTTTCGAGGACCGTACGGGCATTATGAATTTCTTGTGATGCCCTTCGGATTAACAAATGCACTGCGGTATTCATGGATTACATGAACCGTATCTTCCGACAACACCTAGACCAGTTTGTGGTGGTGTTTATTGATGACATTCTCATCTATTCGAAGAGCAAAGAAGAGCACGAAGAACATCTGCGAAAGGTGTTGAGCATACTCAGGGAGAAGCAACTCTATGCTAAACTGAGCAAATGCGAATTTTGGCTGCCGGAAGTAAAATTTCTGGGCCATGTTATATCTAGCGACGGAGTTGCTGTTGATCCAGGCAAGGTAGATGCGATTACGGGTGGAAACGGCCGAGAGCGTGACGGAGATCCGTAGTTTTCTTGGTGCGGCGGGATACTACCGCAGATTCATACGGGATTTCTCGCGTCTAGCCCTTCCATTGACAAAGCTTACGAGGAAGAATCAACCCTTTTTATGGGAGATGAGCGTGAGGAGAGCTTTGGCGAGAGAGAGATTGACTACGGCACCGGTGTTAATCATCCCGCATCCGGATGAGAAGTATGTTGTTTACAGATGATGCCGGTGGGCAAGGGTTGGGATGTGTCTGATGCAACGGGCGAGTGGTGGCTTATGCCTCTCGTCATTGAAGCCTCACGAGTTAAACTATCCTACACACGATCTAGAGCTGGCGGCTATCGTGTTCGCTTTGAAGATATGGAGGCATTACTTGTACGGTGTAACCGTAGAAGTGTATTGTGATCACAAAAGTTTGAAATACTTGTTCGATCAACGAGAACTCAACATGAGACAACGTCGTTGGATGGAGCTGATTAAAGACTACACCTTGGAGATCAAGTATCATCCGGGTAAAGCAAACGTCGTTGCTGATGCTCTTAGCAGGAAGACGGTGCAGGTGGCATATATGATGATACAAGAGCGAAATTGTTGGAAGATTTCGAGATCCGAATCTATCCAATCAAGTCTGCATGGGTCTTCATGCACCGGTGATGCCTATCTTGCAACTCTTCTTGTTAGTCAAGGGAGTATGATCGAGAGATGAAGTTGAGAAAGCTCAGCAGCAAGATGATTGGGCAAAAGAGATACGTGAGAAAATCTCTCGAGGTGAGACCCAAGACCATGACCTATCACTTAGTGGTTTGGTCGGGTACAAGAAGCGAATCTATGTACCGCCGTTGATGAATTAAGGCGGAAGATAATGGATGAGGCTCACAAGAGTAAATATACTCTACATCCGTGGCATGGTCAAGATGTACAGTATGAAATCCGAACTTTGGTGGCCGGAATGAAGAAAGACGTTACAGTACGTGGCCAAGTGCTTGACTGTCAGAAGGTGAAGATTGAACACCGTCGACCCCTGGTCTTTTGCAAAGACTAGAGCTGCCGGAATGGAAATGGGAGAACATAACCATGGATTTTGTGGTAGGTCTGCCCAAAATCAGGAATCATGATACGATTTGGGTAGTTGTTGACAGATTAACCAAGTCAGCACACTTTATTCCCATCAGTATCCACTATTCTCCGGAACGATTGGCGGAGATTTATATCAAAGAGATAGTGAGATTACATGGTATTCCTAAGAGCATTGTCTCTGATCGTGATACACGATTCAAATCTCGTTTCTGGCAAGCATTACATGAAGGTATGGGGACTAAGCTAAGGTTCAGTTCGGCTTATCACCCACAAACTGACGGTCAATCTGAGAGAACCATACAGACGCTGGAGGATATCTTTGCGAGCATGTGCCCTGGATTTCAAAGGAAGTTGGGATCAACATCTTTCGCTAGGCGAGTTTGCATATAACAACAGTTATCATGCTAGTATACAAATGGCCCCGTTCGAGGCATTGTATGGGCGGAAATGTCAATCACCATTATGCTGGACAGATTCATCTGAAAAGCAATTACTTGGGCCGGATATGCTTGAACAAACCTCTGAGCGGATCGCATTGATCAAGAAGAGACTCCTAGCCGCACATAGTAGACGAGAAGAGCTATGCGGACAAAAGGAGGAGACCTCGGCGTTTTATGTCGGCGACCATGTATTTCTAAAGTTATCTCCGTGCTTCGTGTCGGCAGGACGCTCAAGAGGAAGAAACTCAGTCCACGGTATGTTGGACCATTCGAAATTTTGACTAAGCGCGGAGAAGTAGCTTATCAGTTAGCCTTACCCCCGAATCTGAGTAACCTCCACGACGTTTTCCATGTGTCACAACTGAAGAAATACCAGCCAGACCGAGATCATGTCATTGAGTACGAAGACGTTGAAGTACGGCATGATAATACCTTCATAGTTGAGCCGAGCGGATCATTGATCATAAGGAGAAACGGCTCGAAATAAGACTATTCGATAGTGAAGGTGGTCCGGAAGGGTTTAACACCCGAAGAGGCAACTTGGGAAACCGAGAGTGACATGAAGGAAAAGTACCCGAGTTCATGGCCCGAAGTTTAGTTAGTATAGATTAAATTTCGAGGCGAAATTTTGTGTAAGGGGAGAAATGTAATACCGGATATTTATCTGGAATATTATAAATAAAAGTTGGATATTTCTGATAAGTGAAATTTCAATCTCCGGTCTTGTATAATTATAGTCTATTTTCTAAGTAGAATTTCTGTAGGAAATCAGGGAAATTAATGGCCAAAGTGCCAAAATGACTAAAATACCCCGTAAAGGGTAATCAACTTAGGAAATTATGGAAAAATACCAAAAGGCAATAAAATGACCAGGTGAATTAGGAGAGTTTAATATCTCTAATTACGGTAATTTAATAAATTATGAAATTGGAGAAATTGTACAAGAATGTGCCAAAAGTAATAAAAGACCAAAATACCCTTACAAATTATAGAATAATGTAAGAGGCATGGAAATACTAAGGTTAATGCAATAATATGAAGATGATGAGACATTGTAATTAAGAAAATTATCAAGTGATGATAATTAAGTAATTAAGTAATATTGGGCTAATTACTTAAGCATGAGTGAAGGAAATTCACAAGTAATTATATGAAACCCTAAAATTGGTGGTTTTTGTTTTAAAATTAGTAAATATGTATTTACTAATTAATTGGAAATTTTATGAAAAATAGTTGAGTTTAGGTATTTTTAGGCCTAAATACAAGAATGGACCAATTAGGGATTTTTGTTGGAATTTTTGGAAAAATTAAATAAATAAATCATTAAATAATTAAGTAAATAAAAAATAAAAATTTATTAAATTAATTAAAGGGGGAAAACGAAATTTTGGGCCAAAGAATAATAAATAAATAAAAATAAAATGAAATAGAGAAGCAAGTGGCCAACTTGCACATTTTTATAATAATATAATTTAATTAAAGTAAAATATGTGAATAGTAATATTTAAGTTAGGAAACGGACCCTATCTAGAGATCTAGGAATGGGATTATCAATATCAAAGTAGATTATTGATCGGTGGAATTTTACCTTCCATTAGACTCTTCCTAAGTTAATTAGAAGTAGTTTGTGCATTTTCCTAATAAAACAAAATAGGGAAAAATGCATATAGGCATAATTTTGGAAAAGAGGAAAATAAATTCTAACTCAACATTTAGGAATGGGTTTGAATTTATTTAGACATATTTGGAATCGGTGAATTATTTCAAAGAGATTGACATCTCCGAAACGAATTAGACACGGACGCGATCGGACACGTTTTCGAGAAAACTTCAACTGGACTGTTGGAGGCCTATATGGAATCAAAATAAAGGTTAACTTGGACATTTCTACTAAGTGAGGACATGTTTTCAGTTGTAAATCCAGAATTTTGTGAATTCTCCGAAATCACGCGAATCGGGTACCGATCGGGAAAACGGTTATACTAGGGCATAAAGTGAGCTAAGTCACCACTTTTGGGCCAATGAGGGCTGCCACATCAGCCCTAGGGTTCGGCCAAGAGTGTGTGTGTGTAGAAGAAGTGGCTTCTTGAACAAGTTGCATTAATGGGTTATTACAACTTGATTTTCCAAACAAAGCCTTGAATTTGCCAAACAAGGCCCTTGTTTTTTTCCTATAAATACCCCCTCCTTCATAATTCTCACACCTTTTCTTCCTTCTCTTGGCCGAAATTTTTGGTTGAGAAAGAAGAGAAAGGAGCTCTGGGGAATTGTGCAAATAAGCTCTCTGTAGAATTGTCTGGAAAGTCTTCAACGGGTAAGTCTTTCGGTCTTTAGTTTTTAGTTTAGTAGTTAGTAGAATTGTTAGTTAGATTTAGAAAGTAGGTGACAAGATTCCTACAAATGTTTTAGAGCCTTGTTTGCGTTGAAAAATATGCAGAGGTGTAAACATAGTAGGGATCGAGTCATTGAAAAGTTGTAGTTTTTATAGCTCTTTTAAAGGTTAGGGGTAGTAATAGCCTTTAAATTTTGAGTATGATTGGGTATCATATGGGAGGGCTATTTTAGTTTTTATTTTCAAGAATCATAAATGCGTCGAAGTTCTGGCGAAATTTTGGGAAGAAAATAGCCTATGTAGCGGACACTAATAAAAGTGATATTACTTTTATAGGACGTCAGGAATCCTAATTTGTTGCCGTTACGCTGTCCAACGTGCATTGTCGGACAAACCGTTTTTTCCGTCGAAAGTACGCTTCGCGAAACATCTACGTACATCAACGAAGGTACGGACGCGTCATCGTAACACTAATCCTATAGCTCTCATATACATATATGTCATAGATACGTTCATATACCGGGCTCGCTTAGGGTCGCCGCTTTACATACAAACCTTGTACGGGTTATAAGACATGATAATACCGCTTTGAGTTTTCCTAGCGCCGAGGACACGTGTTCGTGGCACGAGTAATGTGCAGAGCTATATATGTGTAGGACTTTACATACCGCTTTATGCTTATGTCTGTCTCGTGTCACAATGTTGTTGTGTAGGACCTTACATAATTGCTTCATGCTTATGTTCTGTCTGTGTCACACTTCGATGAGATGTTCTTTGTTATGTCATGAATATCTATTGTCTATATACTGTTTTATTTGAGCATAAGGTTAACTGTTACCTGAGATTCAATGCGGTAAATTGAATCTCACCGTAGCTTCAGTGCGGAGGACCGCGAATTGATGTCCGGGGAAAGCAGCAGGAGTGACTTGCGGAAGAAGTCATCTTTATCTTATCGCTTTCTTTTCCTTTTTGTCGATTACTTTCCGAACCTTAGGATTACTGTAATCAATACTTTATTACACTATGGTTCATGTTATATTATGATCAGTTACTCTTACGCTCCATTGCTCATCTCTGATTGATTGCAAAAAAAAAAAAAATTCCGCTTTAGAAAATGGGATGTTACAATCATCCTTAATGAGTTTGATCACTCCAACTAATCATGCTATTTCTTAATAATTTGACATTTCAAAAATACTACACAATTTCTAAATGAAATAGATAGTTCATTAGAATTGCCAAGGTCTCTATGCATCTTCACCAAAATATTGAACTTTAGTCTTTTGAGATGTTTTCCTTACACACTCTTTCATTTTTAAGACAATTCTATATAAACAGAGCTTTCAACTTTCATATTTTAAAAGGGTTTGAATGAAATTTGTTGGAATCTCATTTAAGATATATAGTTGTCTTGAGTGCGCTCCTTAAGAGGAAAAACTATAGGCTAAGTTACTGTCCACAAACATGTACCCATTATGTCATCCATTTCTTTCAATTGACTTCACTATATATCAATCTGTTACCTGATTAAATTACCCACTTTTGCTTTATATACTCTAAATGTCAAATGACACTGCTTAATTATAAAGCAAAAAGTGTTCAGGTATTTGAAGAGTCAACTGAAACCAAGATGAACTATTTCATGTGTTAGAACATAATCAATGGCAAGTGTATATCCACTACTGCCTCCAATAAGGTCTCTAATTATTGACACATTAAGCTTTAAATGTCTATTACTTCATGGCTTTAGGATCGGTAGCTTGATAGCCCTCATTTAAAATTTCATGCTTTTCCAAATATTAGCAAAGCTTATATATATACACATTTCCAATGAATTCTTAATATCCATGCATGTATTCATGAAAAAGAGTAATGACTCATGAGATAATAAACTGAAGATCTGTTCTACCCAAATTAATTTAGACATCTTACCCTTTTACAGAAAATCATTTCATAGTCAACAAAACAATGCAATAATATTTATAAAAATTTCTAAGTTTGTCCTTCAGCCTATAACAACCATTGACTTTGTTCCCTTCTTTAAGTACTTATAATAACCAGCTTTTAATTGAGATTACTTTATTGAGATAATAATGTTAGCTCATTTCTTATGCCAGTATTATAAATACTAAAACTTTTCTTATTGTCAATTTTATTCTAATGGAAGGAGCTGAAGGCAAGAGACAAACAATTGAGGCAAATCTAGCTCTCAGACGAGCTAGGACACGAATAGAGGCTATCAATATGATTTCGTAACAAGTTGGTACATACAAATAAAATAATTTTTAATCCAAATAGGTTGTTGAAGCAGAAGCTATTTATCTCCTTATAAGCTTAACAACTGTCTCTAATAAATTAGATAAAACTAAACAAGTGAATAGATATCATCATGCTGCAAAGTCAAAATAAAATTAAATCATGCTTATAAAATTACTATAAGAGGCAAGCAACCATGGCATTTAGGCGTATATTTACCAATATAAATTATACAATTATAAATTCGTGTCGCTAAAGTCTAAATGTAGACAAAGAAATTGGCATAACATTAATTTATCTCGAATTGATGAAACTATAATGCAGTTATACCCCTAATACTAGTAGGCTACTTAGAAAATATAATGCATAAATAAATCACAATTACAGTATATGAATTTTCCTATATCAATAATAGGGGAAGACTTATTAGAAATACCTCTCACCATTGCTAATAATATTTGACCTTATAGAGAGAATTCACGAATAAAAGAGAGCTACAAGAGAAAAGTAAAGACAGAAGACAATTGTCATGTCTCATGTCTATTATTATTGATGTTTATTTCTTAATATATATTAGAATTTGATATGAATATTTTATCATTATGATTAGATTAGTTTCTTGAGTTAGGGTTAATTTATTAGTTTGCCTATATAAAGGCTTCTTTATATTCTCTTTTATTTCAAGAATCAATAATATTAGTATTTTTTTTGTGCTTCAATGTGATTCTTCAATCTCAGTAGTGTTAATCCTCTCACACATCGCAATAGGAGAACAAAATTTTGATCCCAACTTTTGTTGATTTTACATATACCCCTGTTTTTATTTTTTGTTGCCATCATACCATGTTTAATTATTTTTACATGAAAAAGATAGAAAAAGAATTTTAAAATTTTAAAATAGATTTATTATCAAAAGTTGATAAGAGAATGACGAAATTTGATAAGTAATTCATAACTCATATTTTGGGAAATACATTATTTAAAATTTTACAATTTCAAAGTTGTTTTTCTATCCTTTTTCCCTATAAGTAATCATTATCAAATATACCCCTGTTTAATTCTTTTTAAGGTGACTGGGATCTAGAGAAAAAAATATTATTTTTGAAAAAAATAATTATCCTCAAATTAAATGAAACTCGTTTTTAAATAAAATATAATAAGGAAAAGTATATTTTTTAGAAGATTAACTACTTTTAATTATCTCCAGAAACTTTAAGGAAAAAAAATCTCATATAGAGATAGTTGAATTACTAAAATTCTAATTTGGGTTACTAAATTTAACAAATTATTAATTAAGTTATGCGACACAATTAGAAATTAAAAAAAAAAAAATTTGTAGACAAAACAATATTATTTAAGCCTACCTAAGAACCTAGAAAATTTATTGGAGACCTTGACACAGTCAGAAAATTCAATGTTTCTCCGTGCCGAAATCATTTTGCACCAGTCCTGATTTTTTGTTCTCTGCATTACCAGATCCCTTCTTTATCCTCTTGCGAAATTCGTCTATGTGCTTGTAGTGAAGCTTTCACAGAGAATATTCAACATCTTGAAGTTCAGAAAGCGTGTGATTATTCAAGATTGTTCTCTTATAACTAGAACAGACTTTCCGGCACAATTTTTGTGTATCAATGTGCAATAGGGCTTTAGAATGGATCAATACCCACAATTGCTTTTCTGAATTCCCAATCTGATCATATACCATAATATCAAAGTTCAGAGCATTAAAAAAGAGAATATTTTATAGCACTAACACGGAATAATTTTTTTCTGAAAAAGACCTCCAAGAGAATCTGTTTTCCAGAACGGATGAAAGGAGTAGTAGTCATAGTCCTTCAAAGTTTATGCATATGATTGGCACAAAATGCAGTAACTGGCCTATTTGTATGTCGGTGCAATTCTCAATACAATGGCTGCAGGAAAAAAAAGCAAGACAAGAAAACCATAAAGTGTGAATATAAAACTGTAGCAGCATAAAATAAAGGTCTGGCATACATGAGAGCATGTCCGAAAGCGGTAACTTCTCACGGCGGCGATAGTGGCGACTTCTTATGGTGTCATTCATGTTCCACAGGGGACACGAGAAAGAGCTGTGATGGTAATGAGTACATCATGACTTCTTTTCCTTTCCTCTTTTCTTTGAACCATGGGTTAGGGGTATTATTGAAAAATAACCAACATTTAAATATTCTAGATTGGGTCATTGACCCAATTTAAAATTTGTTGAGTTTACCAGCCTCATATAGAATTTTCCTATTTCAACCGTCTTTATATGAAATTCTCCCAAGCTTTAATTAAAAAGGTCATGTGTATTTCGGATTGGGGGAGTATAATCTATTTACTTAATAAAAATTTTAATTTTTCGAGAAAAAAAAATAAAAATAATTTTTTTTTTTAATTTGTATAGGAGATTATGTTTTTTGCATATGGATATCAATTCATACCATACTGAAGTACCTACTCCCTCTGGTTTTTATTATAAGGCACCAACATGCAGGTTTATTTGATCATTTTTATAAAACACTTGCTTGTTCCCAATGAGCATTAATTATTTTTTTCATGTATGCCTATAATTAATAAGGGTAGTGGGTGAGAGTAATAATTAATATGATATTAAAGTTTAATGCAATTAGTAGGGGTAATATTGGAAATTACTTAAATTATAGTACAAATTTTATTGACTTAACCGTTTTTATTGATTTGTGAAAATATTTAATTGGTGTTTTATAATAAGGACTAGAGGAAGTGTATGTTAACAACAAAGATTTGTACATAATGCCCATAAAGATTAGTTGATTTAGTAAAGAGATGACTTATATTCCCTGAGGATGAATTCAAATCTTACTGTGCATATAAGTGTTATATGGCTGTTAGACATGCTTTGATCAGATCCAGCTTCCTTGCCTATCCTTTGGATAGGCAGGGGGCTCCTCTTCCCTGATCTGTCAGATTTGGACGGTCTAGATCTTATTTTTTTTTACTTTCTATTTTTTCAAAAAAAAAATATTTAATAGATAGAGAATCTAAAATAAAGATAATCACTTAACTAACATTTTTTCAAAAAATGATTTTTTTATTCAAAAAGCAGTGGTTAAAAAAAATAAAATCTGGACGGCCTAGATGCGCCAGACACATATAGGCACCAAAACCAGCTTTGATCTTAGTGGTCCCACAAAAGTCAACCCGGCTAAACATTGTCACAAAAAAGGTGAAATAATATTATGCCAATAATTAGCTTCGAAAAACGTGGGCAAAATAATAATTCAAGAAAAGACTCCTACAGATAACATTTTGATTAAACTATCATGCTAACCCCCCTGAAGATACAACATAACACAACATATCAACAATAAAAATAATTGTGAATGAAGAATAAAGACTACCCAACTACTGATCCAAAAGATGGCTTCTTCTTCTTCTTGCTGTAACCTGTGAAGCTAATCCGTACAAGGGTTTCTTCGTCTTCCTTTAATGAATGAAATAGTGACTAATTACTTTTGTCTAATGTCAGCTGCTGTGAGGTCAGTTACTGTACATGTAGTTATGAACATATATGTTCTTACGTTGAGAGTGCCACTTCCAAAGTTTTGACAAAGAAAATTCATATGGAGGTGGTACCCAAAAATATGGGCAGCTTACCTAAAAATTCTATGGACTCTCATCATCTGAACTAAAGTCATCCATCCTCCTATCTGATAACCCTGAAAGAAGCTTCTTGTGTGGTGGTGGTGGGCGAGCACTCTCAGAAGATGGAGCCTTGGCAAGCTTTTTTTTAGGAGCTTTTGCTGCTGCTGCCTTCTTCTGTTCATCTCCAACCTCCTTGCATACCTTATCCAGTATGACCAAGAAGTTTCGTACGATTGCAAACAGTCTTAACCCTTCTTCCCTCCCGCTGTTTCCATGGAAGTAGTCAGCTGTACTCTTCACCATAGCCGTGATCCTCTTCTCTTCTTCCACTAGGTTCGTGATAGCTCTTTCAGCATTCTCCACAAAACTCTCCACTGTTTGATGAAACCCTCCTTTGTTTTCTCCTTCTAACTCCTTGAGGTCATTGTTTAAGAATTCTTTGCATTTCAAGAGAGAATGCCCAGCTTTTGCAGTTGTTCCTGTTAAAGCATCAGGATCTAGAGCTGCTGCTTTCTTCACATTCTCAAGCTCACTGCTCAATCGAGATACCGCCTGGAGACCAAGTTCGCGATACCGCTCTTCAGATTCCATGGGGACTTCCTCAAGCAGGTCATCTGTTTTAATGCTAGAGAAACTCTTGCTCTCTATCGCCGTACGAGCTGCTCTTATGCCTTCAGTTCGGCTTATCTCTTTGACAACAAAGTGTAAGAGTGTAGTTTTGCCATCTGCTGATTTAACATCAGACAGTTTAAGGAGTGTGTCAAGTTTAAATGCTTGCGCACCACCACGGAATGTTCCATCATTCATACGGTTACCGGTTTTGAGAACAGCTTCTAGAAGCTTTAGGAACAGCCGGCTACCTTTTAGTTCTGTACTAGCAACCTAACATATCAGATAAAGGTAAGTTTAGAAATTCCAAACCAAAGGGATTGCACTCAATGATTGTGTTTATACATTTATAAATTATCATCACCCAATAAAGGGAATAGCTAATAAATTCAACATGTAAGGCAAGGAGTTGTCCAATAAAAGATATCCTACCTCTAAAACTGCAAAAGCATCCTTGGTGAAGGTAAGCTCCTCTTGAAGAGTACCCATAAAAAGAAGCAATTCCAGCCGTTTAAAAGCAAATGGAATATCAACAAGGGCTTTCAGGAACCGGTCAGCAGGCCCAAGCTGAGACAGTTCGCCATTGAAAAGTCTAAGCTTAAGTTCTTCCTCAGATGAGGGTGCCATCTTGAGCAAGGATTGGATAAAATCTGAGGGAATCTCATTTCCTGATCATCCAAACAGAAGATACAAAACTTTATTCAATAAGTAGAAGCACGCACATTCTATTGTAATCATTTTCTTTATGTGCTGCCATGTATTGTTTTCCCTGATAGATATTCTTTTGTCAACTCACCACTCAGAAAGAGTTTTCTAGAAAATAATGCTTTTTGTTTGGTCAATATTATAGTAGTTATCTATATTACTTAAAAGAAAATATACATGAAAATGACACGAAATTAACTTCACAGAAGCCGCACAGTACTTATAATCCACAGACATATTTCTGATGGCAAAAACTCAGTTGTAACACCGTTGTGTTATCATGAATACACGTCGTTGGTCAAATACGGTAGTTAGATTTACCAGTTGCCTAGCAGCATAATACCACATCAATTTTCTCACTGTTAACATCAAAGTATTTCCACATGCACCTACAACTATCTTAAAATTCCTATATCTAAACTCAGATTAATCTATTTCTATTGTAAACTAATTTCAGAAGCTCATATATTAAATTCTTAAATAATCATAATGATATCATAAATGCTATGGTCTATCTTCTTCAGCAGGGAATGATGTATAGTTTCAAGACTGTGAAAGGACCCTATTCAGCAGCAAGACATAAGCAAGGAAATATAGGAAGACAAAATATTATCAGCAAAGGACCAACATGCTTTTGAGGTTGCAGGGTTTGACTTTGCTATTTTGATATAATCTTAGGACACATAGCCACTGCATAGAGTGGCTCTGGTTGTAGCTGTTTGCACACTTTTTGGGCACTGTGCAAGATGTTTTTGTTTATATTAACCGTAGGAAGGAAGGGGTGGGGGCATGTTGTATTTTTGTGTGAGAAAAGTGTAGGAGAGGGAAGTCTGGTTCTGTGTAACAGAACAGAAACCTTCTTGGCTGTGGGAGTGGGAATACTCTTGACAGATTATAGGAGAGGGGAGCAAATCTGTTATCACAGATTTGCCTCTGTCTTGGCTGCAAGGGTCTTTGGCTCTTGACAGATTTATTGTAGTTTCATTGTGTTTCTGAGTTGTGCCTAATTAAATCAGCATTACAGATATCATTTTGTTGGTCCCTAACAAATTGGTATCAGAGCTCATAAGGTCCTGAGGAGATGGCAGATGAGGTTGGAAATCTAAGGGAGCTGGTGACGAGCCTAGCCAAGAAGGTTGACGAACTCTCCAGCATGTCAAGACAAGTGAATGAACTTACGGAAGGGATGAATATCATGAGACAGTTATTGTTACGAATAGAGACGAACTCAAAGAAGAAGAAGCACAACACAGGGGAGTCACATTCAGATTCAGAAACAGAAAGCACTAAGGAAGTCGAAAAAGAAGCGACCAAGTTTCGGAAGTTGGAGTTACCGGTGTTTGATGGGGAAGATCCGATTGGATGGTTTTGCCGTGTTGAGCGATATTTCCATATCAACAGTATACCGGAGGCAGACAAACTAGAAGCAGCGGTGGTATGTCTTGAAGGGCGAGCTCTACATTGGCATCAATGGAAGGAGACCCGGAGCACCCTGAAGGACTGGCCGGAGTTTAAACTGAAAATACTCGAACGTTTTCATACTTTTCAGCGTGGAGGAGAATACAAGATCTTGTTCTCAAACAAACAGGAGGGGACGGTGCTAGAGTATGTTGAAGCCTTCGAACGACTCTCTTTTCCACTGGTAGACGCGACCGAAGAGTGCTTGATGGGGGCCTTTCTATATGGATTGAAGACGGAGATTCAAGCTGAACTAGAGGTGGCTGCCGAAACTAACCTAGAAGGACTGATCCGAATGGCCATCAAAATCGACGGGAAGAATAGGTTATTGGAGTTGGATAAAGGGATTCAGACTTTTAAAATACCCAACACTGTTGGGATTAAAAAATACCCAACCCAGGCCCAACATAGTTACTCAAGGGTTACCCACTTCTCGGAACCCGCCCGTGTGGCTATAACAGCATCCCAACATTCGCACGCTACCAAACCCGAACCGAAGACTCACGACAGTTCCACAGGAAGTTCCTCGACCACGATCTTGTCTGCGCAAGGGTCAGGGAGAAGTCGCCGGCTGCCGGATGCAGAGATGGCACGCCGGCGAGAGCTCGGCCTCTGCTACAAATGTGGCGAGAAGTACGGTCCGGCTCACACTTGTCGAGAAAAGCACCTGCAAGTGTTTTTGGTCGACTTTGAGGCTGAAATCAGAGAACAACAAGCGGCGGACACAAGGGAGGGGGCTAACGGACTTACAGAGGTGGAAGAAGACACAATTCCCAAACTTTCACCTTGAGGACAAGGTGAGGCTTTTAGGGGAGGGTAATGAAAGGACCCTATTCAGCAGCAAGACATAAGCAAGGAAATATAGGAAGACAAAATATTATCAGCAAAGGACCAACATGCTTTTGAGGTTGCAGGGTTTGACTTTGCTATTTTGATATAATCTTAGGACACATAGCCACTGCATAGAGTGGCTCTGGTTGTAGCTGTTTGCACACTTTTTGGGCACTGTGCAAGATGTTTTTGTTTATATTAACCGTAGGAAGGAAGGGGTGGGGGCATGTTGTATTTTTGTGTGAGAAAAGTGTAGGAGAGGGAAGTCTGGTTCTGTGTAACAGAACAGAAACCTTCTTGGCTGTGGGAGTGGGAATACTCTTGACAGATTATAGGAGGGGGAGCAAATCTGTTATCACAGATTTGCCTCTGTCTTGGCTGCAAGGGTCTTTGGCTCTTGACAGATTTATTGTAGTTTCATTGTGTTTCTGAGTTGTGCCTAATTAAATCAGCATTACAGATATCATTTTGTTGGTCCCTAACAGACTGCAAGTCATAACAGCATACTAGCTCAATTGGTGTACATTAATTCTGAATCTCTGGCAACTAGGCTAGAAATACTAATTATGTCAACAAAACTAAGGAGCTTATGATGTAAATTGTTGACTTTCACAGTTCATCTCATCATAAATCTACAGAAAGCTTGTGTGTGTTTCTTCAGGAAAACCTAACATTACTCTTGCTGCATCAATAAATCTTGAGGGAATATTAAAAGTTCAACGAAAAACACCTTCAGTAAGTGCATCATAAACTTCTTCCATAGTCACATTCAAGGCACGCAATAGGATTGACAAATTTTGTGATTTCTTTGAGTCAATGATCTGGATAAACTGAGGTGCCTGCTCCATGGAGGCAGATCCTTTCTTGACTTGACCTTTGCTTTTATCTGTATTGGTATAACCAAAAAGTGACTCCATCGTTTTCTCGTCAAACCTGTCAAAATATTTTCCATTGAAACATTAACAGTTAGTGTTAAATCATTAATCAAGAGCAACAAAAACAGTTCACGATTTATTTATTCATTACTGGAATGATCCTCCTTCAAGCTGATTCCAAACCATTGTTTCATCTGAGCTGGCTTGAACCTTATCCCAGAAAAAAGGTTTTAACTTGGTTTTTTGAGAATCAGCACCACCTTCTGAATCAGCAGCTCCTCCAGACCCTGCAGCTCTCGATTTTTTCTGTACAACTAAAGGGCGTGGACCCCTTACACCGAGTGGCGGAGGTGGTCGAGGAGGACCTTTACCATTCTGAGAAGGTGGTGGTGGTGGTGGTGCACCAGCACCTTTTTTGGCACCAGGTAGTGCTGGTGGTGGTGGTGGAGGTGGTCCGGTAGAAGTTTTGGGTGGCTGTGGGGGTGCAGGAGGAGGTGGAGGAGTAGAAGTAGTGGAATTAGTAGAAGGTGGCTCAGGGGGAAGGAGATCTGGTCTTTCAGGTGGAGGTTTCAAAGGGCTGGCTCCCACCCTACCAGGAGGAGGCTTCAGGTCAAATGATGGTCTAGCAGCAGCATCAGTACCAGCAAATGCAGGTAAATCCTGCACATCAGATCCAACAGGAAAATTGCCATTAAGAGATGAGGTCCTTTTTTGATCAATTGAATTATTATCACGTGACTGAAACCCAAATTTCTGATCTCTTACCGAATTTCCAGAAGAATATTTGGGAGTATAACCTGAAATGCCAAAGTCAAATTTATCAAGATTTTAACATTGTGCAAGGCCAGAGTTATTGGCAAGCAATCTAATTTTGTTTTTGGTTAAAGCCATGTAATCTGGCTATCCTTTAATTATGGTTGACTTAGATCCTAAATTATGGGTAATAAATGCTTATTTTTCAAAAATAAAACTTTTCAGTACTGAGCACGTTAATATTTCTGGCCAGACGGAAACATAAGATGATATGTACCTGAGGAAGAGTAGTCACTCTTGCTCAGACTGAGAAGGGGCCTCTCATCATATTTTCCAACTTGGCTTTTGCCAGAACAACAGCAACACAAAACACAGAGCAGTACCGCTAGCGTCACTGACACGCCAGCTGCAGCAACAAAAACTATAACCATGATTTTATCTCTTTTCTTCTTCTTCTTCTTCTTCTTAATCTTTTTATCTTTTTTCTTCTCTTCATTTCCTTTGGATTTAGATACATCTTCAGCATACATCATCCTTACGGGTTCTTGAGTGTAGATATATGATTTAACTGCGGGGTCATTGGATCTGGAATCATCATTTTCATCACCGGATACACCTTGGAGTGGAAGATTATTCTTTCTCAAACAGTGAAGAAAGATTTGCTTCAATTGAGGATGGCAAGCATTAATCCAATTTTGGATATTCTTTCCTTCTAATAATTGAGCCTCTGAACCAATATCATTGGTGCAACTGGGTGATGATTCATGTGGAAAACATAAGTCAAGATTTCTAACTTCTTCCTTCAATTGAATCAAATCCACAGAGCAATTGGTCCGTAAATGCTGTACCTGCAGTCATGAAACTAAAACCAGATTCAGGGTCCACCTACCAATTCTTAGAAAAGTGGTTCCTCCCTTAACACTCTTTTCTCTCATCAGACAAATGATGAAAGCAATCGCCCTGTAAATTTAGTGGCAATCAAGAACATGGCATTAGGAATAATTTCTTGAGTGAAACTTTAGATGCTTATCTTTTGGATAAGTGAGAGTCTATGCTCAAGAAAATCTTGAAGAAAGTTATTGACTTTGAGTCATATCTGGTTCAAGCAGAAGCATATATGCATTAAAAGGATTATGTTATCTTTGCTGATAGATTTACTGTGTAGCCAATTTAACTCACACAACCACTCAGAATTGCAAAGCGCATTGTACACCACAAACATCATCTGACATGCCACCCAATAAATATCACGTCCTCATCCAGAATCAAATAAAATTTGATTTTAGAATACCGACATAAAATCTCAATTATGACAACAGAATCAATAGGACTACAAGAAATAAAACTCGTAATAAAAAAATTTTGATATTGAAAGAAGGGAAATATTTAGCTACTGTCCCTGCAAACAGCATTTAGAGCTTAGTTATAGGGTTTGTGTGTATGTGTGTGACTTAGTTAATTAAGGCCTCCACTAATTAAGCACAGGAACATAATAATAGGCTGCTTTAGTGATCCTCCTCATATTTTCTCAAAGCATACATGCAATTCACTCATTTCACATTGGAAAGGCAGGATCTTCTAGTCTCCTTGCTGCTTAATGTGTCAACTAACAGCACTCCCTTGAATCGGTAGGAAAAGTATGAAATACTTTCCTTAAGATAAATTCAACTCTTTCAATATCACAGGATGAATCAGTTTTAGCTCGCAATAACATTTACGGCCAACATCGTTTAGCAACTGTGGGTATAGGCCAAGAAGGCCTTCTTTTTACTTTTCACTTCACCAGGAATCATGGTTTTAAGATGGCAAATTGGCCAAAGACTATGACTAGCAATTTGCTGAAAATGACGCAGGGAGGCCAAAGAATAACTGGGATGGTCATGTGAAACTAATGACAGGCTGAGACAGTAAGAACCACAAAATTCACGGCAATCTTGCAAGACTAGAGAATCCCAACTTTTGGGGAAGGAAAAACGCAACTTGTCATTTATAATCCTAGCAAGCATTATTTTCATTGTAAAGTCATTCAAAACCTCAAATAAGTAAGTGCACGCCGCTGCTAAGGAAAACAACAAAAACGAAATATAATCATCTATAAAGATACAAAAATAACAACATAAATCTTTTGAATGTCCGCACGTTTTCATGACTAAGCTTTTACATGCATCTCGGAGAAATGATAGCTGGTGCGGAGTCTTATAATACACGTAAGCCAAAACCAAGTATTAAAAAAATGGCATACAAGAATTTGAACTAACAGGGTACCCAAAATCTATATGACGAAGTGAAAAAGTCTCACCGTATTCTCATCCAACAATCCAGAGGTGGGATCAAGCAGTTGTTGGCAAAGGAAATCTTCCTGTGTTTCTTCAGAATCTTTTGAACTAACTGATGTCGTGAGAAGAACCAAAAGAACGCAGAAGCTAGCCTTCGAAACAATCATCATTCCAATATCTAAATTTGCTTCTCATTTCACATAACCAATCAAAAACCGAGGTTTCGATTTCTGCTTCGATAGATGATATCCCTATTTCTGGCTCGCAGAATCCGTGAAACCACCAAGTGTTTTGATGAAGACGAGAATTCTCGAGCACAATGCAGGAAAAAAAAAAAACTTGCCCGGAAATTATCCCCTTAATTTATCAAATCAGATCACGTCCCCTCCAATTAGAACAATATAGCCAAACAATCAATTAAACCCCCCAAAGGGAGTTCAAACAATGCCATCCGATTCACAGATTCAACGGAAATTTCCATACACCACAGGCAACGCATAAACTTGGGGCAAATGCGAACACCAACCGAATCTCTCCTGGTGAAATCATAACAAAAATGAGGCTCTGCTTCTGACCAGATCAACGAAAAAAACCTCACATGATCATTGGCTATGGAATTGAACGAAACGCGGCTTGATTGAACGTTAAATGTTTGAAGACGCCAATGATTTTGTGCAGAAAGAATCAAATGAAACGGCAAAAGGAATGGAATGAGGCTTACGATTACAAATTGCAATGTATTGCACGAAAATGAAGTTTGTGAATCGCTTTTTGTGTAACTGCAAAATTCTTGGCGCGCGAATGGCCGTCGTAACAAAGATTTTTGTTCGTTGGGATAATGGCGGCAACTCTGGTACACAAGCATATTCTCTTAAGCTTATTTTCCTCTCCTTTTTTTCTTTAATTTTATTGCAATTTCTAAAGTGGGAGTTTTTGTGGGAATCTATGTTTTTTGCCCCCTTATAGCATTTAGTAATTTTATTGAGCCAAAAAGAAAATAAAGTTTATAAGTCACCACATTACATTTTGAAATTGAAGCTCATTTTCTCTATATTTGGTAATATTATTCATTGTCGAAATAAATAAGAATTTAATTAATTATCATGATAAAATAAATCCTTAGTTTCAATAAATATGTTTTCTTCTTATAACACCTTTTAGAAATTAAGGAAACAAAATACTTTAAAATATTTATATTTATCATTTTTTTTGTCAAACTAATTTGTCAGACTTATAAAATGACATATATAATCTAATAATACATCGTATAAGTTATGATTGAGTAATGAAAAATTTAATTAAATTCTTTAATCTTTTTAAAAAATTCAATTGAATCTTATATTAAGGATCAAAGAGAGCATTTTATATTATTAATGGTGCTAGTAAAGACTCATACTCACTATTTACTACATAATGTTTTTTCGATTTTTAATATAAGACATATTTATTATATTTAAAAAGTTAATTAATATGAGGTGTGTTTTTTAAAATACCTTAGTCATCTTTCTTAATTCTCTCCTCCCATCTTCTTCTCTTTGATTATTATTAAGAGAGTATCAATAGAGGTAAATTAAGAAAAGATTTACAAATATGAAAAATATATTTTATATTTAAGACCAAGATTAATTCCAAAAATTTATCTTATATCAAAGAGCTAAGGGAGTGTTTATCACTCATATTAAGTCAAAAATCATCTGATTTTTACAAGATTACTCAAATTTATAGGGTGTATTTTCAGATTTCAATGCTTTCCAAATGCGGGTGGAGAAAACTTTTATTCAGTTGCATGATGATGGTGATGTTTATGTCGTCAACAGAATTATCGTTCTAATCAATTCCTTGTGTATATGGAAAAATCGGATTCTGCATGAAGGAAAGTCTATTGAGTCGCAACAAGCAACGAAATGAGATATTAATATAAAAATTAAGAGCAAATGTCATTAAGAAAATTAATTAAATTACTTAAAAATATTTATATTTTTTATTTAAAATTTTTTTTGTCTAAGATATATACTCTAATAATACACAATATATTATATGATTAAATAACTTCCTTAATTTCTTCAAGAAAAAAAGTCAACTATATTTTTATATTTAGGATACAAGAGAGAGTATTGATCATTTTATTTTTATAAATTTTTTTAGCACTTTTTTTTTCCCCTTTCAGCACATTTATTTGCGTTACGGTTGACAATGATCGCATAAGTTTTTTTCCCCAAAAAAATGTAAATCCGGTCAAGTTTAGGATAAATAATGCTCTCCCTATACTTCCTGAATCTAATGGGCTGGGCTCAGCCCATGTTTGATTTTATGGGGAGGGGCCCATTGGTAATAAAAGCCTAAAATCACATACATGAGATTTGGACTTCTAATTGTAGATTGATGTCAAATCCTGGAAGTAACATTACTCACAAATACCAACATCTATTGGGAGTGAGTGGTAAGATATTTGCATTCTTTTAACCACGTCCTCGGTTTGAGGCGTGGTAATGGAAAAAATAGTGTTAAAAGCTCTTCCTCCATGACTGTGGGCCCGACTTGGGACAAATCCAGATTAGTCGGAACCGAAGGTTTTGATGAATCGGATGGCAACAAAACAAAAACAACAACATTACTCACAAATGTTGGTGAAGGTGCATCATTAAGGGGTTACAATGTCAGATTTTCAAGTTAAAATGATTTTTTTTAATATTTATATTCAGCCTCATAGGTAAGCAACCATTCAACTAAGACCAATGCCAGCTAGTCTTACAAATCTTACTTAAAATCAGACCATGTAACAGGAAATAAACTGTATTTGTTTTTAGCCGAAATGTTTCAGCAGCAATCTAACCAGTCAAGTGTTCCCTTGTTTGGCTTCAGACATGGGCACATGTTAAATCCCTTGTAGTTGTAGAAAAAACAAGCAAGGATCGTGTTTGTTTGGTGGTATTTGTGCCAACAAATGAATGGGTGAAGTGAGTAGGATTTGGCTTTAGTCCTTTGCATCGGACCGTCCGCTGCGTTTTTTGCCTAACAAATTAATACCGCATGCGGTAAATTATTAAGTGTAAAATGCCGCAGCGGACGGTCCGATACAAAGGACCAAATCCAGATCCAAGTGAGTAGTAGTAGTAGTAATAGTAGGAGATACAGAAGAACATGGGAGTAACAGACAACAAATGTTATGCAAAATGTCAAAAACCTATCACACCATTGTCTCATTCACCATGTCTCCTTTGCTCCATCATTTCACATGATGCTCAAGTTCTGACACCATACTCTCTTGGGTATCCAATGACAAGTAAAGGAATTTTTTTTTTTTTTAAAAAAAAGTGAAAAGTGGAGATGCGGGGTATCGATCCCCGTACCTCTCGCATGCTAAGCGAGCGCTCTACCATCTGAGCTACATCCCCTTCCTGGTCAAAGTGATATATCATTAATAAAACATATATTTTATTGGAGTATATCAATCTCAACAGTTTAACGACTACACAGGAGAAAGAGACACGTGTCGAGTGCCAATGAAGTGTGAAAGGTGATAATGTAGACAGGAGAGCCGGTGGATGAAACAGAGTGTGATGCCAAATGTCGTTTAGCTTTCCTCAGGCCCCCCAAAAAATGTCGTTTAGTGGACGAGGAAGTTACGGTATGTTTTGTGGGACACAAGCGGCTGCTTCGTTTGTTTATTCAGTTTCATCATTTAAGCTAAGTGCTTGTGCTGATCTCCCAAATTAATTAATTATGTCATTTTCAGTGTTTGCTTGCTATACGGCTTATTTGAAAGGATGCTTCCATGTTATCCACCAATAAACAATAAGAAACGAGACCCTCTTCTTTTGCAGGCATAACCAATTACTCCATATATAAAGCTAATCTCTAGATCTAGTCTTAACATGCTCTTATTGCCTTTATTCTTTCCATTTTTTATACATAATTTAAATAAAATTATTCTCTCATTCTTCACAAATGTAGTTAAAAATCTTACTGTTATCTCTTTCAGATTTTATGTTCTTTTGTTTTGAAATAATAAATTGCACTGAAATTATACTATAACCAAAATAATAGTTTTTCAGTTTAAATTTAGGGAAAATCACTTCTCATGTTGTAGGAGAAGTGTATTCTCATGTCACACACACATAAAATGGTGGGACCCACACACACACACACACACACACACACACACACACATATATATATATATATATATAATTAACATTATATATATATATGTGGGTCCCACCATTTCATGTGTGTGTAGGAATCTTTTCTTTCTCATGCAACATGAGAAGTTTAAACCCCTTTAATTTATATCATATTTTTAATGCGAGAATAAAATCGATAATTCTTCTAAAAAAGTAATACTCCTTTGATCTTTAATATAAGACTATTTGGAGGGTTGATCTTGATTTTGAATATAATATTGTATAAAGTTTTCATATTTATCAATATTTTCTTAATGTACCCATATTAATGCTCCCTTAATAATAACCAATGAGGAGAGAGGAGAAGGAAATTAAGAAAGGTGAACGATTAGAGTGTTTCAGAAAATACATGTCTTATCAACTAACTTAACAAGTTTTCTTAATTTAATCAAATTAGGTAAATGTGTATTATATTAATGACAAGATCGAGGATAATTATGGTGCTTAGATTACATTTCATGAGTATTAAATTAAGATAATATAATAAACATGAGACAACTCACATTATTCACGACCGTATATAGTTTTCATACCGGCAACTTTTATTTGTAGAGGAAAAATAAAAATAAAACACGAGACATAGTTTACTATTGCCGGACGATTGAACTAAATTTTCTGTATTATTTAATTTAATGAATCTATTATCGAAGTTTCTAATAGTACTTATTCTTCCTTACAACGAAAATTATAAAAGTGCAGAAGTTTGCAGGCGTAAACATTCATGCTTTCTTAATTAAGCAGCATGAATAATTAATGGGTTTTTTTTTCCCACCTTGTCTCTTATACAGCAATGGGTTTGTTAAAATAATAATTAATATAATTGACAAGTAATATATATAATGAGTCCAAATTATGTGCTTCTTATGTGCTCATACTACCTCTACTTAGGGCCCTTTTGGATGGGCTTTTTCCATAAAAAAAGCACTTTTTTAATTCAAAAAAAAATTTAATTTATGTGTTTAGATGATATTTTTTAAAAAAAGTAAAAGTCACAAAAAAAAGCTAAAATGCTGTTTTTTTTCAAAAGCTCTAATTTTGAGCTTAAAAAAAAAGCACTACATGGAGCCCAAAAAAAAACACTTTTTTTTTTTAAAGTCAATCCAAACGGGCCCTTAGAGGTATGAGCATATTTTTTCAATTTTTTTTATATATTGTATTTATATAGATTTAAATTATATGCTGCTTTCTGCGATGTTTTTTGCACCCAGTATCTCAAATTAATTAGTTTATAGTTCTGCATCTGTCTGTAACACCAATAATATGGAAATTAATTAATTTGAGATACTGGATGCAAAAAAAAATACCAGAAAGCAGTATATAATTTAAATCTATATAAATACAATATATAAAAAAAATTAAAAAAATATGCTCATACCTCTAATTAGAGGTATGAGCACATAAGAAGCACATAATTATATGCACTGAACTCTATATATAATAACAACAAAATGAAGTCGTTTCGGTGAGACTTCGATGTCCCCTTATTGAAGGTCCTGATTTGATATAGATCTCGTGTGCCCTTCCCGTATGCTTATGGGACAAGCTGTCAGAGAGGGTATGATCACGCACACAAAAGGTGCGTTTCGCCTAAGGGGTGCAGTGTGCCGTGTGATCGTATGTAGATAAGTCAAGGCTTAGAATGAATGTACTGCGCCCGTCTCCTTCCTCTCGTATATAGAGTATACCGGTTAGTTAGTCCCTCGGCCGCCACACCGTACGTGTCATGTGCGTGTCCGGGATCGTGTGCGCATGTCCAGATCGCTGGTGCATGTCCAGGTCGCGGGTGCATGTCCAAGGTCATGGCCGGGTCCCACGGATAGTGGTTGCCCCTGTACTAGCCAAACGAGATAATGGGCCTAGACTAGGTCCGTAACAGCTTGCCTCAAGCTCGGCTGCTCGTGTCTCGAGCGTGCCGAGTTTAGATGTTCGCTGATCAAGAACGAAAGTTCGAGTCTTTGTTGAAGTCCGAGTCTTTGTTGATCGCGAAGTAACATGATGTCCTTGCTCCTGCACCTGGTTGTCCAGTCTCTCGGTCAACCGGGTGACATGTTGCCGATCCTCTAGTTGTATCTGAGCCGCCCCCCATCTTACTTTGATAAGGTGTCTATCGAGTTTCAAACAACCTCTAACTACAAGTCTTCAAGTTGAATTGCCCCCGCACATGTGGTCCTGGTTATGTTTGTTTTCATTTTGTTGTTCTTCGACCATCCGGGTCCGGCTTGCTTCTGCACCTGGCCGAAGACTCCAAATGCGGGTCCTTTCTCGAGGCCGATTAGCCTAACCAACAGCCGGATAATTGATCGTGAACCCCGCCCTTGTGCCCGGCGCTTCGCCGTCGATTCCTCTTCTACGTTATCATTTGCCTATGCCACCGGCGTCCCTCAACTGTCGTGAAGCCGAATGAGGGGGTGTCGCCTATACGGCCTTTGGGCATAATTAATGCCTGACGACGCGCATTAAATGAAAAGGTCACGTCATCCTTGCTAACGAATGGAAAAGGCGCTTTTGCCCCCGTCGATTGGGTTTCGAAAGGTTTATACCCGCCAAGTCTCCTTCATTGCCATTTTACCAAAGTTGTTTTGAAGAAGTTCTCTCCCGACGATTCTCGCTTTCTTTGGGGCGATGAATCTTCTCGTCCAACGTCGCAAACCGTTGCTTTAACCGATCACCGAGGAGGCAAGGGAAAACTTCTCGGGCGGGCCGACGAAAATCCGAGACGATGCATCGTCTGTTAGGGAAGTCCGAATGTTTCCTTCCCGCTTCTTCCTAATCCAAGGGAGTTTAACCCGAGTTTCGACGTGTCCACTTTTCCGGCCTTCCGAATAGCCGCCTAACAAAGTGGCGCTCGGGTCCTAGGGCCGAGGTTGATTCCTACATCGGCCTTGCTACGATCGCTTGTATGAGTGCTCCCGACCTATTTCTTGTGGGGATTCCTCCACAGCCGACTTAATTTTGGGCTCCTGCCGACATAATTTGGTCCCGGCTCTTCAAGCTATATCGCCGAGTCCTGTTGACTTGGATTTTAATCTTACCACAACTGTAGAGTCCCGCCTTCAATTATTGACATCAGGTATGCTAGGAAGATTCTGATCTTGCTTATATTTTTATTTGTGTTAGGTATAATGGCGTCGTCTTCTTCTTCCCACGCGGCCGAGTCGGAACTGAAATGCCAACCGCGCTAGCCCCCACAGACTTAATTGACCAATTCCCTTGGGTTACCCGAGAAGTGTTATCCTATCTGGCCGAAGCCGACCATGGAATATTTGGAAGGTCTTCCAGTTCGAGATACTAACACCTACTCTCTTTGTCTCCCTGAAGAGGAAAAGCTCGTGTGCTCAGTGAGGGAGGGAGCCACAACTCCTTTTTCTTTTTCTATGCCGACTATATTACCAGCTTGGGATTCGATTTCCTTTTCCGAATTTCAAATGGCCACCCTTCAATTTCTTAGTATAGCTCCTCGCAATTACACCCCAATGGATGGGGTTACCTGATTGCCTTTGAGTGGTTTTGCCTGAGCCTTGGACTGCCTTGCACCACTTCTATGTTCTTCTACTTCTTCAGCCCCCACACCTCTCGTTCTGGGAAAGAACCGAGCTCAAGGGCTGGACATCCATTCGGGAATAGCCAATCGGCGCTTGTTTACCCCAGCCTCGACTCTTTCAAACGCTTCAAGGGCAACTTTTTCAAAGTCGTCGCTAAAACCGGTACAAC
This sequence comes from Acacia pycnantha, assembly GCA_025563575.1. Taxonomy (NCBI): domain Eukaryota; kingdom Viridiplantae; phylum Streptophyta; class Magnoliopsida; order Fabales; family Fabaceae; genus Acacia; species Acacia pycnantha. The sequence continues at coordinate 308,293 of JAMWYP010000181.1, read as the reverse complement.
TCCTTGGTTCCTCAAAGGGCCGGACTCGCAAAAGTCGACGGGAGTTTAACTTGTATTGGTGTCAAGATCACCACAATGTGTCCCCTAGCGCCTATAAGGTGGAGCGGTCCAATCTGCTGAAGCCTCGAAAGGAAAGCCATCGATGCCATAATAGACCACGTTCGAGCGAACGGCACTGTAGGGGCCGGCTCCTTAGTAGCCCAATATCGGGCCGAGGCTCGGCCAAGATGAGATGGCGTCAGGGCCGAGTATGGCATTTCTGTTATTTAACATCGGCGTTGTTCCGCGTCTTAGTACAGTATTGATCGTCTTTGCTTTCTTAGTAGCTAACGTGGTGTATGTGTTTCGTGCAGGTCTCAAGATGAAAGAGCCGCAATATCTATCTGGGATCCCCGAGCCCACCGCCAAGGGGAGAAAGAGGTCGGCCAAGGACGCGGGCAAGTCGAAGGTCGGAGAGTCTTCGGCGGTGCCGAGCCAAAGAAGCTTAAGGTCGGGAGTCGTCCAAGCCCGCAAGAAGCCAGCCCTGTCTGTCCTATCAGAGCCTCCCCTACCCCGAAATCGCCGCCTCCTAAGTCGACCGACGTCGAGCCCCTCTCCTTGCCTGATACCCCGGTTCCCCCTCGTCCTTCTACCGTCATTCCCCGTTCACATTTGTGGAGTAAGGGCATTACTGAAGAACTCAAGCCGCACTCCCGCCTCCTGCCCGTTATCAAGAGCCGTAGCCTTGCGGGAAGTAGACGTACGAGAAGTCCAGCATTGGGAAATGCTTTCCCGAAAGGTGCCGGTTTGACCCAATCTTTTCTCACCCTCCACCACAAATATGCGAGGCTGCCACGGAGTCAAGCGTGCCCGAACAGCACCGCGATGAAGCTCAAACAATGGCAAATCGCTTCGAACGAGTTCCGTGCTCGTGAGGTTCACCTGAGAAAGTGGAGTTTCGACTAAAAGAGACCGAGGGCTCTTGGCGGACTCCAATGTAATAATTGAAGGCTTTAAGGCGGCTCAAGCTGAAGCGAAGAGCGCTTGAAAGCCATGACACCGAGAGGGACGGGTTCAGAGCCGAAGTGGACAGGATCAAAGCCGAGGGGGAGGCGTCCTCAACACATCTGTCCGCGGAGATAACCCGCCGCGCAGGAGTTGCTACCGGGTTGGGCGGTGGAGGCGTTTGAGAATTCACTTGCCCAGATCCGGGCTTTGAACCCGGGATCGAGCTCAACACTACAGGGGCATCATTTCCGGTCTTATGTGACCGACGGGCATTGTCCCCTATGTGGAACCTCCCGCTGGTTCCGAGACCCGGATAGATGGCGATGCGGCCGTGCCGGAGGCCGAGCAGGTGAGGAAGTCTCGACCGCCCCCAAGCACATGGATTGATTTCTTTTTTCTTTTTTAATTTGTATAATCTGTCCATTGTGTTACCGGAATGACTTTATTGAACAGATTGGCCAATATGGCCATTTTTGGCTACGATTAACAATAGATGGTAATTTAGCAACCATAATGCATCGTATTAAAATATAACTTTACCGCTTATCGCGGTCGACCGGCCAAGGTCTTATGAAAATAGGCGAGAATCGCGAACGCGCTTTTGGTCATAAGACCATGATGTTTTAAAGTGCTAGTGTTTGCACTGCTTTTATAAAATTCCGGTATTGTAACCGGTCATCCAAAGGTAAATGAAAATTGCCACCGCCCGGGTTCGGTTTTGTCCCGATAGCGTCCGAGCATTTTGACTGATCGTGGGTCGGCATGACATTTTCTATTGATACCCCTGAGTAAATTAGCGTGTCTCGGGCCGCGATAGCTATCCGACGTGTTTTCTTCACCAAAAGCTAATAACAATTGAATCTTGAAAAAGACAATGTTTGGAATTCAATAGATACCCTCGAACGAGAGTTTCATTCATATTCGACACAAGCAATTGTTGCGAAGGGAAAAGCCAGCAGCCAACGTTGAACAAAGAACATAATGGAAAACGATGCTTTAAGAAAAACAAAAGATAAGCCTAACTGAAATATGCCTTTAATTTGTCCGCATTCCATGTTCGCTTGATAGGGGTTCCATCCAAATTTTCCAGAATGTAAGCTCCTCTCTCAAGAGTTTCCCGAACGCGATAAGGTCCGTCCCAATTAGCCGCAAGCTTGCCGTCTTTGGAGTTCTTGTTCCCGATGTCGGCCCTTCTCAGTACCAAGCAACCGGCCGGAATCTTCTTGGTCTAACCTTCTTGTTATAACGAGCCGCGATCGCCGCTTCATTGCAATATCCCGACAATGGGAGGTGACCCAGGCCTCATCGGCCGATCCAACTCGATCCGCTAACGCCTCACTATTGGCTATTTCGCCTTGTGATAAAATGCTCTTCCCGCGCCAAGACATCATCCCTATTTCCACAGAATCATAGACTCACAACCGTAGGCCGTCTATAAGGAGTTTCTTGGGTGGATGTCTCGAGCAGCTTGTTCGATTTCCCAAAGGACAAAAGGTAGTTGATCAGCCCAAGAGGTGTCTCCAACATACGTTTCTTCAAACCATCAAGGATGACCTTATTGGCGGCCTCAGCTTGCCCGTTGGATGCGCGGTGTTCCACGGAAGCAAAGTGATGCTGTATTCCGTATTCATAAATCAAATCACGAAATCCGACTCCAGTGAACTGAGTTCCGTTGTCTGTTACTATCTCGGCCGGTGCTCCGAGCGCGTAATTATATTAACTTCAACAAATCGCCGCACACGAGCCGAGGAGATCGTTGTGAGAGGTTCGGCCTCAATCCACTTGGTGAAGTAGTCTATCGCCACGATTAGCCATCGCAGCTGCCCTGGTGCCGTCTTGAATGGCCCTGCAATGTCCATGCCCCATTTGTAAAATGGCCAGGGGCCGTGATGGAATGAAGCTCTACTGGGGCGCCCAAATAACTCGCATGTTTCGACAACTATCACATTGTCTTACAAGGGTCTTTGAATCCGCCTCCAACGTCGCCGCAATAGCCTCGCTCGAAGGGTTTTTCTGCGAGCGCCTTAGCCCCCATATGCCGACCATTGGCCCCTCCATGAATCTCGGCCAGACATACCCCGCTTCATTTGGGTTCAAACACCTTAGCATGGGAGAATGTAATCCTTTCGGTAAAGTTGATCCTCCACCATTGTGTACTTGGCCGCGTCACGAATCAACATTTTTGCTTCCATTGCATCGTCTGGGATGAGTCCACGTTCAAGGTAGTCTTCTATCGGCTTTTTCCAGTTAGATTCGACCGAAATAGCCATCATGCATACCGGATCTTCGAGATTTTGCTGGACAACCGTGCGATGACAACCACTCGCTTAGTGCTTGCCAATTTTGATAAAATGTCGGCTCTTGCGTTTTCTCCTGGGAATGTGAGTAACAGTTGCTTCATCGAAACCTCGACATCAAGTCCTTAGCCTTTAGGAGATACTTGGCCATTAGCGGCCTTTAGCCCGATACGTACCTCGATCCGAGCCGCCACAAGCCGGGAGTCGGTGAAAACCTTAACTCTTGTGGCCTCATTTTCCTTGGCTTGAAGAAGCCCGCTATCAAGGCCTCGTATTCTGCTTGATTGTTCGAAGTTGGGAAGTTGAGATGCAACGAATGCTCAATTGTAACCCCTCTGGACTCTCAATAATGACTCCGCTCCACTTCCTTTCGTGTTCGACGATCCGTCGACATACACCTTCCATTCGCCCGCCGTGTCTCATCGGACTTAGAAGCCGGGGTGAGCTCTCTCGATGAAGTCGGCCAACGCCCGTGACTTGATTGCATGGCGAAGCCAGAGGTGATGTCGAACTCTGAGAGTTCTATCGCCCAATTAGTCATCCTCCCCGCTAGGTCCCGCTTATGTAAGACTTGTCGAATTGGGCTGGCTTGTTCTAACAACGATATGGTGACCCTGGAAATAAGGTCTTAACCGACGGGCCGCATAAGCAGAGCGAATGCCACTTTTTCTAGCTTCTGGTATCGGATCTCGGCATTCTGCAGGGTTCTGCTGACAAAATACACAGGAATTTGTCCGTGTTCCGCCTCTCTTACTAAGGCCGCGCTGACGGCTTCCTCGCCGATCGACAAGTAAAGGAAAAGACTCTCGCCAGGCTGAGGTTTTGAGAGGACTGGAGGATTGGCCACGCCGGATTCGGTAGGTTCTGAGTTTGGCAAATGTCTGCTCCAGGTCTTGTATATGACGTTGCTGGTCCAGGGTTTTGACGATCATGTCATCTATATACACTTCCACATTGCGGCCGATCTGAATTTCAGCGCTTTCCTTTTTTCTCGTCCGTGGTTCCTCTTTCTCTCTGACAATCGATTGAGCCCTGATAGACTTCTAGCTTGTGACAACAAAATTTTGGGTCTATTCCAGTACTCGAGATGAATCCTGTGCGAAGACATCCCTGCTTTTCTTCAGAAATCCTCCAAACTACTTCTAAGTTCGGAAGATAGGTGTTTGCCAATCTTAGTGGTCCGGAGAGGGTCTCCGATCACCGAGATCTTCCAGTCTCCCCGCCGGCTCGGGGCGAACCTCATCGTCTCTCGGATGTCTAATTCCACAGATTAACTTCTTCGTCGCGGAGAATCCCGTCCGAACGGTCCGGATAGCCGATTTTTGGGCCGCGATGAAGATCCGCCTCCCCACCCCGACGGTTTCAAAATAGCACTGTCGAGACTCTCTTTGATCCCCGCTACCGTGACCACACGCCTCCTTGGTTGCCTATCACCTTGAGCTTTTGATGCTTTGTAGACACCAATGTCCCACTTGTGAATGGTTGGCCTTCCCAATATTATGTTATAAGGTGAAACGAACTCGGCACTACGAACCGCACTATTTCGGACTTAAAGGCGTCTTTGACTCCAAGTGGTGAACCCGAGGTCGATAAACCCCTTCTGACGAGATTGTTCTCCATTAAACCCGATGAGGGTTGTCTTGCAAGGCTTTAAGTCGTCCCGGTCCGTGCTCATTCTTTTGAACGCTTCCCGGCTTAGTATGTCGGCCGAGCTACCGGCATCCACAAATATCCGCTTGACTTGGCAGCTGACGATCTGTTCGGTTATCACTAGCCCATCTTGATGGCCTGGGACAACGTCCTTGAGGTCGTCTCTTGTGAAAAACAAAGGCGGTCGTGCTACCTCGGTGTGATGTTCCTTGAATTTTGGTCGGTCCACGACGGACAGACTTCTCGAAGGTATTTCCTTCGCCGGCTTATAGTATCTCCGCCACCGCCCATTGCTCCGCTGACACGTTACGCCAATTCCGCTCGGAAATTCGCCATCGGCTTGTGAGCCTTTCGTTTATCTTCCCGCTTTTGAACTTTCGAGGGGGTCCTACCGCGGTTCTTGGTCTTTCGTTTCCCACCTTTTCCTTGATGCTCTATGACATACCGTTGAAGTTTGCCTTCCCGAACAAATCGCTCGATTGCATCCCTGAGCTCGTAATATTCTATCGGTTGTATGACCTCGACCATCATGGAACGAGCAATATTTAGACTGGTCTATCCTGGATCTTCGTAGGACAGACGAGGCCGATCGACCTTCTTCATCTCGGTCGTTGATACCTCCTTCCAAACTTGAGATCGAGGCACCGGCGTGGCCGAATATTTCTCGTACTTGCTCACGATCAAATTTGCCACCTCGGCTCTTGTTTTCATTCCCCCTTCTCCCGGAATCCCTATTCCTGTTGTCAGAGAAGTCTCGACCCCTGGGAGGGGAGGTTCTATCTTGGTCCCGCCTCGAATTGGGATTGTTCGCTATTCGCATCTGCTCGACGTCCAAGTACTTCTTTGAACGGGAGATGAAGTCGTTGAGATTCTTTGCCCGCTCCTTTAAAAAAGATTCTGCCAGGCGGGACTCTTTATCGAGGCCGTCCACCAATAAGTGAACGTGTACGTCTCGTTAAGTCCGCGCACCTGCAGCATCGCATGATTGAAGCGGTCCGGTAACTTTGGAGCAACTCTCCGCCTACCGCTCGATTTTGGAGAGAGAATACTTGGGATTTTGGTTGCCGTTTGCTAGTCGCTAAGTGCAACTCAAAGGCCTCGGCCAGTCTTCAAAGTTGTGGATCGACCCAAAGGGAAGAGTGTGAAGCCATTTCAACGCCGCCCTTTAACGTCGCGGCGAAGATCCGGGGCACGATTGGTTCCTTGAGACCTCTAACCGACATGTGAACGTCAAAGTCTTCTAAATGAGTCGTCGGGTCTTGTGTGCCATCATACTTTGTCAACTCGCCCAAATTCAGCTTCTCAGATCTCCTTCGAGAAAGAGCTATTGTGCATTTGGTGACATATCTCCGTCGGCTGGAAACCACTTGGGGAATCGTCTGTCACCTCGATGGTTCTCGCCTTTGAGTCGACCTCTTCATCCCGGTTCTGGTTCCTCCTATTGGCCCTCCCGTCGCCGACGGTTTCCGCCTTCACTGCCAACATGCGATGGCCGAGCTCTCGTCATCGTCGTCCTCTCTCCAAGTTTTATCTTCCTGGGCTCCTCGCTAGAAAGGGTATGGGTCCGTCTTTTCTCCCGCTCTTCCGCTCGGCGATAGTGAAGGCGCGTGGCGCTTGTCTATGTTGTCCACCCGTCTCATTATCGCAAGCATCCCGGCTTGAAGAGATCGAAAGTCGGCTCGGCATGTGGGATGTCCGGCCTCCTGCACTGGAATTCCGTGGTCCACGGTCTTGGTTTCGTGGAGCCGAGGACTCCGTGTCGGACGAGTTGTCCTTTGATGTCGCTTCATTGTTGGGAATCAATGGTTCTTCAGCAGCCGAAAGCCGATCTTCTCCTTCCCCGATGGTCTCCATCGATCGTTAATTCTCAGTTTGCTCATTACGGGGTGGTTGACGCGGTGGTTGACGGTTGTTCCGCCGCTTGATCCGCCTCCGATTGTCTTTGGCCTGAAGCACGAGTGCTTATCCTCATGGTCACGGAATAGAAATTTATTGATCCCACGGTCGGCGCCACTGTTCGGTGTAGAACTCGGATGTCAGGCCTATTGAAGGTCAGGTGATTTGATATAGGATACGTGTGCCCTTCCCGTATGCTTATGGGACAAGCGTTCGGGAGAGGGTATGATCACGGTACACAAGCGGCGTTTCGCCTAAGGGGTCTTGTGTGTGCCGTAGTGTATTTGTATGTAGATAAGTCAAGGCTTAGAATGAATGTACACGCGCCCGTCTCCTTCCTCTGTATATATAGAGTATACAGTTAGTTAGTCCCTTGGCCGCCACACCGTACGTGTCATGTGCGTGTCCGGATCGTGTGCGCATGTCCGAGGATCGTGGGTGCATGTCCAGGGTCGTGGGTGCATGTCCAAGGTCATGGCTGGGTCCCACGGATAGTGGGTTGCCCCCTGTACTAGCCAGTGAGATAATGGGCCTGGACTAGGTCCGTAACAGAAGCCAAAGTGGATAACTTTGTTGATCATGTGCAAATCAACCAGATCAATCTGGTTTTCAACTATGGAATCACTAACATTATTTGTAAGCCCAATCATCAAATTCCCCCTTTAAATATTACTTATTTTCTTTTGATCCTAAATATAAGTTATATTTGACTTTTTTTTTAGAGATTAATGAAACTAATTAAATTATTTTAGAATATTTTCATTTTCATTTTTTTCTCTAAACTAATTAGTTTAAATAATAAATTAATATATAATCTAAGGATACACAACATATAATATTATTAAATAACTTATTTAGTTTCCTTAATATCTAAAAAAAAATCAACTTTATCTTATATTTAGGACCGGAATGAGTATTGAAGACAAACCCTTGAATAGAATAACCTGGAAATTATGGGATGTTACTGATAGATCAATAGTAGAAACTGTTTTTCCAACGTGATTTAGGTATACAGAATAAGTTTGTGAGAGGAATTTTGTCTCAACTTACATAAACATACTTTTTCCAAGGTGATTTACCTACTATGAAGTTACAGTAAATTCGTACGGACGTTTGGTTTGACAATATTAGGAGAGTTACAAGTCATCACACCTAGCTAACTGATGTCTGTGGTGCATCTGAAGGGGGAAAATGAAGAAACTCTCTAATTAATTAAGATATTTGTGAGAGATGAGTTACTTTTCATACGTTAACAACTCACTATATTGCTTCCTAATCCAGCAATCTCTCTATAAAGCAAAACTTCATCTCACGGAATCCAGATCTCAACCCCAATTAAACTATTTTTATCTAGTCTATTAGGTGCTAGCTAGTTAGATATGTGTGTATATCTTGTCATAAAAATCTCAACTTTACGCCTCTTCTTGGTTTTTCACCTCCAGAAGAAGGTACTCGTTCTAATTTTTAATGTAAGATTTATTTATCTGATTTAATTAGATTAAAGAAGTTAATTAAGTTAGTTAATATGATATTTTTTTAAAAACACCCTAATCATCCTTTTTCTCTTACTTTATTATTGTTGAAAGAGTATTGATAGGGGTAAATTAGATTTTTTTTTTCAAATATAGAAAATAAATATTAATTTAAAATTAATATTAACTCCCCAATTAATTTCTATATTAAAAACTAGAGGGATAAATATTTATTTATTTGCTACTGCCACTGGCAAGTGGATTGGTGTTATATATTATAGGGTTAAGGATCAATTTTACACATGAGCTTTTCCCCCAGGAGCGCCCAGCACCACGTGCTTTTTTCTGGAGCAAAAGTACACACGTGGTTACGTTTTGGGAGCGCCCAGCACCACGGCAGTTAGTTGACCGTTAGTCAACCGTTAAGTTGGATGGAAATGAACAAGAACTCGGGTAAAATTACACTTTTGCCCTTAGTTTTAAATAAAATTACCCTTTACCCTAAGTTTTTTTAAAAAAACTAAAAATACCCCTCCTTGGTGGGCCCCACCACCGGCCACCCCACCACCGGGGCCGACCACCGCCGGTGGTGGTGGTGGCCGCGCCATCCGGCGGTGGTGGTGGTCGGCGGCGGTGGAAGGGTATTTTTAGTTTTTATTATTATTTAAAACTAAGGGCAAAAGGGTAATTTTCATTTAAAACCAAGGGTAAAAGGTAATTTTCATTTAAAACTAAGGGGCAAAATGGTAATTTTCTTTTTTTCTACCATCGGCGTCCACGTCGCATCCACGCGGCGTCCATGTCGGCGTGTCAATCCAAATAAGCGCCACGTCACGCCACGTCGCCGTTCCTTCCAAGTTAACGGTTGACTAACGGTCAACTAATCGCAAATGGTCTTGGCGCTCCTAAAACGTAACCACGTGTGTACTTTTGCTCCAGAAAAAAGCACGTGGTGCTAGGCGCTCCTGGGGGAAAAGCTCAGGTGTAAAATTGCTCCTTAACCCTATATTATATATTAATTTCTATATTAAATTTTTTTGAAACTATATATTATATAGGTGTTATAAAATCAAATTAAATTTAACATGTGTTTATAAAATGAATGTCGATCATTTAACAAAACCAAAATTTTATCACATATAATTGATTATAAATTGAATCCAAATTAAAATACGCAAAATTGTGTGTGTATAGTAGCTTTTCCCCATATCAACCAACAAGTTGAAGTGGTGGTCGATCGCAAAATATGGTTACTTCGATCTCTTGTTGATGGCAAGTCAATTTATCGATCTTTCTTCTTCTTTTTTCTTTTTAAAAAAAACCATATTAAAAAAATCATTATTTTCTTCAACGCTCGGTCAACTTTTCTACCCGCTAGCTTGACGTATTCAACTGTTTCAGTTGTAATAGTAATGGGTGAGAAATTTCTTATATTTCTTGCACATTTTCAAGTATCAAACTCGTAATAGCTCTCATTCAATATCATTTTCTGTAATGCTAAGGGCCAGTTTCATGTGGTGTTGGTTTTTTTTTTTTTTTAAATTCTTTCAGTTTTTCTTTAAAAATAATAATTTTAAATTTAAAAAAGAATCAATGCCAAAGTGTCATGTGAAAACGATCTGTCACATATTCCTTTTTTGCATTGGTTATTTTCTTTAAATTTTTTAAATGCCAATAGAGTATTTAAACATAAGGCCAGACAGCCTTCTCAATGACAATTTCTCTTCTATATACAAACTTCAAAGTTTGAACTTGAGATTTCAAAATACAACTGCGGATGGAATCACTTAAACCAACTGACATGTATAATTATTTCTTTCATTATTACCAACACTAATATAGAATATCGTTTTGTTCTATGTGATGGATGGTATGATTAGAAGTATATATATCCTCAACTACCAACATGGTGACCCTTATGGCAGGTACTATAACCTCTTACTAAATGATATCAAGTTCGATCCTTAGGTACAGAGAAAACTCTCACAGGGACACCTCCTTCTTAAGTACAGTGGATTTTCGTCGGGTGGGACCAGATTAACTAGTTACTCAAACGCTGATGATAAGATCTAAAAAAAGTAAGGAAAATTGCACCCAAGTCCCAAACAAAAGAAAATACGATAGAAATGTCCATTGAAATTTCAAATTTGTAGTAAAGTCTTGTAGGATAATTTTGCAATATAGTCTAAATGTGAAAAGTCCAAAATAACCCTATTAATTAAATAGAGAAAGGGAATGAAAATATCCAACAGGACTTCAATACAAATTTGAGATTTTAAGAGACATTTTTGTCATGTTTTCTCTTGCTTAGGATTTAGGTGCAATTTTTGCAAAAAAATGTAGGATATTAGAGGTCCCATCATCATCATTATTTAAAAAAAAAAAAAAAAAAAAGAAGAAGCATACATCTTCAACTTTTTTTGAAGAGAGGAGGATGTGAAATGTACTATGTGTATGAATGCGTTACATTTGTACAAACAAGGTATCATAGATGAAGAAGGTGGGACACTAAATGTTTGTAGATAAAGAGTTATGATGTGTTAGAGGGAAGAGGGAGAAGTGAGTTGATAAGTTAGCAAATAAGGAGGAGGAGGAGACAGAGAAAAAGGGAAAGTTATGGGGAAAGGACACAAAAAAATGAAGCTTACCACCAAAGAGTGAAATGGAAACCTCTTAACCACTTCTATTCATCCATGTCGCCAAATTCAATGCTCTTTCTCTGTTCATCTCCTCACTTTCTCATACAAGCTAGCTGCCTTCCTTGTTACTCTTTTAGTTTTATCATATTTATAAGTCACTTTTAAGTTTTAACACGTCTCGTTGGATTTAAGAAAAATCTTTTTAGATTATGTTTGGAAGGACAGAGAAGTGAGGGAAAAATAGGGGAGATGAAATACTAGGAAAAGAAAACTTCAATAAATGGTAAAAAATTTACTAGTTTTAGGAATTTCCTTTATAGTATTCTCTCTCCCTAATTTTCTCTTCATGTTAATTTGGGAAGCACGTAAAAATGCTTTTTGAAGCACTTTTCAATAAGCTGAGACAAAATTTCTCTTATGTACTTATTTCAAATGCCATAAAAACGCTTATAAAAAATTAAAAAAATAGACACATCTTACTAAATCTTTTAAAATTTAGTAACTTTCCAACTTTACCGTATTTAATATGTGTAAAAAGGCCTAAGGGTACATAGTTTACAAGATAAAAAAAATAAATGAAAATTTTTAAATATTTACTGTGTTTAATTACTTTTAATTAATCTTTTTCTAAGGACGAATGATGGAAAAACAAAGAGAATGTGAGTTGGCTTAGATGGTAAGGGATCCAGGATTAGGCCCTTGGGTCGTGGGTTCGATCCCAAAAGAGAGAAAATTCTTCTCTCCCATCTCACGCAACACACACAAATTTATTAGTTGCTTGTGTTACTTTCCCAACAAGATTCACAAAAGTTTTTATTCGCAGGTTCTTTCTTCCCTGCTGGATTCTCTGCCTCCTCTCCATACTATAATGCTTCTTTTTCCCTTTAATTTACTCTCTTTCCTCAACTCTTTTTAATAACATCTTAGATATATATATATATATTAGAATGAGCATATATGTCTGCTTTTTTAACCACCAAGACAGCATATAATTTTTTTTTTTAAAAAAAAAAGGAAGTGAGGGCACATCAATGGATGAAAGGTTTGACGTTGCTTTTTGAGTTACTAAGTAGATTAGGTGATCAATTGTTTGTTGGTGAATAGCTCTACTGTTGGGTTGTACTACTTAAACTTAATTAACTTGAGATAATGCTAATTACTCTTCATTCCCAAACCATTGTGGGGGTTAAAGTGGCGTTTAAGTACTTTCAATTATGCAAGTTATGGTATTATTACAAGTTTCAGATTGAAAATTTTGCACTCTAATTACTCAATACTCATTGCATTTATTCTCTTAGTTCGATATATATTCGATACTCCCTCTATTCTTAAGTATAAGACAGAGTTGACTTTTTTTGGAAAGGTTAAATAAGTTAAATAAGCTATTTCATATGTTGTGTATCATTATATTATATATCAGCTTATATGTTAGGCAAAATAATTTGGAGAAAAACGATAAATATAAATATTTTAAAACAATTTAATTAGTTTCCTTAATATTTTCAAAAAAAATGTTAACTCTGTCTTATGTTTAGGATTGGAGAGAGTAATTTTTATTATTCTTCCTCTACCATGTTGCTTTCAATAATGACTTCCTTATCCTTACCTAATATTAATATAGCTATAAAGGGAGTTTTTTTTTTTTTCAAAAAAGAAAAGAAAACTTAATAAGAAGAGTTGATTGAATTTACATTAAACTTTCATCATGTTTCATCTAGATTAAGAAAGACCTTAAACTTCATTAACTACATTTTAAAATTCAATTGCTTTCCAAGTTTACCTCTATTTAATATACATCATAGCGTATAAGAATAATGTAAATACAATATAAAAATCAATGAAGGGTGAAATTGTACATGTATAAGAAAAATTTCTCTCTTTGCCCTATAAATAAGATAACATTTTTTTTCTCTCTCTCTCTACCTTATAAATATGATCATAGGTCATGTTCTCAGACCCGGACCGGACCGGGAACCGGTGGGTAAACAGGTCCGGTCCAGGGGTCAAACCGGTTCGATTTTTTATTATTTAAATAATAATAATTTTTATTTTATTTTCTTTAGAATTTCATACTAATAACACTAAAATCTTTCTTTTTTCACCGGTTTGACTCCGGTCTGACCCACTGACCCGTAACCCAGTACTTAGACCGGTCTGGTGACTGATCCGGATTTTAGAACCTTGATCATAGGTCATATTTTGATAATAAAGCAGATGTTAATTAATTGTAGGTAGGTTATGATGCTACCAAACAATCATTTTCATTTGTTTGAATTTTCTAGTTTTATAAAAGTCTTAATCATTACGCACGTATCTCGTTTAATTCTAACTCACCAGAAGATTACGTCTCTTAATTAATGCAACTACCTCAACTTCTATATATATATAAATTGTTCCCTCATATATAATTGCACATTTATGATATCCTTACCCACTTTTTTCCTTCTTTTTTCATTATCATTGGTCCAACTCTGATATATCCTATCCTATTGCTCGGTATCTTACATTTTTAAATTACATTAATTGTATAATTTAGCTAGTAGTTCAAATATTTTTATAGTGTATTATTTTTTGGCTATACCATAATTTCAGCAAGTTGGTCCTAATAATATAAATAATTTCAAAATATATACTATCTTGTTATTGCAATGCTAATTGAATTAGATTTAAGGGTAAGTATGAGATAATATATTGTTACTACTATTTTTTGTTACTATCACTTTTTCACTGTTAGATCAGAATCTCAATAGGAGAGAGAAATGATAAAGATAGATGAGATTCTGATATAACGATGAAAAAGTGTAATGACATTGGTAGTGACCAAAAATAGTGGTGACAATATCCTATCACTTAGAGTATATTGTATAAAATAAAACTTCGAAAAAAGTCACATAGAACTAGGTCAAATGATTTGAATAGGATGGGGTGAAATACAAATAAAATTTCAGAATTCAGATGTTCTTTATACAAAACCAAATTTTTGAGAATTATTTATTTGTCGGGGATTTTTTATTTCTATTTCTAAAAAAAACCAACAACAACATTAAATTATCCTTACAAATTTTAGAGTTTATAAACTAACGTAGTTGTAAGAAAACAATGGATGTATGTTTAAGATTAATTGCTATTTTTTTAAACTATATTCGTTTAAGAAAATATACTTCAATATTTATTTCCTATGAGTTAACTCTTCTAAAATTTAGAATTTATTATGCATTAGTCGGTCAAATTTTAATTTATTATATTAAAAAAAGCTTACATAGTTAAACTTATATACTTGATATACATTTGTTTCAATCAACTTATAATAGGTGAATTTCTCGATTTAAAAATAATTTGAAGTATTATTAATAAGAGTTAACTACAAAATTAATTAGAAATTTAAAAAGTATACATTCCTTAATTTAATTGAAAAGTGAAATTTAATAAATTAACAACCATCCAAACAATATGCTTTCTTTTCATCACAAATTTTATTATACTAAAAATTTATTCTCTAAAATCAATTTTACCACCTTTTTTACTAAATTATTATTTATCTTCCAATCCAACTTACTACATGTATTTAATTACAAAATTCAAATTCATTATATCCACTAATTTAGAAAACAGAAAAACACTTGATGGCCAAAAACGTAATTTTCAAAATATTATTCAATAAATTATTAAAATCTATCTCTTACTGTTACTTTATTCAAAGAATCTCTCACTCCACGTGACCGTCACCGCTATGATGTTGGAAGTCGAACTTCAAAATATTTATACATCGGCAGTAAAAAATCTAAACAGGGAACATAACATACATCAAGCTTTACAGATCCTGAAAATCCAGAGAAGAGAGGAGAATCAGAAACAGGAACAGTAGGATTTTACAATTTTATTTTTTCGATTTTGCTGAATTCTTTTTGCTATATCCCCTTTGTTCTGGTCGTCCTTCTTTCATCATCAATCTTCCTGCTCGCTAAAGCAAGACTTTGATAAATCGTTAGCTTCCAATACAATCAATGGCCCCACACTAGACTTCACACACTCTCTAATTCCCTGTGTGTGTTTGGGCGTGCGCTTCAAAAATGGTCACACCGAACCAGAATCGGCCTCCACTATCACTCTCATCCCCACCTTCAAGTAGCTCTTCTTCTACTCCGAAGGTACCATCTCTTCTCATTTCCCCAGATTTGATATTCACTATTCCATTCTTTCAATAAATTTCACTCCTCGGTAGCTCGATTTTCCCCCAGTGTACTACAAATTCATGATCTAGTCTTCTTTCCTTGTTTCACTCATTTTTTCTTGTTCTTCTTTTTCTTGTTGAGGTTTCAGAACTTTGTTGGTGATGAGCTATCTGTAGATAAAGACCGACAAGTTGGTGGAGAAAGAATGGTGGGAACTCCGATTAATGGAAGAGCTAGGCAAGCTTTTACGATGGTTAACGGTGGCCATGATCTTGGCCCGAGCAGTGCTCCGCCCAGCAATGCCGGTTCGGATTGTGGTATTATTGAGTTCACGAGAGAGGATGTTGAAGCGTTGCTGAATGAGAAAGCCAAGAGAAAGGACAGGTTCAATTATAAGGTTTGTGAAAGCTTGAGCCTTATTCTTGGGCTGATGCTCTATACTTCTTTAATCCTTTTTCTTACCTATTTGAAGTTGATGGATTTGGATCTTATTTGTGTAACCCATTTTAACATCAAATTCTGGGTTTTTAGGAAAGATGTGAAAATATGGCGGAATATATAAAAAGGCTTAAGATTTGCATCAGATGGTTCCAAGACCTTGAGCTAAGTTACTCTCTGGAGCAAGAAAAGTTAAAGAATTCACTAGAGTTATCCCAGCAAAAATGTGTGGAGATAGGTGAGATTTTCTTATATTCTTCCTCTCTGTTCTTACTCTATCCTCATTGACATGTTTACTAATACATGTAGATTCATTTTTATTGCAGAGATACTTCTTAAACTCAAGGAATCAGAACTGAATTCAATTATTGTGGAAATGAGAAGGAATTGCACTTCTTTACAAGAGAAGTTAATAAAGGAGGAGTCTGAAAAGCAGGTAAGGGAGATTTCCAAGTCAGTTGGAAATTTTTAACCAGAAGAAATGTTGTTCACAAGTTATCTCTCTTTTCTTTTTGAATAATACAATTTTTGTATACAAGGCTGCAGTGGAGTCTCTTGCCAAAGAGAGAGAGGCTAAGCTTAACATTGAGAGGTCACAGACCTCTCTGTCAGATGACCTTGGTAGAGCTCAACGCGAGCTCCAAAGTGCAAATCTAAAGGTAAAGTGGTAATAAAATCCTACTGCATGAATTTTTTTCCACTTTTATATATAACCTTTCTAATCGTGACAGTAATTATACTAGTACGTTATAATTTAATGGCCACATCCATTGGTTTTTGCAGATATCGTCACTTAATGAAATGTATAAGCGGTTACAAGACTACATAACCAGTCTACAACAGTACAATGGGAAGCTTCATACAGAACTTTCTACAGTTGAAGATGAACTTAAGCGTGTGGAAAAAGAGAAGGCTACTGCAGTGGAAAACCTCACCATGTTAAGGGGTCAACTTACTTTGTCCCAAGTAATTTCCCCTCCTTTTTTCGGTGAACTATTTCACTTCAGAACAAGTAGTCTGCAAAATCATAATAGACATATGAAATTATAATTTTAAGCACAAAAGAATGCAATATTTTTTTAATAATTTTTTTGTTAGGAAGAATCTAGTAATGTGATATTCTTTCTTGTTGGTCTTCGGCTATCTTTCAAGTCTCCATTGTTAGCCCTACACTTCCCTCAATACCACTTGACGTGGAGTAAATCTTATTGTGTACAGCATTACACTTCTAAAGGTTTATTTGACACTTGGTACCCATAGGGGTCTTCATTTGAGGAATTATCAGTAGCTTTTAATTAAATATTTGTAATTGAAGGAAATTATTAAAAGAAAATAGTTTGATGGATAAACAAGTGGCCAGAGAGAAGCACAAAGAAACATTTCTCCTATAAGTTAGCACAACACTGTTGCAACATTCCTTTCATTGTGAAATGTTTGCGTGAGTACAACTTCAATACTCTGTTGTCTTTGTTCTAAAAGTTGAGAAATTGTTTTAGTAAAACTCAGATCAGTGTAAAACCTGCTTTGCCAACTATCTTTGTACTTGTACTAGTGCTAACATCTCTGTCTCTTGCTAGCATGAAAGGGATAGCAATGTAGCTTCAAGATAGCAGCATTGTGTTCATCCTACAGCACCCTAGTGCTGTGGTTGTTCATTTTATAAGTTGTAAATCAGTGGAGGTTGCTCGATTTCTTGGAACTTCCATAGAATTTCATATCAAGTGCCTTAAAGATCTCATAGTTGTCCTTAGTTTAAGCATGCATAGATGTTATTGTATCATATTTGTACTGGAGGGCAAAAGTGCTTAATCCCGGCGAGTTTGGTGGAATATAAGCTTTATGTAAGTTTTGAAAGAAAAGTTATTATGCTATTCTTCCTTTTTAGGTAAAGTTTAAGTGGATTCACTGTGACCTTTTTGAACTTTTAGATGACCTAATCTGTTGAACTAGGTTATCTATTCTGCTTTTTCTATTTTTACTTGACATGAAGCTGGTATCTTACACAGTTTCATTGGTTCGATTGTTAGTCATCTCAAGAAGAGGCCATAAAACAAAAGGATGCTTTGTCTAGTGAAGTTGGATCTCTTAGAGGAGAATTGCAGCAAGTCAGAGATGATCGAGATCGCCAATTATCTCAAGTGGAAACTTTAACTTATGAATTAGTAAAATTAAAAGAATCTACAGAAAAGTCCTGCAGTGAATTGGGCATTTTGAGGATAAAAGCAAACGAACTAGAGGTTGGTTTTTAACCAGTTTCTTGAGTTAATATTCTTTCCTCATTTTTATGTATGTTGTAGATGCTGATTTTCCTATATAGGCAAGATGTTCAATGCAAGATAGTCAGATAAAGACATTGCAAGAGCAGTTAGCAGTTGCAGAGAAGAAAGTGCAGGTAATATGGCATTAAGTTATGAGAAAATATTACACACACACAGTCAAGGTCTATCTTGTTCTTGGATGCATCAATCCTGGTTAAAGTGACAAAATATTGCTTTCTAAAATTTATGATATGGTTGTTATTGTACCTATCAGGTGTCTGATATATCTGCATTTGAGACAAGGACGGAATTTGAAGGGCAACAAAAACTTGTGAGTGATTTACAAAGACGCTTGGCAGATGCAGAATCTAAACTGATAGAAGGGGAGAAGCTGCGGAAGAAGTTACACAACACCATTCTGGTGATTCCCTAATCCAAAAGTAGTCGTTGACCGTAAAAAAATCTGTGCACTAGTAATTGTTCATTTTAACAGGAATTAAAAGGGAACATCCGCGTATTCTGTAGAGTGCGCCCTTCTTTGCCTGATGAACCCTGTAACACAGACAACAAGATTATCTCTTACCCCACATCAATGGAAGCTTCTGGACGAGGCATTGACTTAAACCAAACTGGTATGCAGTTTATTGCTGTCATCAAAGTTCTTTTGCATTTTGATGATGCATTAGTTATTGATCTAATTATACCGTCAACTCACATTACTCTTGCATTTTCCTTAGGCCAAAAGCATTCTTTTACATTTGATAAGGTTTTTGCCCCAGACGCAACACAAGAAGAGGTTTTTGTAGAAATTTCACAGCTTGTACAAAGTGCTCTTGACGGCTATAAGGTAATTTCTAGGCTTTTATTTTGGCCCCCTTGATACATTATTTAATAAAGTATTAATATAAAGAAATACAGATGTTTGCATAATTTCCTGCTGATAATGGAGAAAACACAATTCTAACCCTCTTTAAATAACTACAAAATGTGTTGTTTGTTTGGTATCTTTAATTTTCTTACCGGGTATTCTTTTAGTTTTTGACCTGTTGGTGCTCCAAATAACATATCTATCCATTAGTTTAGGTGCATAGTTAGAAAAGTTTCAAATATATTCTTTTAGAATATCGATTTGTGTCTACTACATGCCTCATGTATTATTTTAAAATTGGTTCTTTTCCAGGTTTGCATTTTTGCGTATGGTCAGACAGGGTCAGGGAAAACCTATACAATGATGGGCAGACCTGGACAGCTAGAGGAGAAGGGGTTGATACCTCGATCGTTACAACAGATATTTGAAACAAAGGAGTCTTTGAAATCCCAAGGATGGAAATATGAAATGCAGGTGAAAGAGTACTTTCCTCTTAGTTTTGGCTTAACCTGTCATTGCAATGCATTTGTGTATATAACTATTTTGTTAATTAGTTTTTTCCTACATAATCACAGGTCTCGATGTTGGAAATATATAATGAAACTATTCGTGATTTGTTATCAACTAATCGATCATCATCAGATGCAACACGTACAGAAAATGGCACTCCTGGAAAGCAGTATGCGATCAAACATGATGCCAATGGAAATACAATTGTTTCTGATCTTACAGTAGTGGACGTTCAAAGTGTTAAAGAGGTTGCATTTCTTTTAAATCAAGCTGCAAATAGCAGGTGACTAATTTAGAATGTTCATTTCTACCAAGCTTTTTGGCAGTGTCTTGTGTTGCATTTATAGGAGTTTAAGACAATGAATGAACTTCTGTGTGCAATATATAACTATACTTCTAATGTGTTAAAGTGGGCAAGTCAAAAGACTTGGGCCCTGTCCTTTGGGTGCTTCTAAGTCCTAATAAAGTTTTTCAATTAAAAATAACATGCAGACAATCTTTGCAGCTTAGCACATTACTAATTTTTTTGAAAGATTTTTTTCTTGGGTCATAGTGTTGTTGAAGAACCTGATGATAGCATTTAAGCAACTGAACCTAAGTTTCATCATTCAAAGTGTACTGTTCTCTTGATTTGAATGGATTCCGGAGGTAATGGACAACTGTTTTTCTTTTACTCCTACATTGTTGTCATGCAACATTTTGTATTCTTCTCCTGTAAGTCAAATTAATCTACTTTTATAGTTGGATTTAACTACATCTTTTTTGTTTGCCCATATGTTAGGTCTGTTGGAAAAACCCAGATGAATGAACAATCATCAAGAAGTCATTTTGTGTTCACTCTTCGAATATATGGTGTTAATGAGGTACATATGTTTCTAGTATGAAATTGATAAATAGGAAGCATGTTCCATGTTAGTCCTGATAGTAACATAACCAAATTCTTCATTTTGCTAGAGCACTGACCAACAAGTGCAAGGTATTCTGAATCTAATTGATCTTGCCGGGAGCGAGCGTCTTTCAAAAAGTGGGTCCACCGGGGACAGGCTGAAAGAAACTCAAGTACGTAAAGCCATTATGTTTTCTGTATCATGGGTTTAATATTCATGACTGTTTGATTTCAAATACTAGTAACAAATTTGTCTCCACCCCACTTTCCCTTAAAAAATAATTAAATAAATGAATTTGTCTTCCTTCTCAAATCAGGCAATCAACAAAAGTTTATCATCATTAAGTGATGTTATATTTGCATTGGCAAAAAAGGAGGATCATGTGCCCTTCAGGAACTCAAAGCTTACATATCTACTTCAGGTAATTGTTTTTTTATTTAGGAAACCTTTGATTTATTAATTTATACAGAAAATGAGGTGTTTCCTAACATTCTAATCCTGTTATTAGTGATAATAACAATCCATCCCTGAATGTGATAACCATAAAACAAAGTTTCTGGTTCCTTCAAGTGGTCATAATAATAACCTTAATCTTATCTTCCCCAAGTTACTTGTCCAAACCCCAATTCATTTATGACAAAAAACAAAGGTACTGATGTTCTTTGGTCCAATTATTGAACAGCCTTGCCTTGGTGGTGACTCGAAGATACTAATGTTTGTAAATATCTCTCCTGATCCTTCCTCGGTAGGAGAGTCACTGTGCTCACTCCGATTCGCCTCCCGAGTGAACGCTTGTGAGATTGGAACAGCTCGGCGGCAAACCAATGGCCGTACCACTGACTCACGCTTAAGCTATTTCTAATCCTTCCTTAGATGTACACATCAAATACCTCTCCTAATCCTATTTGTTGCCACTGGTACAATGCTGCTGTGTGTACTACAATAAAACAACAAACGAAATTAAAGAGTTTGATTCTAACATCGATCCACGATATGGTTTGTATAGTGAGGAAGCCACTGAGTCTGCATCAGCTGAAGAATCTTCCACTCTGCTGTATGTCATCTACTTATTTATGACATCTCCTTTGCCATAAGGAGGTGTGGCATCAGCTGAAGAATCTTCCACTCTGCTGTATGTCATCTATTTATTTATGGCATTTCCTTTGCCATAAGGAGGTGTCTTTTTCTGAGGATAACTTGTCAAACATGCTCTATTGTTGAATACAAGAGTATATGTATGAGTCTATATTTATTTGTTTATTTATTGTGAAACTTCTCTACAAGATCTCACATTTCCCCCATCCCTCTTCTTGAGAAAAAGAGATACCAAAGCTCTGTATGGAATTTGATATGGAGGATGCACTTTAAATGAATCAAATGTAGTATAATTTTCATAGGAGGCCAAGCAAGGGGGAAAAAAAATCTAAAATATAATAATTATTTTGATTGATATGCAATCAGATTGTTTTGTATAATGAAGACATTCGGTCCATGACCTCTTGGAGCATAGCTGTAGTTTGCTGATAAGATGCTTCTGTTTCTGCAAAATTTTTCCTCCTTGCAGCATCTTCAAGCTGTAAATATAGGGGAATTCATTAAACCAAGAATATAGTTTTGAAAAAAAAAAAACATAAAAGACTTTTTTTTTTTTTTTTTTTTACCTTTTCAAAATTGTCAAAAAGTTTGTTAGCCATATCAGTAAGTGGCTGCTTATCGTTCAAAGAAACTGCAGAGATGACCTTGTCAAAGTCATAGTACATGAAGGTAGACTTGAGTCGTAGATACTTCCTCACATAATTAAGTGTATCTTTTGCAACCAAATCCGCCATAGCCAGAAGATCAAACGCATATTTCCTAATCCTATACACACTTCCCTTCACCCCAATGTTGGCCATATAAATCCCCTTCTTCAGAAATGAACGCGTCCCGGTCTTCTCATTCGCAAGCTCTAACCAATCTCCATCAAAATGACAAAATCACAATCTATAGAATTCAAACGAACAAGAAAGAATGTTGAAGAAGAAGAAGAAAGCTTACGGTTCTTGATTGATGGAGATGGCAAGGGTTCTTCGTACCAGAAGCCATTATCGAGAGCGAGTGCAGACTTATTCTGAGTGGAATTTGCATTGAGAATGAAGGACACAAGTCCTATGGCTGCTCTTCTTGTGATCGCACCAGGACATTGTTGTGGAGGTTGCTCTGTTTGGCTTCCCTGAAGCCCAACTATCTGAAACTGAAACTGTCTTCTTCTTCTCTTAGGGTTTCTGTGAGTGTTTGGGAGGTTGGTGATGGAAGGTAAGGTGCTTGAGACTCCATTTAAGTTTGCCAGACAAGTCATTTTGTGAAGCATGACAATGAGGTTCAGTTACAGTTATAGTTATATCCCCTCACTAATACGCTCTATCCAATATTCCTCCAACACCACAGGCACAAGGACATACCCTATCCTCATTGAGGGTGCTTTCGTAATTTTGTTTCTGCTTTGGGCTTTTGTAGAGTCCAAATGTTTGGGCCAGGCTGGTGTAATTCATTGGGCTCATAGGCCTATTTAGAAGGATCCAAAATCAGAAGTTTAGGACTTTTACCTAATCAATAAACGGATCTTTATCCCCTCTTTCATCTTCATCTTCATCTTCGTCTGGTTGCAGCAATTTAATTTTTGGATAAGAAAAAGATAAGGTGGGATTCAGAATAAGCATGATTTGTAGACGTAGAATGAAACAATATGGCCCACACAATGCGTGCCAACCTAAAATCGCTGCCCGCAATTTATCTGATATATTTATATTAAATTTATATAGCACAAATGATTTTTATCTCTCACAACAAGTGGGCTTCTTATAATTTGAATTTGCGTGCTTTTTTTTTATATATTTTTTTTTTTTTATGGGGTAAGGCCGCTTATCACCTTAACCAACAACTTATTGGTAAACATTTATCCTTAAGGAAATGGTACATTTCCACTACTATCATCAATTAGTAATTAAATGGAGTAATTTGCATCCAATCATTTGGGACGTTGAAAGTAAATTACTGTAGAAGATATTCGTCCCTTGACTAAGTCAAAGTGTGAGTATGGTCAAATTCTATCCTCAATTGAATCAATAGTTCCTTATTTCAACAAGAAACTACTCCTTTTTGGTATTAAATATAAGATAAATTTAACTTTTTATGGTTTTAAATAAGTTACTTAATCATATCATATGTTGTGTATTTAGTTGGAGAAAAAATAAATAAATATTAATATTTTAAAGTATTTAATTATTTTTCTCACTATCTTAAAAAAAAAAAATTTACTTTATCTTATATTTAGAATCGAAGGAATTGTTTCTAGCCACCATCGGACGTCCTCAAATTCCAATGAATCTTGAAGATAGACTTGAAAGAATACTAATCCTGACACATCATATAGATTATGTTGATTGAAGACATTAATTAATGAAAAAACAAATACAATGCAACTTTATTTGGACACTACTTTAATTACAATGTACATACATTTGGCTGATTTTTAGACCTACATTATCCCAAATGCTGACATCAAGTTTAGCCACAAAAAAAAAAAAAAACCAAGTTGATTTATATTTTGGAAGAATTGTATAAAAGTCTGTTTGAAAATTATATTGGTCAAAATTTAGAAGCATTTGAATTCAAATATGAAAATATTGATATTTTTTTAGGGAAAATCAATTTTAGGGCCCTTTTAACAGGAAAAATCCCAAAAAGACCCCAAGATTCTGACAATCTCAGGAAAGGCTCCAGGGCCTTTTCTGGGATTTTTAGAATCTTGGGTGAGTTGTTAACGGGATTGATATAGTTGTTAACAGGGTACTGATATAGTTGTTAAAAGTACTGACTTAGTTGTTAGTAAAAGTGTTGTTAACGGGACCGATTTAGTTGTTAAAACCTATCTGTTAACAACTATATCAGCCCCCTTAACAACTCACTCAAGAAAGGGCTCTGAAATGGATTCTTCCTTTTTTGTATATGAAATCTTGTGAAGCATCAGTACTTCTCAATACATAAAAATATATGAAGTATTTCTTGCCAATAAAATTTTCAAACAAAAACTTTTTACTATTTTTTATAATTTTCTTATAATAATTGAAAAATGGAAAAAAAAATAATGATTTTGTTTTTTTATATTATCATTTTAAATCCGGTCACAAATGTCTCATTTAGAATTCGAACCCGAGATTTAGAGGGATGTAGCGGGGTTGACACCTTTGAGATCCTATCAATTGCTACAAGAATTGTATTTTTTGTTTTTTTGTTTTTAATTTGGTGAGTAATGAATCTGAAAGCTACAGAAAGTAATGGTGCATCGTGGAGAGCTATAATAGAGAGACAAAATGGGATATAAATGATTTAATGTTCTGCTTTTTATTTGCACGCCAACGGATCACAAGTTAGAAATTAAAGAAAGGCATGGTCTTTAATTTTAAAAAATTATTTAAATTATATATTTCTTAATTCGACACATCAAATAATTGAGTGACATTCATGAAGAAGAGTGAGTGACCTTCAGAATTGGATAGAGCCAACACGCACATATAATCTGTCTTCATATCAATCCATTTCGTGTCTTCTTCAAAAGGGAGCTTATTATTTTGATTTAAAAAAAAGGGATTATATTAATTATTCTTATTTTTCATATAATTAGATTCGGGTCATTTTATTTTATTTTTTCCAGTTTTTTTAATATTAAGAAGCGCATAAAATTTGATTTAAAAAAGAACAATTTATTATCACAACTAATTAACACTTGATACTATTAATTAATTATGATTTGAAAAAAGTCAAATTCTCAAATCCAAATGGAGGATAGTTTTCAAACCTAATTTTTTTTTTAAAAAAAATGATTCACCTAACCTATTATTTTTTTTTAAAAAAATTGACTTTAATTTTTCAAAAACTAATTTTTAATTTTTCACAACTAATCTGAAAAAAGTTTGTTAATACTAAAAATTAGTTACTAGAAATTTCTTTTTTGTTTTTCTTGATATTATTCATGATTTATGATTAATAAAACTGGTAATAATTTTTATATTTCATATTGACATTAGTATTAATTTGTTATTATGGCTAGAATTTAAGAGCTGTTCATGTAATAATAACAATAAAACTCAAGAAATATTTATATAATTTTAGTTAGACTTGAACATTAATCTTTTTTTTTTCTTTTATCTTTTTAAAAAGCAATCACTCGTCCTTTATATCTCCATAGAAGACAAGTGAGAAAATAAAAGGGAATATTTTAAAAAAAGAAGGCAACATATAAAATTAAACGCAAATGAGAACACATGATTCTGATGCCTTGACAAAGCATACAAATTATAAATATATAAAGCACCCTTCTCAGAAGAAGAAGAAGAAAAAGAAGGTGGAAGATGAAGAAGAAGGGGCATGAGAAGATGAAGAAATCTAGGGTTATCAGAATAAACTCTGAGACTGAATGGCAAAGTCAGATCACTGAAGCAACCAACCAAGCCTTCCCTGTAAGTACTCTTCTTCTTCTTCTTTCATTTCTGATCTCTGCAAAATTATTATTATTTAACTGAATTGATGAATTAATGGAAACTTCTCTGCAGGTTGTGGTTCACTTTTCAGCTAGCTGGTGTATGCCTTCTGTCGCCATGAATCCTTCCTTTCAAAACCTTTCTTCTTCCTATCAACATGTCCTCTTCATCTTGCTTGATGTCGATGATGTTCAGGTAATTCATTAACTCCCTTCTTAAACTCTAATAAATCTCTCAATTCCCCCCTTCTTGATTTTAGAAACCTTAAACCTCATATATCCCTCATTCTCACTTATAATACTTCTGCTATATAATTCCAAGTCTGCTTTTGTAGAGTCTGCCTCTTTGATCTCCATTTTTCTTTTGAATTTCATTTGTGATATATGAATCAAAATTAATCTTCACCTATGTCGAAGGAAGAGAAAAGAGACGCACAGAGTTGATATATCTATCTAGCAGTGTAAAGCCCTGATAGATCCCTTTGAGTCTTGAATTCGAGTCCCATAATAGAAATTTGCGTCAGGGGACAACACGAACCCCAAATTACATACCGAATAGTAATAGTAATAATAATAATAAAGATCTATTTTGGTCTTGTCTTATTCATATTTCTTATATACGCCAATGGTCCCTTGTAAGGGCATATTGTTATGAGAGTTTCTAAGTGGTAGATTACGGGTTAAAACCGCTTATAACTTCAGGTAGCTAGTACATATGTTCTCTAATTTTTCTTAAGAAAATTCGTATATATAGTTTTTCATGAGTTATGAATAATACGATTCATGTGAATTTCACGATTAATTAAGATATGTGTGTGTGGATTGTGCAGGAAGTAGCAACAAAGATGGAGATTACAGCAATGCCAACATTTGTGATGCTAAGTGGAGGGAAAGAGATGGACAGAATTGTGGGAGCAAATCCTGAAGAGCTCAAGAAAAGAATTGATGCTTTTCTTGCTTCTACATCATCTACTTTCAACTCTCTCTAGATCTTCAATTATCTTATTCTTCTTTTTTTTTATTTTTTATTAGTATATATTATGCCTATAAATCAGACTCCAAAATCCCCTCTCTATCTTTTTTTTCCCTTTTCCTATTTATTAATTTTCATGTCTGATTGGATTGAATTAATTTTGATTGTGTTTGTCGTTTGTTGTTTGTAACATATATAACAGTAGTACTGTGTTTCTCTTTTTGTTTGGAGGTATATATATACATATGTGCGCGTTGTTTGTATGCGTATTTAATTTGGTCAATTTCCATTATTTTTTTAGATATAGAGAGAGAATTGAAGGCAGGGTTGGATTAGAAATTCGGCCTTATTCCTTTAAAATTTTTATAAAGTACCAATTAGGGGTTAGCATGGGTAAGACTGGATAGGTGAGATCCATGTCGGATGCCCAACCGAAAGAATGAATGGGCTTTATTTTGCAGCCCGATACCTAATAAAAACCCTAACCATTTTTGGGCTGGGCAAGGGCTGACTTCTTTACCCAAGTGGTAACGTCCTTGCCCTGCTCATGCTCACGGGAAGGAGGAGAATCATGATTTTGGTAACAATAGAGAAGGAAATAACGGTGGAGATATTGAAAAAGAGTGGTCAGAGTTGTTCAACGAGCACGCAGAGAAATGGTGGGAAGTTTGAAATCGCGAAAATAAAGTTCATAGAGAGATTTTAAGGATATATATTTAAGGGTTTATTTTTAAAAACCGTCAAATATATAAGTCTTATGTTGTTTTTATAAGCAACTAGCATATATTGATAATATATATAACGGTACAACCGTCAAGTAAATGATATGTTTTTTTATTATATAAAAACAAATTTATATATCACAGCTTATATAAAACCATTAAATATTGTTGGGTATACTTAATGGTTGTTTTAAAAAACTATTATATATTGCTTTTTTATAATTTCATGTATTTATATTTAACGTTTCATGAAAACCGTAAGTATGAAACATCAAATATACATGATTATATAGTAGCGAAGTGTGTGTGTGTTGACCAAGTAGATGTAAGTGTCTTTGATGCAAATTATGTTTCAAAAGTGAAACTTTGGAATCGTATCAGCATATCCAGGGGCGGATCCAGAAATTTACGGAGGGGCACAATTTGTGGGGGGATTCAGGGGCAGCGTCCCCGAATTTTTTTTAAGGAAAAATCTTAAATATATTAACAAATAAAAGAATATAAATGGAAAAATAAGGCTAAGTACAGTTAGAAATAGCAAAAGTGCGGTTAAAAATAGCCAGGTTGGGCACTAAATAAGTTCAAACACATATATTTTAATAACAAAAGTATATTACAATAAAAATAATTACAATGTCATCTTTCCAAGCCTTATTTTTTGGAATTCCATAGTAATTGCCTTAATATCAATACTATCAAATACATCTTTTCCAATATAAGGCATTAAACAAATGGCGAAAGTTTGATTCAAAGAAGCTGACTATTTGATTCTGCGAAAAAGAAGATTGATTCTACGATGCGAAATGATTCTCTAGTATTTGGATTTAACCCTAAAACTTTTTTTAATTAAAAAAAAAACCATGTCATTTCAAGGGGGCACTTGCCCCACAAGTAGAGCCGGGAAATCAGGCCAAGCCCATCGGGCCGGCCCGTTTAAGCACTGGCCCTGTAGGGCTCGGGCTTAAAAAATAGGTCAGAAATTTGAAATTGGCCCTGCAGGGCCGGCTCTGTAGGGCCTCGGGCTTAATCGAGCCGGCCCTGCAGGCCCGTTTAACTGTAGCATTTTTTTTAACAAAAATTTAATTACCTAGACTTTCACTTAATGAATGTGTTTATTTATAATTACTTAGATTTTTAGTTTAAACTATAACCCTTTTTATGTTTATTATTATTCGTATTAAAACACATAATTAGTTATTATAAATTTTAAAGAAGTGATGTTTTCATATTAAATAAACACATATTTTGGTATTACAATATTATATGAGTAATAAATTATAAATATATTTTGTGTAAAATACGTATAATTATTTTTACCTGTCAGTAAAATCATGCCTAAACCGAAGGAATCTGTAGACACACACAAAATTACGAGAGGGAAAGGCATTTTGTCGTGGGCATACATAAAGCAATTCATTTATTTAATATTTTTTGAAAAAAAAGGAAAAAAATATTCTTTATATTTATTTGTTTTTTATTACGAATTAATAAATGTGTTTATTTGTTGAATGATTTATATTGTTTAGATATTAATGTTGATAACATTTATTTGATAGATAAGAACTTTAATGGTTGCAATTTACTAATTATATTTCTTTGAAAAAAATCGAAGGAAAAATAGTCAAAATTTGGAATAGTAATTTTTCAGGCCCTGTAGGGCCGGCCCTGGCCCTGGTACTATCGGGCCGGGCTTTGAAAAGCAGATGTTTTCCTTACTCTAGGCCCTGTAGGGCCGGCCCTGATTCCCAGCTCTACCCACAAGTCATATACCTGCGTACGCCACTGAGCATATCTATTTATTAGTGTATTTATTACTCATTCGATCTTAAATATAGGATAAAGTTTATAGTGTAAATTGTACTACAAAATTTATCTTATATTTAAGACTGGAGGTAGTATTGAATATATGAAAATAGTAAGTTGCTATTGCGAGCTGTGAATATTCTCTAGAATCAAATCTTCTTAATATAAGACCTATAATCTGCATAAATTTCCATTAAATATATAAGTTTTTGAAAGGTTCGTGGGCATTTCATGTTGAAGTTTAAATTTGTTTTTCGTTTTTTGGTAAATTTAATTTTGTTTTTTTCGAGCAAAAAAAAAAAGTTTAATTTTGTTTTTGATATTAGGCATTTAGGCCCTTAGAAATAAATAGTTTCTAAACTTAATTTTTGTAAATAATTTTCTCTTTCAAAAAAAAAAAAAAGACACAAACACAGCCCAAAATAAAAGAATTTACTATTCTGAGTTATATAATAGATTAATAGTACCCGATAGTGCCTTGAACATTAAGAGAATACATATGCTTAGGGACAGTGGCGGAACTAGAAATTTTTTTAGCCCGGGTCAAAAAATAAATATATTGAACTACTCATTTTAAGTTTTATTATAAAGTATCAACTAATAAGTATATTTGATCCTTTTTATAAGGCACTTGCTTGTTTCTAAATTGCATTATATATTTTTCCCCATGTATACCCACAATTAAAAAGGTAGTGAGTGAGAATAATAATTAATAAAAATTAATTATTACTCTCTCTTTTCTCGAGAAAAGAGAGAGTAATAATTAATATAATATTAGAGTTTAGTGTAATTAATAGGGATAATAATGAAAAATACTTAAATTTTAGGACAAATTTAATGACTTTAATTGTTTTTATTGACTTGTGAGAATTGTTAGTTGGTTTCTTAAATAAGGACCAAAGGAAGTATTTACTAAATAGTATCAAATAACCTTGAAAATGCAAATATATACTAACCGATAATAATAAATCAAAACAATATATAAGATAATACTAACCTTTTCGGTATCTCAAACAAGAATTTTACTTTCCTCTCATAGTCCAATGAGTAATGAAACAAACATTATGAGAAGATAAAAAATTAGTTGGGGCCAAATTTGTGGCCAAATAAAATATCATATAATAAATACATATATATACTAACAATTTTTATAAGATCAGTCGGGGCCAGCTGGGACCAAGGCCCCAGCTGGCCATAAAGACGGTCCGCCACTGCTTAGGGAGAAAAAAAGATTAATAGTGGGGCTATCATTAGTTTTGATAAACACATAGAAGGACATATATATATATATATATATATATATATATATATTAATGATATAACTGTTCATATTTATAAAAAAAAAATATCTGTATATATAAATAAGGGTTAAGTAGCATTTTTGCTCCGGAAGCATAGGGTCAGAAGCAATTTTGTCCTGAAAGTTTTCTTTGGAGCAATGTTGTCCCTCCATTAGCAACCCTAACGATCAACGGTTAGTTGACCGTTAGGGTTGTTAACGGAGGGGCAAAATTGCTCAAAAATAACTTTCTAGGTAACATTGCTCCAAAAAAAAACTTCCAGAGCAAAATTGCTCTTGACCGTATACTTCCGGAGCAAAAATGCTACTTAACCCTATAAATAAAATAAAAAGTATTATTTGATCTTAGTTTATATATAATACTTATATGACCCCCTCTTGATTAAACGTAGAATAAATAATTCTTAATCTGGCCTCACCAAAAGTTATTTTTTGTAATATGGTCTTAGTCTTACTCGGCATTTTTGATGTAAAAGATGTACATCAAAAGTATTAATACAAAATAAAAATTCTACAACATATTTTTTTTTAAAAAAATTTAGAAACAAATGTGGTTATTTATCCTATAGATATTATATTCTCTCTAATTTCTATCTAAATATAAAAATATATATAATTTCTGAGTTGTTGTCCATGTGCTAAATATGTTTTTTTAACCTAATCATTTCCTCACAACTTTAATTTCAACTTCAATGATGCCTTTTGTCTTTAACCCACTTTACTAAATTTACATTATAGATCCGTACAATATTAATGTTTCCTTAATTAACAATGACATGACCAAATATGGACCCCTATTATTTGACATTTTTTATTATTTAACTGTCAAATAATAATTGGGATTTTATTTGATGCATGGTTAATAATCATCAAGTTTAAATAACGGCTCAATACTTAAAGATTAATGACCATTAAATAAAATAAAAAATAAAGTAAGCTTTCTGATTTTTTGGTAGTGTCAAACTGTCAATCTCTCAGATAATCATTTGATGTTCTCTTTTCATCAAATGAAAAAGAAAAAGAAAATGTTGCGTCTCTTAATTATTATTGTGGTTGACATTATTTTTCAGACATCGATCATTAGTTCATTACAAAACTTTTTCTGACCTTTCGATCATTACAAACTATGAACCATATAGAAATGGACATGACCTTTCAGTTGCATGTTCATGTTTCAATTTGATTATAACATACGACAAGCGAACTCGTGTATCACGAGTTAGAAGTTCATGATTTGCCAAAGAAAATTGGCATAGATGGTAAGGGATTTGGTCATGTTCTAAAGGGATATGTGTTTGATCCCCGTTGTCGTCGTTGTGACTCCTTTGGTAGGCGGTCTCGTAAGTCCCCATTAAGTGCTCAAAGAGCCTGGAGCCGTGCCCTGACCTTAGTGGGGACTGATGTCGAACTCCTCCAAAACCTTTATGTATCAAAAAAAAAAAAGTTCATGATTTAGATTTTTTTTAATAAAAAATATAGGGAAAAAACTCTCTCTCTATATGTATTCATTAATAATCTTATTATGAATTTTCTATTAGTATATTATACTATAAAATTTACAACATATTATGCTGTTTACAATTTATAAAAACTATTATTTATATTCATTGCTATTTGTTTTTTGAAATTTAATGTAATGCATTAGTAAATGAAAAGTTAAAAAGGAAAATACTTACATCAACTTCCTTATATTCATTTCGTCAAATTATCCAATCACATGAATCATGTGTCCTATTTTTGAATTATTATCACTTAATTATAAATCTATATAAAATAGTAGAGTACATGATCTTATGTGATTAGAGAATTGAAGTTAATGTAACAGATATAAAGAACTTGATATAAGTATGATCCCGAGTTAAACTATCCTGCTAGGATTAAGTAATTCATCTGATTCAAAATGACAATAAAACTTTAACAATTGCATGTAGGATCTAGCTCATCTCCTTATCATTTTTTTATTATCTTTTTTTCCTTTTCTCATTTTCACCCATGGATTAAAATTAAAATGTTGAGATTTAACATCTTATAAAATTATATTATAATATTACGTGAAAAGATAAACTATTAAAATTTGATCTAAATGGATCACGCGGGAGACTAGATGAAAATATTTTTTTAAAAAATATTACTTTTATAAAATTCTGAATATCTATTGTTTATTTTTTAATCTAGCTAGTAGTGGGAATAAAACGAAAGCAAGAAAGATTATTAGAGGATTCAAATCTCGATTTGGCCCGCTGTCCCTACTCTATAACTTTCGTATGAGAAGAAAACTCTTAATTTTTTTAGTTGTTGCCCCATGTGCTAAATATGAAAAGTAACAAAATGTTTTCTTTTTTTCCTTTGGGAAAATTGCAACGAGATCCTAATAAACAAAATTAATTACAATAAGTATCTTAAAATCATCAAATTACAATGAAGTTATAAGAGACCTTGTAAGTCCTATATTAATTTCAAACATGAAAATGCAATTTTGTCCCAATGACAAGTTTAGAGCAACCACTGATAAGTTAAATGACAATCAATGATAAATTTAGAGCAACTAATGACAAGTTACATGGCAACAAGTGACGGCATAAAATATTAGTTTCAAAAGCAAATATAACTTACACATATTGTTTTCTTCTTACATTATCCCTTGTTAGTTGTGTATAGTCATCTATATTCTCTGCTACATACACATGATACTTTTCTCCATATATTGAATTTAATAAAATGTTCTACTCATTTATCATCTACAAGGTCTACAAAGGTTATTGTAGTGCGAATTTCATGGTACTTCTAAGCTTTTCTAACAATTAATGCTACAATTGTTTTATTTAACTCCCCATACGTAGTGTTTTTGTTCTAACTTCTAACGCTACCCCCACATATTGCAAATCACCTTCTTCTCAATTTAGAAATTGTCTCCCTATAAGTAAGAAATATAATATTTGCTTTCTAGACTTACTCGCCATCTGTTCTGTCACCCTACAAAACAAAGTTGTTATTGACAACTACATGAGCAATATTAACAATTTTAGAACACTGTATTGATGACATGTTTTGAAATCGCATACCAGGGGTTAAATGGAAACTTATAAAGCTTTATCTTTTACATTCATCCATGTCTAAGCACACAAAAACATAATACAATCTCCAAAAGAACCAAGCAGAAACCCAAAGCGCCCCTCACACTCAATGAAACGCAACAACGTAAATCATAAAGACAACATACAATTAACATGCTTTGCATGTCTATGATATTTATTTATGAAACTTATGTTGTTGTCATGTGACTTGCCACTTGTTATTCTAAACTTGTCATTGATTCCATGTAATTTGTTATTGGTTGCTTTAAACTTGTCATTGGTTTCCATGTAACTTGTCATTGGATGCTCTAAACTTATCGTTGCGGCAAGATTATACTTTTAAGTTTAAAATTAATAGCATCTATATTTATTGGGACTTCTTTGAAATTATTTAATGCTTTCAAGGATCTGATTATAATTAATTCTATTAATTAGGACATGGTTGTAATGATTCCTTTTTCTTTTTACCTAATCAACTTTCCCACTACTTTAATCTCAACTTCAACGATGCCTTTTATCTTTAACCCCTTCCCAAAACCCCACTTTTCATTAATTTTACCCAACACAATAATGTGGTCTTCATACATGCCTGTCACACAACAAATTAACAAGGTTGTAATCATGTCAAATTGTCTATCCAAACATGCTCCACAATAAATAACACTTCTAAAAGGAAAGGCATGTGGTCCAATAAGTCAACTCTAGTTTAATTAATGTTTTTTTTTCTTGTTTTGCCCCTGTGATTAGTATTCACTTCCCAACTTTATCCAAGAAGTATATCTCCATATCTAAAATAACATTTCTAATGCAATTAAATACATTTCTCGATAAGGGTAAAGTGAAAAATTTACATTTTAGGATATATTAAATTATTTAACTGTCATTTCATATTTTTCATTATATAGTTGAAGTGCTCTATATTGTAGACCAGATGGATTATATACTTTTTTTTTAACAAATAATATATTAAAAAATATAAGATATGAAAACCGTGGCACTATTTATCCCAATATCAACAATGAGATTTTTTTATGAAACTAGTTTTTTGGGTTTTATATATATCCTTCTTGCCTTCATGTTAGTTAATTTTTTTTTTTTTTTTTAAGAATTGAATAATAAGTATGCTTTAAAAAAAATCCGGAACCAAAACACTTGTTTGGTTTTACTTTCTTTAAGAGATTTTAGGTTAAATATGTGATAAAATATGTTATACATATAGTAGACGTGAAAAATGCTTTTTTTTTTTTTATTTTAAAGTGCTCCCATCAAGTGGTCTTAAATTTCAACGCTGTCTTTTTGTCTTTAACCCCACTCCGTTAAACTTACGGAATTACAATCACATGGTTTTCAAACATTGTACTATTTCCCAATAAATAAACATCTCATCTCACATCAACTTATCCTTTGATTTAAAAAATTCCAATTATAGCACTATCGCGTGTTTTTTCGCCGTTATAGCCTTATAGGTATAGGATGCAAGAAACGTAGACAATTACCATAATAATTAATTAATGGTCACTGAGGTCACCAAGACCTTTTTCTTAACTAACAAGAAACATGTGATTATAGTAATAATCATTATTAATACTAATTAAGCTTGGATCGAATATTGGGGATCAGGCCACCAAATGCCTATGATTGTTATACATATGACATGGAACATGTGATTATAAAACCTAGTAATAAAATAGCACAAGTAGTTATGAAAATACCATTTCTTTCGCTTGTTTTTTTCGTAAGCAACCTCCAAGATTTGTTATAGTTATTCTAAACTTTACACTTCAATGAATAGTGAGTTTTCAAATACTAATTTATAGGCGTAATCCCTGACGTAGTGTGTAGGTTCACATTGATTAAAGGGAAAATTTCATTGAATGGCCATTATATATAGCTACATATATAATTTCATTTACCCCCAAACAATTCTGAAATCTCACTACAGTCTTCTGGGGTTAAAATGAAATTAATTTGTATGGTAGAAAGTTCTTATTGCCCTTTATGTTTTAGAAAAGGTCGGAGTTGTCTGAGAAGAGGGAAGAAAGATAGAACAAATCACTTTAAACGTGCTTCTTGCTGCAACTATTTCTTCCTTTGCAAACTAAGAAGGAAAAATGAACAAAGTTGAAGAATAGTGAATACAAGTTGGAGAATGGGTGAATAATGTTGAAACAGTCACAACAATCCCCCAAAGTCTAGCTCATCTCAAACAACCATGCAATCTTTGGTCTCTCTCCTCTTGCTAAACGTTCTCTCATGCAACTCCGGTAATTAAAGAAGAGACACTCGACGGCAACAGCGTTCCTTCCTCATTTGGATGCCTCGTTTTAGAACATATGGTTCGGGCTTATCAACTGTAGGATCGCCATTTGGAGGCTTGGTGTGAGACAAAACATGTTTGTGGTCATGGACATTTTTTCTGGTATTTTTAGCTATTTGTTTTCTAATTGTAAGATTGTAGCTTTGGTTGTTTAATTTGGTTGGATGGTTGCAGGTGTTTGTGGATTTGTTTGAAACTTTCTTGTACCCTATTTTGATCATAGTAAATCTTATTTTTAATGGTCTAGACTCTAGATGACTTGTGGTTTTTATCCTTGAGTTAAGGGGTTTTTCATGTTAATAATTTTGTTGTCTTTGGTGCCGTTTGATTTTTGTCATATATTTATTTACTTTGTTTCCCTATGAACCTTGCAAGTGATAGGAAGGTTTAACATCCACTACACTCCATCCTAACATGAACAATGCCCTTTTACAAGTGCCTAATTTCTCATAAGCAAATGAAATAAACATATGAACACACAAATTAATTGGATAACAAGAAAATATATGATGAAATAAATATATGCTCAACTCAAACACTAAAAAAAAAAAAAGGACTTTCAGTGGCGACATTTGGCGGCGACATTGAATGTCGCTGCTGAAAGTCTAACTTTCAGTGGCAACAATTGAGTCGCTGCTGAAAGTATTGACTTTCAGCGGCGACATATTTTGTCGCCGCTGAAAGTGGTACAATCAGCGGCGACGTTATGATGTCGCCACTGAAGGTAGGACTTTCAGTGGCGACAAAACATGTCGCCGCTGAAAGTCAATACTTTCAGCGGCGACTATAAAATGTCGCCACCGAAAGTTTGTTTCAGCGGCGACTTCTTGGATAATGCGATGGAGGTTAGCTACCTTCGTCACTCATCAGTTAAGGCATCGTTCGCTTCGGATCAAAGTGACGCATCTAAATCCGGGCAAGGCCTAAGAAGTGGATTCAACTATTCGTCATATCGGAAAGGTGGGATTTCAGGACAAGGTAGTTTGTGACGGTTCTTGCTTTCAGCTAACGAGGGATAAGAAGGCTGTTTGGTCATATCCCTTCATTCTTAACGGAACCTAGATTATGGGTATTCGTGACAGCGAAAGTTTTTTTTTTTTTAAAAAAAAACCTAATCTAAGGGTGGGAGGCGCAGTACAGTGGGCACAACTTGAATAGAAAAGAAAAATAGAGGCACTGGTTCGATGGGTCCTGGGAGGAGACAGTCGCAGCAACACACGCCAGACCTTCATCGCCTTCTCCATCGTCGGCCACCTTCGCCCACACCTCCATCGTCTCCGGCGACCTTCGTCCATCAACTGGCTCTAGGTTTCGCCCAAAGCCTCTTCTATCCGAAGCTTCTGAGGATGGCGTCTCGGAAAATTCCAAGTCTAGCTCCCGAGCTGTTGCCTCCAAGAACGAATTCTCTAGACAAGAGACCTAGGTAAGATTTAATTCAAGTGGGTTATATTAAAATTGTCTACCTTTTGGTGGCGACATTAAAATGTCGCCACCAAAAGTATCGGCGACGGAGGTTTCAGTAGCGGCGAACCGCTGAAACACTATTGGTAGTGACTTTTGGACTTTCAGCGGCGACAAAAGTCAATTTTTTTGTAGTGAAATTAATTGATTAACAAAAAAATATAAGATCATGAATAACTCTCATTTACAAGTGCCCAACTCCTCATGAGCAAGTGGAATAAACATATGAACAACACAAATTAATAGGTTAACAAGAAAAAATATGTGATCATGAACAACTTCCATTTACAAGTACCCAACTCCTCATGAGCAAGTGAAATAAAAATATGAACAACACAAATTAATTGGTTTACAAGAAAATATATGATCACAAACAAGTCTCATTTACAAGTCTTCAATTCTCCATTGCAATTTTTCAGCCCCAAATGGTGTCGTTCCCTTTTCCTTCAATTTTACAGTCTGAAGAACGCGACAGGAGAAAGGAGGCAGGTGGGCCATGAAGACATTGTTCAATCTTCACTGATCGTCTTCTTGAACTTAGGAACGAGAGCAAGAACGAGGACAAGAGGGGAAGTTGTTTTCTTCATAAGTGATCTTCATCACAGGAGAGAACAGAGGAGAGTGCCGACAAACGATGGGACCTTCATACTCTTTATTCATTGGAGGATCGGAAGGAATGCCGTCGCCGTCGACTTTCTCTTCTTTAATCATCGGAGTTGCACGAGAGATTGTTTAGCAAGAGGAGAGAGACAAGAGATTGCACGGTTGTCTTAGATGAACTGGACTTTAGGGGATTGCAGTGACTGTTTCGACATTATTCACCCAATCTTCAGCTTGTGATTACTGTTCTACAACTCTGTTCATTTTCTTTCTGAGACTGCAGTGGGAGAAATAAGTGGAGCAAGAAACACGTCTCAAGTGATTTATTCTATCTTTTTTCCCTTCTTCTCAAACATCATCTTTTCTGAAACATAAAGGGCAGTAAGGACTTTCCACCGCATAAGTTAATTTCATTTTAACCTTAGAAGACTACAGTGAGATATCAGAATTGTTTGGGGGCAAAATGAAATTATGTAGCTACAGTGGCCCTTTAATGAATTTTTCCCTTGATTAAACTCAGTGAAGATGCTCTAAAAATAAAAATTAAAAAAATTAGTTTATAGTTCTGCACAATTTATCAACCTGAGCCTTATAATAAACAGGCAATCGTAAAGCTTCAAAGCTTTTTGTTTAATAAACATAAACCTTTCAAGTTTCAATTTTCAGTAGCTATATTATTCCTTACAAAATTTCAATATTATTAAAATACATCCGGCTTGCTATAAAAAAAATAACAGACTAATACAGGTATTATTGTTGCAGAATATGCATAGATGTTCACTAAAATTAAGAATCATATTTCATTTTATTGTTGTTTTAAATTTAAATGTTTTAAATAAAAATATTTTTCGTGACCCAAAACTATAATTTTTAAACTTCAACTAAAGACCACCTATATATCTTTAAGAAAATTTAAAAAGATATTATAAGTATAATCTATTCTAAAAATGTTTGCTTGACTCTTGAAATTACGGTTACATGGTCTATAATTAACTTATAAATTCAAAAGGAGCACATTCCCCAATTATCAAGTGGTTCCTTCCAACTTGGAGGATAAAATATACTCCATCCACTCCTAATTATAGAAATACTTTTGTAGTGCAAATTTGCACTACAAAAGTATTCCTATAATTAGGAGCGAAGATAGTATTTAAGTCCACGTTTTGGACCATAAATTTTTTTTTTGACTGTGTATAATAATAAACTTTTTTTAGGTGGTACTCCCTTCGGTCCTAATTATAGGAACTATTTAACCGATTTTGGGAGGATTAAGGAGATGAGTTAAATTAGTTAATTTTACTCATTTTCCCAAAATGCGCTTATATAAATTTAAAATGACATAAGTAAAAGTGAATTACAATCCCGCCACATATCTCTCCGACCAATTTTCTTTTCCACACGCTTTCTAATTGAAATAATGGTCTTGCTATAAAAACATATATATGTGTATACATATAGATCTATCTACACACATACTACATATATAGACACACACACCCATATATCTACACACACACACAAATATATATCTACACACATAAACACAGATATACATATATATGTACACACACATATACATACACACACACACACACATATATAAATGCTCCTAATAATAAGTATAAATAGGGGTATTATAGGAAAAAATTAAGAAAAGTTAAAATTTGCTCTTATAATTAGGACCAAAACCAACTTCAAAATGTGTTTCTCTAATTAGGACCGGAGGGATTATATTTTGATCCCACAATTTATCTGTATTGCATATAGCACACTATATTATTTATGTCTTGTAAATGAAATGATTTCCTATAAATTGATTATATGTATGTAATGACATATTAATGTATTAATTAATGATATCTTTGCCTTTATATTGGTTGATTTCTCTCCTTAAGATATTTTTTGTGACATTTTTTTTTTGGTACAACCAAGGGTTAGAGCTCATAGGACATAAAGGCACACTAGGGAGGATTGAATTCCAAATACTCCTTTTTTTCCCTTTGGAGTTGCAGAAGGCTAAACTGGCATAGTGAGGGATCGAACTCACCATCGTCTCAATACAAGGGGATTACTTTGCCACTAGGGCAATACAATACACCTTGTGCAATTCCAAATACTCTTTGCAACAAGTTTTTAGGATGAGGTGGACACCCATCCCTAGCTATTGACATTATGAGAACAATTATGATATATAGATCCCAATTTCATTTACTAGTCTTGCTTCTATTAAGTATCAGTGAAATCAAAATCTTAGCATCAGATTTAAGAATAACTCTCTTAAGTATAAAATCCCAAACTAATCCGAGACCCTTATAGACAATCAACTCTAGTTTCAAAAGCATTTCATTGTCATAGTGTATGAGTATTATCAGCTTTCCATAAATCATGCAGTGTTTGTATGGAGATACTTATCATAAACACGTTCACACATGTTAAAACGAAACTCTTTTCACTTCCTTACATCATACACAACAAATCATGATTGAAAAGATGATTTTGAAGGTTTTAATCATCATTCCAAATAAACTCAGTGTCTCTAATAACTCCATCACAACTCAGCTTGTAGGTGATGATATAACCCCATCAACATTCAATCTAACCCAATCAATAGTGGTTCTTGCTATAAGACTTCAAAGTTTTCTTGTTTGGTATAATTGAAGGCAAAGCCTTTCTTACACCAGAAATTACACTAGAGGGAATTAATTCTATACAATCATTCTCCACAAGGGTCCTAACATGGGAAGAACAAGTATCAAAAGTAACCGATTGGTTGATTCCTCTATTTGCCAATGCATCAACAACAGTATTGAAACTCTTGGGATATTTAATAGTTGCACCTCCTAATCTAGATTCCGCATGCTTTTATTCTGAAACAGTAATAGAGAATCGTTCCCATAATCTCCCTTTGAGATAATATCAATAACTTTCTTAGCATCAAATTCCAATATGACTCTTTTTTTTTTAAGCATATGTAATTCTTCTAGTCCTTATTATAAGACACAACCTACAATTCTTACAAACCAATAAAAACAATTAAAGTCATTAAAGTTGCCCTATAATTTAAGTAACTTCTAATATTACCCCTACTAATTGCACTAAACTATAATATTATATTAATTATTACTCTTACCCACTACCCTTATTTATGGGATACATGAAAAAAAACAATTAATGCACTTTGAAAACAAGTAAGTGCCTTATAAAAAAGACCAAATACAATTACTAGTTGATGTCTTATGATAAGGACCAGAGAGAGTATTGTCTTATTGGAGGTAATCTTATACGAGGAACTGTCAGGTACTAAATATGGGCACTCTCTTAGCAGCGATTTGAAACTTACCTGGCTATGGTGGGAGAATCTTTCAACGGGGTTTTTCTACATTAACAAGAATCGAACTCAAAACATTGCTTAAGTGACACAAGCCACTTACTACTTATGCTAACCTCGTTGGTATTCCATATGACTCTTTTTTTTTTGGTATCCCACTCAGTTCACCAGAACCTTCGGTTCCAACTAATCCAGATTTCGTTCCACGTTGGACCCACGGTCGTGGAGGAAGAACTCCCAACACTATTTTATCCATTCCCACGCCTCGAATCGAGGACATAGTAGTGGGAGAGCAAGTCTCTTTCCACTTGCTCCCAAGAGATGTTGGTATTCCATATGGCTCTTTTTTTTTTTTGGTATCCCACCTGATTCATCAGAACCTTCGGTTCTGACTAATTCGGATTCGGGTTCTGCAGTGGTAAGGACGACCCTCCCAACAGTGGTAGCTCCATATAAGGCGGATTACAAGTGCGTTACCGCAACTCAAACTCTAGACCTCTTAAGGGAATCCAGCGCCACATTCCGCTGGACCAATCACCTGTTGGTGTTCCATATGGCTCTTTTTTTTTTTTTTGATAAGAAAAAAGTTTTGGAGAGGTTCGGCATCAGTCCCCCACCAAGGCCAGGGCACGGCCTTGGGCTCTATGAGCACTTACTGGGGACTTACGAGATCGCCTACCAAAGGAGTCCCAGCGACGGCAGAGGGGATCGAACCCACGACCCAAGGACCTAGTCCTGGATCCCTTACCATCTAAGCCAACTCAACCACAATCTCATGCTAATTTCAGTCCTTTAAGGATAGCCCATTTCCGAGCTTCATACATGCAACATATGCCAATGTTATGGGAGAAACCGATTATCCAGCCTGCCAATGAGGCCTCGTTTTGTTGATACCATGATTGAAGCGACTAAGAAATCCAGGTTTGAAGCCCACACCAACTACCGGATCCGGATTCGGGTCCTTGTTGACCCATACCGCCGAATCTCATCACCACTGGCGTCCGATGATCCATTTCCTCAACCCTTTCCACAGGAAATAAAAAAATAAAAAAAAGGTTCCTCAGGCCTCAGCCCTTGATTGTGCTAATCTCTCGTTAGCTGTTTGGTTCCCAGGAAAAGAGGCGACGCCGGAGATCCCGAACTTCCCGGGGACCTTGACACCAGAATGGTTTCCCCGGAAAATTCCAATTGGTTTTTCGATTATGGCCTGATTGACGACATATCCGTCCCTGATGGGAACTTCACTGCCCATGCCTCCGGGTTCACCTGGCCGGCGCAGGCCTTGAATGGTTCTTCAAATGTCAGGTAGTTGAATCATTCAAAATTGCGTTTTTCAATTGCGAATGCCCTGTTTTATTTTGCCCTTTATTACGGATTGTTTAGGGTTTTGATTCCTGTGCTATTTCTTTTGCTTCTTAACTAAGATTTTGCTCCTTATACTTCCCTGATTTCCTTGCTTCCATGAAATTCTTAACTTTTACTGTTCATGTTTGATTTCTGAGTTCAGAACTGGTACAGGCTATTGTTGCTTGATTCATGGAGGTATGTACTTTTAAGTATTACATGGCTTGCAATAATCAGGACGAGTGTCAATTAAAAAGAACAAGTGAAGGTGAACGTAATAGCTGCTGGATTAAAATTTTGATACTTGAACTTTAAAATGCAACTATGCTGTTTCGGGAAACC
Source organism: Acacia pycnantha (assembly GCA_025563575.1). Classification (NCBI taxonomy): domain Eukaryota; kingdom Viridiplantae; phylum Streptophyta; class Magnoliopsida; order Fabales; family Fabaceae; genus Acacia; species Acacia pycnantha. The sequence continues at coordinate 265,437 of JAMWYP010000181.1, read as the reverse complement.
CCTTTTGTTGCGAGGTGAAATCTGGAAGCAAAGACATGCAAGCTTAATATTTGATGGAAACCCATATCATAACCAAGAAAAAGAAGATTACGCAATTTTTGTTTTGGGGAAGCCTTTTTCTCCCTCAAAATTCTTTTCTTACCGAAGAGAATAAATATGTTGTTCAAGCCTTTAATACTATTGGTATGGGCAATGTCGATATCTACATCCTTATTTTCGAGTCTTTCCTTTTTTCCCTCTTTCCTTTTTTCTCCGAATTTTCACTTCTGCTGAATTGAGGTTGACTTTAATCAGGGGTATATTCAGATATGTGAATTGTCTATCTGTTGCTGGTCAATCTGTTAATTTATCTCATCCTGAAAAACTTTGATTTTAAGGACGAATCTGTATTTGGATTCTTAGTATTTGTGAAAAAGAATGCTATCTTAGATAATATCATTGAATGTGTGAGTTCAACCTGTCCTGGATGGTTTGTTTGTTGGATTATATTTTTGGTACATATAAGCATATAACGATGTTTTTCATATGGTACTATCTCCTGCTATTAAATTTATTTAGTTTCAAGAAAATGGTTGAACCAGTTAAATACCAACGCCTTCTCAATCCCTCCCTTTTCTTTTCCACTCAATCTACAAAGGAAATAGTTACTGACCCATTCTTATCTGATGATACTATCCATTCCTAGCACGGAAATTGATGGCTCTTTGGGGGATTCTGATGTTCTCAAAGAGTCTGGTTCAAAGAAGAGGTATATCTTTTATTCTCAGTTTCTGTTTAGTTCTAATCCATATCATTTTATTTCTATTTATATTTGATAGAACAGTAAATATTGAAGACTCAAATCAAGATGCCGATGTGATTCTTTGAATATTAAATAGACTTTCAACAGTGTTGATGGGGATCACTTTTGCCATTATTTCCATGTCTTCTTACTCTATTTTTAAGCATCAATTCTTTTTCCCCTAAACATTTAAACATAAAAATTGATTAGATGCTGATAACTTCCGCTTGAAGTAATTTATCTCATATCTCTAGTTCATTTCCTGTTTCAGGAGCAGATCTGATTCGTGTACTGCTTCCAGCTCCAAGGCATGTCGTGAGAAATTGCGGAGGGATAGGTTGAATGACAAGTAAACTTTCTGGCCCCCACCATTCCTTCTGTCTATCTTTATTCTCCGTGTGGCTTTGTGTGCAAATGTGACGTGTACCTAATGTGCTTGACATGATTAGGTTTCTTGAATTAGGCTCCACTTTGGAGCCTGGAAAGCCTCCCAAAACAGACAAAGCTGCCATTTTGATTGATGCTGCGCGAATGGTGACACAATTACGGGCTGAGGCCCAGAAGTTGAAGGATTCAAATGTCAGTCTTCAAGAGAAGATAAAAGAGTTGAAGGTGAGGCATCAATTCATACGCATTATAAATTGTTGACAATGAAATGATTTGCTGGGTAGTTTGATGTTCTTGATTACTTCTACCTTCAAGATTTCTGCCACAAATTTAGCACCCTGCCACATTGAATGAGAAGTCTTGGAAATTTATAGAATGTCAACCATGTTAAATTTCCTTGTATAGGCTGAGAAGAATGAACTTCGTGACGAGAAACAAAGGCTCAAGGGAGAGAAAGAGAAGTTGGAGCAGCAGCTGAAAACTCTCAATGTACAGCCTAGTTTCTTGCCTACCCCGCCTGGAATTCCTGCTGCATATGCGGCGGCACAAGGCCAAGCCCCTGGCAACAAGTTGTTTCCGTTTGTCAGTTATCCAGGAGTTGCCATGTGGCAATTTATGCCTCCAGCTGCAGTGGATACTTCACAGGATCATGTACTCCGTCCACCGGTTGCATAAGTTGGGCACTGTATATGAATATTTGGGCCATTTCTTTTGGCTCAAAAGTTGTATTCATCTCCCCAATCCAACAACATACCTTCTTGGCTATTGTACCTCTCAACCAATTGTTACTAATTTCACCTGGTGATGGTCTTGGCTCTGAGATTGTGTTTGGCATCTGATACTTAAATGAAGTAATGCTGGTGTTTGCATGTAAATTGTTAATAAGCTTATCTGGCTATCTTCTCTTTGCATGTGATGATGCATTGGATCTTTGGATGATCTGTGAGGTCAGGTACAACAGATTGTTGTGTTGGTTTTAGGCTTGTGAAATAGTAGAGGAAATTATTTGTCTTTCATGTATAAATGTATTAGATGGAATTTGAGTCGTGAGTTATATTTTTCAAGGGAAAAATACAAGAAAAATGGCACTTGCATATCAAAATTCAAAATCAGTCTTATTGCTATAAGAGTATAGGTATTGACAAATCATTTTATGAGGAAATCACTGATTTGGAATTTTAAAGTTTAAGTGGAATTGTTTTGTCTTTTTTATTATTATTTTTATGACTTTTAAATAGCACAGTTTTTAAAATGCTATATATTTACATGGTGTCTTTTGCCGCTAGCAGTACATTCATTCGTGTAGAAGAACAATTTACAGTTAGTTGTTTCAATGGTAATGTCACCTGTCACGTTTAGAAGATTGATATTATATCTCTAGGACTAGAACTTCTTGTTTTAGAGGGTGAAACTATCAAACTAAATCAACAATCCAAATGTGGGTGGATTTGGTCAGAGGGATGTGGAAATAGTACTTCAAGGAGAGTTACATGTCCAAGGTCTCTTATTTTTCGTTGCATATGTTATTTTGGTATAATAATTATAAATTATCATGAAGTAGCGTGTGTTTAGAAAAATACTCAACAGTTAGTTGTATCAATGGTAAAGCCACATGTTACGTTTGGAGGAGGTCTTGCGTTTAAGCCTGGGCATTAGCATATTTGTATGCATACACATATTTAAATTATATAAAATCAAAATAAAAATAAATAAAAAGAACCATCGGTTGAATATAGTCCGTATACAATTTTGCATCCCTCGATTTATTGTCTAATATTAAGGGGCACTGGGACAGCACTCTCACTCGTCTCACGTCATTGTTTATTTCTGCCTCTGGAATCTTATCTAGACGCATATCTGAGACAAACTCCTTCATACGAAAGCTTTCATCAGGCTGGTCACTACATCTTAAATGGCATCCTATCTTCAAAGAGCTCATTTCCTATTTCTTCATCTTCCAAAGCCATTCACTTTTCCTTCAAACTACTTCACTCACTGCTCATTCATCCACTCATCTCCAACTAATCAATGTCTCCTACGCCAACACTCCCATGTCTCCTTGCTCAAAGCTACACCAACCACATCAATCATCCAATCCTCACTCTCTTCTTCTCCTAACCCACCCACCTCAAAGGAGGAAGCCATAAATCAAGCTAAGATTTCGCTTTCAAACGCCTTAGAGAAGCCCCTCAACAACCCCAAACTAATAGGTAAACTCAAGAAACTGAAGCAACCCAGGTTTAGGGTTGAAATTCCCATTGTGGATGACTCACTGGAATCGCTAACTCAACTTGCCCTTGACGTGTTTGATAAAATGCCTATGAGAAGAAAAGGTTCTCCGGTCAAGATCCTAATTTTATGGCCCAACGCCGCCTTAAAAGAAGCTGCCACTAAAGCCTTTCTTTCTCGTTCATCTACATCTAGCCAAGTTGAACACGTGGATATTCCTTCAATTACCAATGTTGATTCCAGAGTTCTGAATTCTGCTGATGTTGCCATCTTTTTGGTTCCTGAGAGTTCCCAATTGGCCGTCATGAAATCAGTCACTGACGTGTTTTATCCAAAGCCAGTTGTTCTGTTTAACCCCAAATGGGCTTTTGAGGAGGAGGGGGATTTTGGTGATCTGAGTGGATTTGTGGGTTCTTTTGAAGTGCTTTATTCTTTTACAGGGTTGGAGGTAAGAGGGGTTTTGAGCAAACGAAAAGGAGTGGTTTTCAAGTGTGTGAGAGATGGAGTTGTGAGTGGAGAAAGATGGGTTGTTCATGTTGAAGAAGGGGGAGAATTGAAGGTGGTTTCGAAGTTTAAGGCCCGGCCAACTATTGGTGAAGTTGAGAATGTTTTGTACAATCTGATGGCTATAAATTCACCGGTGACAAAATCTGCCAAGTTTCTCAAGGATCTGGTGTCCAATGTAACCGGGAGAAAGAGAGAGTAGCTGAAGATTCAGGTCTGAAACTAAAAAATTGTGAATATGTCTGGTAGAGTTTAGGCACATTACTAAGATCATTGTATGAAGTAAGCTTGTAATTCTATTTGTGAAATTCAACTTTGTTCTCAGATTTTACTTTCTCTGAGATTACAGTTTATGTCTGGATAGGTAGTTGCAATGCAATATGCTGCATGAACAAGAGACTATTTTTTCCCAAGTGAAATGAGATTGGAATGGTTCATCAATCTTTTCTTCACTGTTTCTTCACCTTGCGTAAGTTTATTGCTATGCTAGTAGCTTTTATATTCCTTTCCAAGAAAAGGTGTCTCATTTTATACATATATATTTGATCTAAGAATGCTTATAATTACAATATGATTTCAAGAGAAAAAGAATCTGAGAACCTCCGCTGCAGAGAATTTAAAAGATATAAAAAATGGAAAAAGAATTAAAAGAAGGGAGCATCATGATATATCATGATTGTGTCCTTGTCACTGAAGGCCTTATGCTTGGAAGAACTCTCTCATTTTCTTTTTCCCTCATTGTAATCTCATATACAAATCCCATTTCATCAACTCATCAGAAGGATTTGATATTTCTCAAGATCCAAGTTATGATGCTCGAATATTACAGCTCTTGATGAACCTGTCTGAAAAGTTGACATATTTAGCCCACAGGGGCCTTAGCTGTGGGAAAGCTATGTCTAGCCATGGCTTTGCCCTGCCATTAAAATGGATCACACCAGCACTCTCAGCATCGGAAAACCTAGTGTTTTCTTGATATCCCAACCCCAGCATGTGCCAGAAAGGATCAATTAAGTGGACGTGACCATGGAAAGCTATCAATCCAGGAGGTAATGTCCCTAGCTGCCAGAGACTCAGATCTGATTTTATATTCTGCTCAAGGAAAACAAAAATATCAATACATTTTTGTATTATCTTTCTCTATAATAGATACTCAAACTTTAATAATTTATTTCTCTGTTATGGCAGGATGGAAAATAGACATACCTGCTCAACCCAATGATAGTATGTCAGGCTTATATTTGTATTCCTCCAAGCTTCAAGATCAAAAATGTTCATGCCATAAGCCCAAGCACATTCATGAGGGTCGAAGTTTTCGGCTATCAAGGGATGAGAGAAATTCAAATAGCTTTTCAACCTCTTTGACATCACAAACTTATCTTCTCCAGTACATGTTTCTACTGCTCCATTTACTTTTCCATTCATCTCAACGTCCCATAGAGGTGAAAGATCAGTTTGTATGACAATGTCATCATCTAGGAAGACTACCTTGTTGAGACTAGGGAACAACTGTCACAAAAAAAATATGTCATGATGATCAGAATCACAGGAACAAAAATGGGGCTACTTGACCAGTTAGGTTTGATCTAGCCTAAGGTTCTTAAGACTGACCAGGTAAGTCCTTTTAACATGCAGATTATGAAAATGCTATAATGACTCCATGCTGGCTTAAAGACCAAGCCCCAAAAAATGGTATTTTGGAATTCAATTTGTTCAGTTCAACAAATGCTAAACCAGAGTTATCTGATCTGGTTCAATCTAGGGCTGAATCTTAAAAAAGCCTTTTCCAAAAGATGGGCCAACAAGCCATCCCTCAGGACTCAACATATATCTATTTTTGGTCTGAAAAGAAAAAGAAAACATATCTGCTTGCCATGAATGCTAGTCTTTTTACCTCTGGAAGATGTATCCTTATGTGGTTCATCATGGAGTTATACTTGGGACTTAGAGCTTGCAATTTTGCTGCAACAACTTGTGGTTTCTCAATACTATTTGCAACGATAGCTGATGACCCGCCTCTGAACTGTGACCTCACTTGTTGATCTTTCTCCATTGCTTCAAGAACAGGCACCTTTCCCTTTGTAAACCAATCAAAATGGTGCAATGCCTTGACCTCGATTATAGCAGGTGACAGAGGGTGCAATGAGAACCAAGCTTGCATGGGATAATAAGTCTTTCTATCTGTAATGATGTGCAAGACCACCTTGCCGGGTCGCCTAGAGTTTCGGACCAGTGAGGTGGCAACGACAGAAGCAGCCAGAACATTGTCAGATGCAAGAACAAAGTGGAAGTAGGAGTTATCAACCAAGGCAGGGACTAGTTCTGCAGGAGGAAGCTGAAGGCGAGCTTGTGCATTGTTGGTGTGTTCACTGGCCAGACTCAGGTCAAGGCAGTGAAGCTGCTTAGGTATGCTGCTTGACGCTACATGGCGATATAGGTATTCTTGGATTTTGGCTGTCCTGGTCCTCTTTTCCATGAGGATGACCTATGAAAAAATTCAGCATACTTGAATAAGGAATTAGACCAAACCAAAGTAAAAAATATGTACTTTTTAATTTGAACTCAAAGGAATTGAATAAAACCACTGAAGAATAATACGATTCAGTTAGTTTAGATTTTCCCCCCATTCTTCTTGATTTAGACTAATTGGTAGTTTGGTACAAGTTATAAAGAATTGACTAAATTATAAATGCTGAAAATACATGCAAATGCTTGTAATAGATGATTGAACTGAATTGCTAGGATCTCATTCAAAGAAAGTTAGACTAAACCGATTTGATCTGCATTTAGGGCCAGAGTGTTTAGAATTGAAGAAAAAGTGACTTTAAGTTAAATGAGGGAGTTGTTAAGAGAACTTTAAGTTAAATATGAGGTTTTTGTTGAAAGAAATCTCTTTTTCAGCTTATTTTGATAAGCTATTAGGAATAGTTCATTAAAATAAGCTGAATACAAATTTTCCAATACATCCCTCATGTTGAGCTTAAGTTCTCTTAACAACTACCTCTTGTTTGGCTTAACTAGAATAACTCTCTTTTCTTAATTCTAAACAAATTGGCCCTTAATCTGATTAGTGGTTTGGCCAGAGTGTTCTGAACTATGTATTAATTAATGGTTACTGTAAATTTGGCTACTATATTAATATCAGCAAATGCATTTGATTATTATTCCTGTAGGTAAAAAGGAGGAGAAATTAATAAATTACCATTTCTCTGAGTTTGGTAGCAAATGTTTGCGCATCATATCCACCTTCCTTCATATCAGTCATGAAGTCTTCCAAAGTCTGTGGAATATCAGATCTTCCTTCTACTTCATCCTTCTCAACTGGTTCATCTAATACTTTGTATATCACTTCTGGGACCTATCAAAATTCAATGTCAACTTGTGTTTTTAATAGAAACTAGAGCTCAAGTTTATTTGAAGAGTTGAGGAAGTCACATTTGATTCAAGCTTTCTTCCCAGAATCCTTGGTGCTATTTTTTTCCCCAGGCAACCTACAAATATCAAAGTAAATCAAATAGTCATTTATATGTATATATATCACAATTTCACTTGTCCTAGGCTCAGAACTATTTGATGGTTTTCATTGTTGAAACTTATCCTTCATTATTTATTTATTTACTATAAGAAACGACCGCTTCTCTGAAATTTGAAAATGAATGAGTAATAGAATTACATAATTTAAAATGATCAAAATTTTCTTATATTAAATAACAGAAACTCCATTACATGTTTGCATTTTTCATCCTGATTGGCATATCAAGTACTCCCTCCGGGTCCTAATTATAGGAACATTTTTGTAGTGCAAATTGCACTACAAAAGTGTTCTTATAATTAGGACCGGAGGTAGTATTACTTTGTTCTCTCTGAAATTTAGCCAGAGTCCCATTAAAGGAAAAGAATTTACAAAAGTACCTTTGTTTCAATTTATTAATTTTTTTTTTTTTTTCGCCCATGCAACACTTGAAAAAGATAGTAATTTAAAACTATCTAAAAAATTTTAAAAATACTTTTTTTTAAAAAAATAAAAGGTTGTATGAGAAAAGTGGCCAGATTTTTATATTTTATATTGATGATTTCCAAGTTCTTTGAAATGCCATGTTGAAAAACAAAATAGTTGGCAGCCAAATAGACATTTACATAGCATACAAGTCCAAAGCTTCTGATACTGATACTGATACATATACATATACATATATAGAGGGAGGGAGGGAGAAGAGGAATGTAGGTACCTATGGTAGAGCACTTGAAATGTCCATCAATGGATTCAACAGCAGTCAACACAAAGACAAAACGAAGAAGGAAAGTGAAGAGCAAGAGGACATAGAAGAGCATCCTGTAAGACACCCTCCCTGATGCAATCTTCACTTTTATGAAATCTTTGAATCCTTTTGCTGGCAGCACTGTCACATGCCTCAAACTTGGTGATATGTGCAGCTGCATTTTCTTCTAATTCAAAAACAAACCTACAAAAACTCACACACCAGCAGCCTTATTATATATAAGTTACTTGTTCTTCATTCGCTGGGGAACTCAGCACCTGAGATGATCATGAACAGAGAGGAGAAGGAGGAGGAAGAAGAGAATGTGAGGTTATTGTGTGTAATGGTGTAAAAGGGTTTTAAGAGTATAGATGTGTTACCTAACGTTGCTTAGCATTTGGGAGAGAGACGAAGAGGGGATTTTTGAGGAGGGGGTTTTAATATATAATTTTTTAAGGTGAAGTTGGGGTTGTTAAAGAGAAAGAGACATAGGACTGAGAGGACGGAGAATAGATTGATAGATAGATGGCTTCTTCTTTGTTTGTTTGATTCAAGCTTGGTTTTTAAGGAGGGAATGAAGAAAGCTAAGCAAAAGAATTAAAATATATATATATGATAATAATATTATAACAAAAAAAATGATAATTAAGCCTCTGTTTTTTTTGCCTTTTGTTGGACTATTTTGATTGTTTGGTGAATGCTTGTTGGCTTTGCCTGCAAATAAAGTTTAGTTTGTTTTTGCAGAATATGTTGAGTTTGGACTATGACAGAAGCAGGACTTCTACATGGAAAATGACTCTCTCTCTCTCTCTCTCTAGTGATGGAGTGAAAACTCAGGAAACAATTACAATAGTACTTTAATATATTTGTGTCTGTTCTTTTAAGAAAACATGGAAAATCAAAGGTGAACAAACCGTCCTGCAGCCTTAAGAAATTTGCAAGTAGGATTGGTTTATAAAATACTCATAACATTGATAAAATAGTTAAGAATAAACAGATCATGTAAACATAATGAAAACGTACATTTTCATACAAATTTTTCTTATTCTAAATTAAAAAACATATTTATGGTATACTTTTTTTGTCAGTATTTATTATATAAATTTGTTATACTAATTGTCTAATAATAATGTAAATACTGTAAATTTTTACAATTTTTGTAAATATAGAGGTTTGGAATTAACAATGACTCTTGAAAGGGGTTAATTAGGATAAGAATGAATAAATATCTTGTGTAATTATCAGGAACTTGAACAGTTAAAAATCAACACGATGAGAAGTCACTTACGTATTTACACTTTTTTTCTGATTAGCCTTACGAATTACAGTACAATGTTATTATCAATTGTAATATCGTTACCAATATGATTAATATCTTGGAGATTTAATATAATATTTAAAGACATATTAAAAAAAATCATATTTAGTAACTGCACGTGTAATTAACCGAATTTATAAATAGAAAAGAAGAGTAATTTCGGAATTAATTCCACTCACCTTGGTAACTATTCAATGGCTCCTTCTAACTCTGCAAATTCCAGAATTTAATGGCTTCTTGATGAAGAACAAGACTTGAATCTGAAATTGTGTTTGGCTCAAATTAAAAATAAAGGTCAATAATCAATCTTTTAACAATGTGTGATCAGCTAGCTTACAAAATCTGGAATATCTCTCATCTCTGTGTTCATAATAATAATAATAATAACAAAAATTCCTTAGTTTCGACATGGAAATTTCCACCATCTATTTATATTTAGAGTAAATATCATTTCTGGTCCCTGACAAAAAACACGGACCTCATTTTAGTCCCTTACAAAAAAATCGATTCTTATTCGTCCTTTTTTAGGGACAAAAAAGGACCTTTTGGAAATTTGTGATGAATCAAAATGTCAACTCTCGTCTTTTTTATGGACTAAAGATGACCTTTTTCTTGTAAGGGACCAAAATGGGGTCCATATTTTTTGTTAGGGACCAGAAATGATATTTACTCTTATATTTATTATTATGACTTTTCTTCAGTTTTACAGAAAATAGAAACAAACAATATTGAGGCCATGATGTGACAAACTTTCTCTATAAAAACAAAATTAAAAGTATATGTACACTAAGAGGAATCTATTTTTTTTATTTGTTTATTTTTATGAAGGTATAGGAGCAAGGTTGTTAAACTCGCGAGTTTAAGCAAACTCATATCAGTGAGGTAAATTGTAAACTCGTAAGAGTTTATTTTTACCTTTACATAGATATTAATAGTGTATTATTAAATAATTAAAATATAAAATAACAAAAATTTGGTTTAAATTATTTTTTAAAATTCAAATAATTGAAATTAAATCCATCAACATTCATAATTTATCGTATTTAACAAAGAAATTTCTAAAAAATTTATATTTAAATCTGCTGAACATGATCAAATTGAAGAAGTCAACACGTCAGTTACAACGTTTTATAAGCTGGAAACGTAAAAACGCTAACATTGATATACTAACTCGTGAATTTAACCGAATTTACAACGATCACGAGTCTACTAGTAACTCAACTCAATTTTGTAAGCTAAAGACGTAAAAACACTAAACTTGAAGAGTTAATTTGTGAGTTTGACAACAATGTATAAGAGTACATATATAATTTAATGAAATATAACCAAAATGAGTTTGAGTGAAGAAAATTGCCAAGTAGGATCCATGGTAGGATATTAGAATAGACAGGTGATCCATTTTAGAACAAAATAATTAATTTAGTTATTTTTTTTTCAATTTATTGTATTATAAGAGTTACTTATTAGTAAAAAAAAAAACATCAACTTATTATAAAGCAACTCTTTAATAAAGTATTTCATAATTACTAACTATATTTTATTCTACCGTTTAATTGTCCCTAATATTAATATATGTGAATATGATTGAGTATCATGCAATAAATGAAAGTGAAATATGGCTTCTTTAATTTTGAAAAGGAAAAAAAAAAAGTTGATATAAAAAGTGAGAAGAAAACATGAACTATCAATGTTTGGTAATATGTAGTAATATTATTTCTTAATCATAGATAATATATTTATTTTTGGGATAAAAGATTCTAAAGCTATTATTGATAAAACACTTATTATCCATAAATTAAAAAAGCGAATAAAATATAGTTCTTGAGTTTCTTATTGGATACACGATGTTAAATGTTTGCTTGACTATCATTTCAACTTCAATGTTGATGTGCCAACAAATATATATGTGAAATGTGAAATATAATATTGAAAAGATTTAGTTTACAAGTTAAAGAGTGTTTTTTTTTTTCCAATCAATATATATAATAATTTTTTAAAAAAGGCCTCACATTTGTAATTAAATTATTTTTGAAGTAACGACGGCCATGAAACCACTTGGTCTAATATGAATGAGTAAGAGATGAGATTTTTTTTTCCTAAAAAAAAAAAAGAAAGAAAGAGGAAAATGATTTCAAATGCTTTATTTGCAAGTCTATTAGTACATTTTTCTTGTTTCCCAACCACTTTAGTTGTAGCACTTTTTTGAACGAGTCAATCACTTAAAGCACGTGTCAAAATTTTAATTTTTACCCTAAAAAAAAAAAATACAATTAAACAACGTGTCCTTATAAAACCACATACTTTCATTATTCGCAAAATCTCTAATCATATCCAAAAAATGTTTTCAGAACATGTCAAATTCATAATTTTCATGCCAAATGAAAAGCATTAAAAAGAGTCCAAAAAACTCAGGAATAAGATATTTAAGGCTGTGCATGGCAACCATTCTGTTCTCCAGCACAGTTTCTGAGATGGAACAGTTTTTTCTGATTCTGTGCCTGGGAAGAGTTCTGAGAATTAGAATTACGTTTGTTAACTCATTTTATTTTTACTCCGAGAATCAGAATTACGTTTGTTAACACATTTTATTTTTATTTATGTAATTTTTATATTCAAAAAATTATTTATGTGGTGGTGGTGGCGATGAGGTGGGGGTGGGGGTAGCGACAGCGACGGCGGCGAGGGTGGTGGTGGCGGTGAGGTGGGGGTGGGGGTGGCGATGGCAGCGGCGGTGATGGTCGTGGTGGTGGTGGCGGCGGCGATGAGGTGGGGCGGCGGCGGCGGGGTGGTGGTGGGGGGTGGTGGTGGCGGTGAGGTGGGGGTGGTGGTGGTGGTGGTGGTGGCGGCGGTGGCAGCGGCGGTGACGGTCATGGTGGTGGCAGTGGTGGCGATGAGGTGGGGGCGGTGGCGAGGGTGGTGGTGGCGGCGGCGGCGGTGGTGGTAGCGGCGGTGACGGTCGTGGTGGTGGCGATGATGTGGGGGTGGCGGCACCACATAATATGTTTTGAGTACGAGTTAGAACTTAAAAGCCTGAAATATTTTTTCAAGAACTTATGAAGTATTATTTTAGTATATGAGTACTAAAAAGATATTTCAAGATGAGGTGGGGCGCGGCGAGGGTGGTGGTGGTGGCGGTGGGGGTGGTAGTGGTGGCGATGAGGTGGGGGTGGCGGCGAGGTGGTGGTGGTGGCGGTGGGGGTGGGGGCGGCGGCGGCGAGGTGGCGGTGGCGGTGGGGGTGGTGGTGGCGGTGGCAACGGCGGTGACGGTCATGGTGGTGGTAGTGGTGGCGATGAGGTGGGGCGGCGGCGGGGTGGTGGTGGTGGCGGTTAGGTGGGGGTGGTGGTGGTGGCGGTGAGGTGGGGGTGGTAGTGGTGGCGATGAGGTGGGGGCGGCGGCGAGGGTGGTGGTGGTGGCGGTGGGGGTGGGGCGGCGGCGGCGGGGTGGTGGTGGCGGTGGGGGTGGGGGTGGCGGTGGGGGTGGTGGCGGCAGTGGCGGTGGCAACGACGGTGATGGTCGTGGTGGTGGTAGTGGTGGCGATGAGGTGGGGCGGCGGCGGGGTGGTGGTGGTGGCGGTGGGGGTGGTGGTGGTGGCGGTGAGGTGGGGGTGGCGGCGGCGGGGGTGGTGGTGGTGGTGGCGGTGGGAGTGGTGGTGGCGGTGAGGTGGGGGTGGTGGTGGCGGTGAGGTGGTGGAGCGACGGTGACGGTCATGGTGGTGGCAGTGGTGGCGATGAGGTGGGGGCGGCGGCGAGGGTGGTGGTGGTGGTGGCGGTGGGGGTGGTGGTGGTGGTGGCGGTGAGGTGGGGGTGGCAGCGGTTGGGGTGGTGGCAGCGGTGGCAGTGGGGGTGGGGAGGGTAGCTGACACTGCGAAAGGTTTTCAAGAGAAAGAAGAGAGGTTGTACGTTGAGGAATAAATTCTGATTTTGTGCCCGAAATAGAAAAGCATGAATTTTCTGTTTTTTTTCTATTCCCAAAGACACAAAAAGGAACCGGTTCATCCCGGGAACAAATAAAAAACCGGATTTACCAAACAGATTTCTCATCCATTTGTGTTCCAGGGAAAAGAAATTAACAAAAAAACAATTCTGGGAGCGTTACCATGCACACCCTAAATGTAAACAGGTTGCTTAAATTTTATTTCAAACTAATACTTCTCTTGTCCTTAATATAAGACAAATTTAGGAAGTTGATTTTAACCATAAATATAAGACAAAATTTTTATATTTGTCAATCTTTTACTAATTTACTCTTATTAATACTCCTTCAACAATAATCAAAAAGCGAAGGGAATGAGGGAATTAGTGAGTGTGACTAGGGTGTTTTAGAAAATACATATTATATTAACTACCTTCTTTAATTTAATCAAATTAGATAAATATGCCTTATGTTAAAGACCGAAAGAGTAATTCCCAAAAAAAATTAATATTCATAAATCAAAAGGTATATTTTTACAACTCGAGTAGCTTTACTTATAAGTCAAATTTGTAAATTACTCTTATATCCTTACAAACTGAGTTGCTTTACCTATGAGTCAAATTTAAAAACAAGTATTTGCAAGTCAAATTCTATGGTTAACAAGTCAAACTCATAAATATCAAACCCCTCGGAATACATTAGTCTTAAATATAATTCAAGACACCTATCTGTACTTGATCTTCTTACCTGGAACCTATGAATAACTTGTCTACAATTTTTTTTTTGCTATAAACTTGTCTACAAATTATTTCTATTCCTAAGTGAAAAAATTGCACTTTTATGGTGAAAGCAAAACGTTAATATTTTTATAATAAGCCCATGTAAACCAGCATCAACAAAAACAACAACTTGTAACACATCAATTATCAAGTATTACTTTCCCTTATTTATTTCCAATCTATTTCTTTAGAATTCTTTCCACACATCAATTACCAAGTAATCTTAACGCAGCCCTCTTTTCTTATTCTCAACTGTGTAACCATCCTCTAAATGAACCAAATACTCCATTCATGTCCAAATTCTAGACTTGTTCATAAATCATAACTGAGGCAAACTCAAATGCATAGAGACCGGCATATAAAAAAGAGGAGGCCAAAATACATTAATAGTAATTCTGTAAGATGTAGAAATCACAATTACTTTTATTATCAAACTACCTGTCTGCTATGTACAAGTTTGACAGAAGAAATCTAACAGAGTAGCATCCATAACTTCGCTTTCTACTCAGAGAGGCCTTCCCTCCTCAAGTTTCTCTGCCCCTCCCAACAATTTATATTAACACTGCAATTAAGCCTCCAGTTTGATATATAAAAAGAATATTCCCATACCTGAATGAAAAATAGACAAGCTCATTATTAACTAACTGAGCATCACATCTATAAATAGTTTAGTACAAGGAAGAAAGTACATCCAGTGCAAATATTCTTTAGTACCTATTATCATCAACTCGGCAATTCCACTTGATTGATTGACTCAAGAAAACACAGTTCAATCATCATCAAGAAACTTACCACGCAAGAAACGTCTAAATCAGAAACGAAAGTATTCCCGTTTAATTCAAGTTGTCTTCTTCAAAATGATTCTCCATTTTCAAGCCTTCTTTGTCACTATTTACAGGCATGAGTTGAGCCTCCATATTTGAGTGCTCTCTATTATTTACAACCTCATGGCAAGTATTGGCTACCAGGGTGTCATTGTCATTCTTATTTACAAAGCCGTTAGTTTCCAGTGATCCTCGATGATCATTCCACTCCGCCCCTTCAACATCGCTGTCATTAGAGTCTGAGTTACCTCTCTCTGAAATTATGTCTTTTTCATGAATCCCAGAATTCAGATGTAGCCGTGGTTCGTTTACTTCACTATTTACAGTTTGAGTCCTGTAAAAAAAAAATATATATATATATATAATAAAGCTACCACTGTGCAGAGTTTCAGCAGCAAGTCAAACAGGACACAAGGTTCTTAACATATAGTAAAGCCTTTAAAATTTAATACAGTCATAACTACAAAAACAAAATAACATCTAAAAACTACAAATATTAACTAATCACTATCTTATTATTTCATCAAACCTTGTTTCTTGGGAATTTTGTGGCTGGAGATAGTCAACAATTGGAACCAAGTTCTTGGCCCTAACTTCAATTACATGCGTTGAAATATTTTCAATCTCAATTTCCCCTTCTGAAGCAGTTTCTTCACTCAATATGCCTTCCTCTTTCACCATTGAATGAAAATATATCTGGTAGGCAACAGAAATATTCATTTAACTGTCAGCAAAAAGAATGCATGATAAGCATTACACGGATAATTTACAGTAAATAAATAAAAACCTCTCGCTTCGCCCACACTGGAGTTTGAGCTTGGTGGGTCTTAAATTCTGCTCCTGAAAAATGACGCTCTTCCTTAGGATGAGAATTCACTTTCATGATTACATTCTCAAGTTTTGACTTATTGATATTCTCATCCTTCATCTCTACAGGATATATTTTGTTGCTGTCCAAAGTTCCATTTTCACCATATATGTCTACATTATCTTCTCGTTCTCTTCGAGTGTGTCTCTGGCATATATTCCATTTCTGAATAGCCTCAACAACCAACCTTGAGTCAACCTCTAATGCAGATTCATGTGCCTGGGTTAATCCAGAAACAACTGAATCCTGACCCATTGATTTGCCCAGAGCATATTGTATCATAGAACCAGCGGATGAAAAAACCAACAAGTGATATTTTGTCCTTATAAGGTTCCCATCAACATACAATGCACTCCCTTTGCCGTTACAAAAGGACGAAGCAATAACTCCAGACTGGAAGCTTGTCCTACCTGTTGCAGCAGCGGCTGCACCACTTACAGTGCTTCTCCAGCCATTATTTCCATTTCTAATTCTGCATACAACAGAAAGTGTGACCGGCGGCCCAGCTGCACACAAACTTTGTTGCTTAGGAATTTTTAAGCTTGAATTAGGAGGCCACCGAACTGTTGGGTCAGTCATAACACCCAATCCACCATTTTTGGATGTAAGACTTGCATCGTAGGACTGAATATTTACAGATCCTCCCAGAGGATTTATGGCAAACAAATGGCTAGTACCTCTTGAGGAACTAACCATAATCCAGTTGCTGTCATCACTGAAACTGATATCTTGAATTACCTGAAAAATTCAAAATATATAAATTAGAACTACCCCTGTTGCTTTTATGCACACAGGCATGCATACAAAAAGGAGAGAGATAATGGGAATGTGTTCACTAACTGCATTTGTAAAGCCACGTTGTAGCCTGTAAAGATGAACATGTGTAGGACTACCATCAGATGCTAAACTGTCGGAGTGTCCAGGCATTATCTTAAAAACATTAACGTTATGCCCCTGAACTGATGCAGTCACTAAAATAGTGCCACTAGGATCAAAGCATAAGGCTGAAATAGGACTTTTATGGGCTTGGAATTGAGCAACAACGTCTTTACTATCAATGTCTTTGACAATAACCTGAAAGAAAACACAAATTATCTCAGGAAAGAGAATTAAAATTTCATGCAATTCCTACGTTAAGTGAGTTAATGATTCAAGTGTGTGAAACATGTCAATTAGATAACTTTTAAGTTACAAACTGCGCTCCAATTTTTTCCCCTCTTCACGACTTAATTTTCCAAGAAATTCAACATAAGTACACTCACAATAAATGTTAAATTTGCAACAACCTCCCACGTCCAGTAAGAGAAGTGTCAGTAAAGACGAATCTAGAACCAAGGATAAAGGATAGAAAAAATTTCCGTGGCAACTAAGCCTCACATCAAACCACCAAGTAAAACCTAAGATGAGGAAACATTGACATAATAGAGCCTAAAGGTGAATTGAGCACAGCCATTGTGTATCCAATTACAAACAAACTGAAGTCAGGAAGAAATAGTACTGACCATTCCAATATTATCCAAATCCCCCAAATGGCCATTACTGATTCCATTGCCCTTCCAGCTGGAATTTACAGATGGTGAAGAACCATTGCCATCAGGTTGTAGCTCAGAGCAGTACCTAGAAAGCTTCTTATACCCTATATCTCCAAGTGTGACTATCCCCGCAGCAAGTTGCTTGCTGGACTCTGTGGCATAGTGTGCAACCAAGCTACCGTTCGAAGAAAAACTAGGAAAGCTTGCAGGAGGTGTTAAATGTTGAGGATTGACACGACCAGAATTTGAGACTGCAACCGGGCTTCCGCTATAAGCCAGCCATCTTGGACCGACCGACAGTGGTCCATAGCCTATACCTCCAGAAACAGGACAGCTCATGACAATTGGATTGGTAAGCAGAGTATATTCCCTTTCTAATGTAGTGGCACTGAAACAGTGTATCTGCAAGATAGAAACTCCACTAAACAATCCAAGAAAGGTGCTTGTAAAGTTGTAATTCAATATCAATAGATGTTGAATATTATACCTGAGTGGATTGAGCAACAGCAACAACACGAGAACTGCACCTAACAGAATATATAGCTGATCGAAGCTTTAATACATCTACATATGATTGGGATCTCAAAGAATAAAACTGAACAGTAGTTGGCAGATAAAGGCCATTCACTTGGTCATGACAGTTTAAAGTGCTTCCATTGCAATGGGAGGCAAAACCATTCTTATTGTTACTGCCTCCAGCATAAATTCCATCAGTACAAAGAACCAACAGTGGACGGTTGTCTGCAAACTTATCTTCTGATCTCTTTGATGCAATTGGATTTGGTAGCATTTGCATAAAAGAAACAGGACCATCATGTCTGGAAGCCAGGTCACGCACATTTTTGGAATCTTCAACATCCCAAACCTGGAACCCAGTTCGATAGCATAAAAGAAGAACTTGTCGGATGTCATCTCCTTCCACCTCTAACTTGTCAAACCCAGCCCAGATAACCTTTACAATTTTAAAAATAATTAACATGAGTCACCTCATTCCTATCTCTGACTTCAAATATGCAGATGTTGAATAGAATATCAATCACTCATTAAGGAAGAAAAGCTACAGCAAGAAATCTAAGGAACTAAGAAAAAATAGTTTGAAGACTGGAATCTTGAGAAAACAAGGAAAAATAACACATAAAAATAGCACCATAACTAAAATCTGTTGCAGCGAAAAATGGGAATGCAACAACAATAACAACAAGGCCTTATCCCACTAGGTAGGGTCGGCTACATGGATCGCACAGCGCCATTGTGCTCTGTCGAAAACTAGATCTTTTGATAGATTATTGACCAAAAGGTCCCACTCTATAAAACCATTACATGAGTATGATCTAATTCATATTCTCTGAACACCAGTCTTATTTTGGTGCTAATATTCTCTGAACCATAAAAAATTCATATTCTTGATCTGTAATAATCCACACACCAATCTAAGAGGTACTCCATATTCTCTGAACCATAAAAAATAATGCAAGTGGTACTCCATATTTCCAAATCAGATAACATCAAAGAAATTCTTGATCTTTAATAACCACACACCAATCTAACCCACTATCTCAGACCATACAACATGCCCTTGCTTGTAGGCGACAGAAATCCATATTCCATAAAAAGCTTCCAAATTATTTTATGCATATTCATCAATACACATGTAGTCCAAGACAGCAAACTGCAAAGGAACATATTTGAAACTGTAGTGTACTTTTCAAGATTAACTTTTTACAATCATTCTGTCCCATGTAGGATTGAAAAATGAACAAAATATGCAATGTTCAGAGCCTCAAAAGCTGGCAGCAGCAACTTTGTTAAGCTAGTGTTCACATTCGCCCATTTGGGTATAATGATGACCTACTCATCTCCACCCACAAAAAGAAATTGCACAAAATGAACTTATTTCTATTACATAAATCCTAATCAATATAGGATACCAACACCAATACAACAAAACCAAAAAATTTCACAAATTGAGAATCACTTTCACGTGTACAAATTAACTAGCAGCAAACAAACTAGATTTTCAGTATACACCCTCTCATGTTTTAATCAGGAATACAAGATGCTGGTGGGGTAGGCAATTAAGATATATCATTACTAAAGCGAGCAGTTAAATCCACGTATCATAGACGAAAACATTAAGTTTGTGATGACAGTAGACAAAGTTTTTTTGGATGGATTAAATTCAAGACTAAGCCTATGTAGTCTAGCAAAACTCATACCTGATCATGGTCAGCGTCACTATCCCTATCAAGAAACGAAGAAGCAGCCGATGCTGCAGACCGCGCAACAGTGGAAGCGCCAGAGGAAACGACCCTCAGGTAGCTTGAGAGAGCACGAAAAGAGCTCGGAATTAATCCATTGGTTCGCCCTGATCGAGGCATTGCGCCTCCCTGATGTAGTTTCTGGTCATCTTTCCTCATTCCCAGAACCAAAGAAATTAAAAATAGCAGCGGACTAAAGCTGAACAATCACGGATTCTTCAAATACACCTTCAATAAATAAACCACCCCCTCGCCTCCGCCAAAGCATACAAATATTGATTTAACTCCTAAAGGTCACAACTCCAAGCAAAACAAAATTCGTTTTGAATCCTCGTCGTGTTGGGCCTCGAATTTTTCCCACACCGATAAAAAAGAGGACGAAGAGTTTTGGGAAAAAACAAAAGGAAAAAAACTGTTCCAAATTGTTTCCCTATGTGCACGATCAATTTACAGGTCGAGGTCGAACTTCAATCCACCGTAACATATAACTTCCTAGTTCCTACTGAATATAGACAAATTAATCCAACAATTTACAGAAAAAATGAAACGTTTTGTTTTGAATTTGGGATTTGAATAAATATTTCCCGACAAAAAAAAAAATAGCAATGAAACAAGACAAATAATTGGAGAATCAGAGGACTAAGAAACGAAAAACTGCCGAGAAATCACAGGTAACCCGAAAGAGATCTGAGAAAGAGGAACAGTGGCAGCGTGGTGGAAAGGAGAAGGAATCGAGCAAGTCTGGATAACTAAGAAACCAATCAACGAAAATACGAAAAGACTCTCCTCCTTTTACGTCTCTCTTCTTCACTCTTTCCCTCAATTTTTTAAATTTGTTTTGGGTTTTTGGGCTTGGTGAAAAATTAATTTGGTTTGCTTCGGAAAACACGTTTGGGAATTCAACTGAACTAAAAACTAATCGTGCTAATCTTTCTCTCTCTACTGCACGTTTTGAGTTCCTCAATTGCTGTCACCCTCGCTTTCTCCGTCTCCCTTCCTCACCTTGCTCTCATTTAGATTCATGGAACGGAATTAGCTATAATAATTTGATGATACACATAAGATTTACCATTTTACTCCCTCTAATCTTTAATATAAAATATGTTTAGCTAATTTAATTAGATTAATGAAGTTTGTTAAGTTGATTAATTAGATATGTATTTTCTAAAGGAATAGGATATTGTCACTGCCAATTTTATATCACTATCAAGTCACTACCACTTTTTCACCGTTAGATCATAATCTCATTTACCTTTATCATTTCTCTCTCCTATTGAGATTCTGATCTAACGGTGAAAAAGTGGTAGTGACTTGGTAGTGACATAAAATTGGTAGTAACAATATCCTATCCCTTTTCTAAAACACCCTAATTGTAATACTCTTCTAATATATTAATCATTATTAGAGTATTATTACAGAGCTTAGTGGCCAATAATCAAAGGCAACCAAAAATAACATAGTATAGTGATATAACATACTTGATTATAACAGGAATTCTCATAGGGTTATACAAATTATTTACAAATTCTAAAAGTATTATTACAAAAATTATTATAGACAACCAACAGACACCCTTATCTTGATCCAGAATCTTCAATTCTCAGAAACCACCGCCTTAATCTAGGAGTTGCGTCCAATAAGCTGTACAATTTACATGTAGTAACAAGGATTGGGATCCTGAAGGTTCCTAAAGTAACAATTAATCTCATATGAAATATATAAACAATACATGAAAGTTAACCATGTATAGGAAACAGTTCACAACAATGTATAAAATATTCAGATATCACATAACATCTTCGAATTGGCTCTTGATTCTTCGGTCGTCCCGGGTAACTGTCGGGTCCTAAATACATATATTTACGGATGATGGGTTATTATTTATCCAATGTCTTTATAAGACTTACGGGCCATATTAATTCCAAGGATTAGCTTAACTCTTAAAACGTTAACTTAATTACCATTTTGCCCTTACGTTTCTCATTTTCGCATAAGTCAAAACTGGCAGAATTTTCAATCAACTTTGAAAATTCATATATTTATGTACAAGTGTCCAATTATAATGATTTCAAAGGCTATATGACACTTATGAAGTCTAATTTTAGGTAAAACTATTATACTTAACCATTTGGAAGCACAACACTCCATAATTATAACTTATTGGACACTACCACATAATGTTACCAGTTTTACATTGCCAAATTCATAAATTCACAACTACCAATATACAAGTCCAATTAGCCCATATTATATATCAAATTAAATCTTAGGATGTCTACCACAATCTTGCAAAGTTTCAAGGCCTTTGGGCAACATTTACCCACCCAAACACACGACACAATCTGACTGCCTCTAGAAAACAAATCTGGCAGCTCAACGACTTTAACTTTCTTTGGGTTTTCGATTCAACCCTTCTAAAGGCATTTTCAAAGCCGGTTCCCACACAATTTCGTGTATAAAATCCATTTCTAACCTCAAAATCAAAAAAAAAAAAAATCCAATCCCTTCCCATAGGAACTGGTTCTGGCCAAAATTTAGTTTTCTTTACTGAGGCTTCCGGGATCAATTTTGCACTTTTATCCCACACAAGTTTTCATTTTAAACTTATTGGAAGCATCAAAAATAACAAAATCACACTCCTTCATGCCCAAACAATGCCTGACCGAAATCAAGGCAATCACAATAACTCAGGAAAATCTCAAACCAATCGGTTCAAAACGAAACACACGCTTACCTTATCATGATTCCGCGAACAATTTGGAATTCCAGCAGCACCTCGACCATGAAGACAACACCAAACACCTCTAATCAAAAAACCCGAAACCATAGATATATTGCTCTCGCCAAGAGAAACAACATTAGAGAAGGCCTCAAGAGCTAGAAAGCCGAATCGGAAGGGAAATCACCACTAGACACTTTAACTTTCTTCTTGCTCCTTCTTCTTCTACTTTTCTCTCTATTTCATTTTTTCTCTTTAGTCCCTCTCTTTTCCATGTGTTGGCTGAAATGGCCTAAGGACAAATAAGAGGAAGAAATAAATACAACATGTGTGTGGTCCAGGGCATGCCACGTGTTACTGATCCACAGGTTAAGGAGAAAGCTTACTGAATAATCCAGAGGGAGAGGTGAGGTGGCACCATACTAAAAGAAGGAAGGAGGTGAGGTGGAGCCTTTCCTGACTCTTGGGTCCGGTGTTCGGAAAGGTCAAGTACATGTCCTGATTGGAAATTGATGGATTTCCCGGACTCAAGCATTACATGGTGTGTTATGGTGCTGCAAACACAAAAGTGCTTATGTACTTTGTAATCATGAAGGGACACGTGTCACCTTTCTATTAGATCAACACAAAAATAGCTTTATGCTCTGTTATGAAGAGACGACACGTGTCATATTCCTATTGGGCCAACGCAAAAAGTGTGTCATGATGAGACGACACGTGTCATATTCCAATTGCGCCAACGCAAATGTTGTGTCATCATGACTTACTTTATTAAAGCTACTTTATCAGTGCTTACTCAAGACTTTGCTCGGGTTTTACTCGGGATTGAGACACGCATACCGAGCCCCGTCAAGATGTCACCAAGTTAGACTCTGTATGGGGGCCGTATTTGGCACCACAAACCAGCGTCATGTTCCAAAAACACAGGGTACACATGTGTCCTGAAAATGCCACGTGCGCACCTATAACTGCACATTTTTGCTCAACTAATTGTCCTATACCTCAAGGCATAGCTATGTGGCATCTTTCTACCAACCTAATGGCACCGTATAAGCGTTATGTACCCTTTTGCACCACCACTTTAACCTTATGGCCTATGCATACTAGGTCCACTGCCCATTATGGCCAGATCACATAGTCCCCGGGAGCTATTTTATCTCTTGACATCCTTGGGACTCTTCACGAACTAGGCTTAGTCATATGCCTGATGTAGTCTTATCCTCAAGTTTCTAGTCCCAAAGTTCAGGATATTACACTAATCATCTTCCTTAGTTATA
Source organism: Acacia pycnantha (assembly GCA_025563575.1). Taxonomy (NCBI): domain Eukaryota; kingdom Viridiplantae; phylum Streptophyta; class Magnoliopsida; order Fabales; family Fabaceae; genus Acacia; species Acacia pycnantha. The sequence continues at coordinate 241,789 of JAMWYP010000181.1, read as the reverse complement.
TCATTCCCCATCCTCTTTGATTATTTCTGTTGTTGGTGAAAACCTTTAGGCGAAAGTTCTTGTATGTTTCTAAAATTTTATACTTTGTTCTAAAAATTACATTTTAGACCAGATAACTTGAAAGGTACCATTATGAATTAAAAATGTTTATAACATATTGACACCAATCTTTAATGAGAACCGGTCTAGAAAATGTTATGGACAACGATCATTAATGAGAACCAGTCTAGAAAATGTTGTCCTAAGTATATATGCTCACTTCACGCTTAATCTTCATCTCTAGCCTCTCTTAGTCCCGTGTGCACGCTCTTCCTCTCTTAGTCGGTTACTTCCTTATTATTGGCCTTCAATTTGGTTTCATTCTCAACCAAGACCTCCTGATGAGATCATATTCACACATATAAAATTAAGTTCTTCTATTTGCATATTAACTATGTTATACTTAGCTTCATTAAATAATAATCTTCCTTTTATCTCCCGAGATCAAAGATGGATCTTAGACAAGACAATCCCCCCCCCCCAAAAAAAAAAAATTGTTCTGATTTTTGTTTAATTTAATATAATGTAAAATTTAATGTATTTTTTGCATAGGCAAATATTTTTCCCAATGCCATACCCCCCTAAAAACATTGTTCATAAATTTGTTTTAATTAGTTATGAGTAAACATTTGGCCCCCCAAATATTTATCCCAAGATCTGCCACTGCTTGAGATTGGGGTAGCGCAAAAGCATATTTCATATTTGAGATCCAGAAGAGTCAAAACACATAAATATGGTAACCTAGTAGCCAATCCATGGGTAGCAGCTTTCAACTTTAGGGATGCTCACAATATGAATCTTGCGTCAACAACATGCATATGTTGGGCCTAAAATTGCATCCACTAAATCCAAAACTCAAAAATCATCTAAGTCCTTTAAAGGTAGGGAAAATGCAAGGGGGGAAAAATTAAACCTTAAAAAAATGTCGGAATTAATATTGGTTAATTATCTCATAATATAGGGCTTAGATTCATGGTTACTAGTTGTAATTATTTTTTATATCCATCGCATTTGTATTTTTAGGGTTGTTTGCATAATTTATTTTGCATAATATAGCTTTTAGATATAATAATATCCAACAAGGCTTATGTGAAATAAAATAAATTGTACATTTAAAAAATGCCAACTTTTTACACCAGGTATGAAATTACCTGGTCTAATGAGTGAACATTTTTTAAAATTATAAGTGGAAACTTTTTAACACTGATAATCTAATTAACTGCTCTGAAAAAGTAACTTTTAAGACCAGTCGTATGTCCGGTCTTAATAAGCAAAGACTTTGTAAATCGGTTGATATAAGACCGAACCTAGACTCGGTCTAAAAAGCCTATTTCAACCTGTCTTAAAAACCTTTTTTTACTAGTGCATGCCCAGTGGCTTTATATACAAATTTTAAAGAAATTTCTTTATTAAATATGATAAATTATAAATGTTGATGATTAATTTCAATTATTTAGAATTAAAATATGTTTAAATCAAATTTATTATCATTTTTATATTTTAATTATTTAATTATACACTATTAATATCTATTTATGGATAGAAGTAAACTCTTACAAGTCTAAGTTTCGAGTTCACTATACAAGTTTACATCACTGCCACGAATATACTTAAACTCACGAGTTTGATAACCTCGACCAAGACACCATTAAAAAAAAAAGCCATTTTAGCATGGCTTAAGACTTGAGAGCAATTAAAATAAGTGTTTGTACACTTTACTAAACAAAATTTATACTTCCTCCAGTTTTTAATATGAGACATATTCATCTAATTTGATTAGATTAAGAAAGTTGGTTAAGTTAGTAAATAAAACATGTATTTTTTTAAAACACCCTATTCATCTTCCTTGATTCCTTTTTTCTTCTTTATCCTCCTCAATTATTGTTGACGGAGCATCAATATGGTAAATTAGGAAATAATTAACAAATATGAAAACTATGTTTTATATTTATGACTAATATCAACTCTTTAAATATATTTTATATTAAGGACTGTTGGAGTATATCTTCTTCTTTTTTATTTTAGCCAAAAACAAAATTTATATATCACTTGTTTATATTTCTACTACGGACCTGATAATTATTAATAATTAGAATATTTAGTATTAATAAAGATAAACAATGCATCCTCTCCTCCTAAATGCAGAGGTTAGTTAGAGAGTTTATTTTCATTTTAAATATAAGATTTCAATCTCTTACGAGTGAGCATGGGTAGGGCTGAGTAGGGCGAGACCCCTGCCCAATGCCCTACCCAAAGGATCATCAGGTAGTAAAATGCAGCCTGGTGCCCAGCTCTACCCGATAAAATCTCTAATATTTTCGGGCTGGGCAATAATGGGCCGGGCTGAGCGGGCTTCCCTGCCCAAATGATGATACACTGCCACACTCTATATGGAAAAAAAATTTATTTTAATTATACATGATAAACAATATTGTAAACTTTAAATATAATCCATAATTATACACTTTAGAATATTTCAAAATAAGTCTATAACTTGAGTCTTGAAATTAAAAAGACTACCACATGTCTTAACAAATAGTCAAATATACATACATGAATAATTAAATAACATCCATAGTCTATTAAATACAAGGCATCATTAGTACTATAATGGACTAATGAACAAATACTCAATGGATATATTAGAATATTAGTAAATATATAATATAATGTAAGTATATTAACTATTATATAAAAAAATATTGATATCAAATATAATAATATATATACTTACCGGGCAGGGCCGCATACCTTGCCTGATGCCTGACCCTACCCGCAAAAATATTCAGCCCGATTATGCCCAATTTTCTTCAGGCTTCTTTTTTCTGAGTTGGGTAAGACAATTTTTTATCGAACTTGGTCGGTGCACGGGTTCTTGAGTTTCATGCACACTATATCTCTTATCTTAAAAAAAGCCAATACACGTTTTTACAACACATATTTCAATGCTTACTTTAAACAAAATATGTTGAATTATGAAATATGTAAATTTTTTATACTTCTTTTGAAAAAGACAACTGTAAATCAACCGTGTAGAAAAAATCAGGTTGAAAACATATCCATCTATTTTATTTCGGCTGCATAGTCTTGGGTCCATCTACTTGATAATAAGGAATTAGGATTTTTTTGGGACTTGAAACAAATTAAAAAAGTTCAACAATGTTTAAAAAAGGAAAAGCTGAACCATCAGCTAGGCTTCGCCCTCTACAAGGTACGTAAGTTTAATATGTAAAAAAAAAAAATCAATGAGATCAATTTTAAAAAATAAAAATGATGTTATAAAATTTTAATGCATACTTTAGCCATGAAATTAGAAAATCTTTTCAATTTCAAAAAAAAATTAATGAGTAAACCATTTTTCTCTAATTCTAGTTATTGTAACCTTCAAAAACAACTTTTTAATTATGATTTACGGTATACGAGATAAGTATGTGAGATGAATTTTATCTCAATTTAAATAAATTGTGATCCCAAACAAGCATGCGACAGCGTTGCTTCTCTTTATTTGTTTGACTCTGAATACATGATTATTAGGACCATATTCATTTATAGAGTAAAAACACCATTAGAGTCTGATTCAACACAAAGTACAGGTATCGTTAAAGCTAACCCATGATTTATGGGCACACGCAATAAAAGGTAAGCAAACAAGATTAATAATTTATTAATTGGTAAAGAGTATGAAGATGAGACGTATATGAAAGGGCACTGTTTGGGACTTGTACGCAAGGCATTTTGGATTCTGGTATGTTTGGCAAGATGAGGTAAAGAAAAAGCCAACCTAATAACAAAGGGAACAAGAAATCCTAAGGTCAAAACAAGCTAAGCTGGAATCCCTCTCACTTTGTCTTAAAGTCAATACAATCATATTTCATATTAACTAGTCAACAAATTAATTAATGACATCTAAAAGCTTCGTGTCGCACGTTTCTGCCACCAAACATAAATGCCTTATGGATTGTTTAATTATACCGACACTAATAAAAAAACCATTTTTTCAACGGAAAAAAATTCATCACAAAAAAGACATTTTCCGTTGCAAAAATCGTTTACGACGGAATTTTTCCGTCGCAAAAGTAGCGTCATAACTGCGACAGAAAACATGAATTCCGTTGCAAATTTCATTTTATTAAAAAAATATAAAAATCGCATAAAAAATATAAAAAATTACGAAATAAAAAAAACTTGTATTATATCATAAAAATATATAGTAACAATCATAAATAGTTTATAGAGAAAACAAAATATAAATAATAATGTTGCGAACAATATGTACTAAAAAATAGTTTAAATAGTAACAGTATGATCATCATCATCATCATCACCAAGAGTCGACCCCTTACCCTTGTCCTTCACTAGGGACTGGAGTACAAGTTGCATTTGTCTCATCATCTCCTCTGTCTGATGCAGCTCATTTGCTTGCTGGCTCAATTGAGCTGCTTGCTCCTACACCAACGCTTTCATCTTCTTCATCTCATATGCAAAAACAACATTAGGAAGTAAAGTTTATTTTTTGTACTTCATTTAAATGGACAAGAGAATGAAAATGTAACAATCAGTATCAAATGTATTACGCTTACCTACTGTAATACCTTCACTGCCGGATGAGGAGCGCTTCGTAGGCTTCAATCGACTTGCAGAGGCACCCAGCTCGAAGAGTCTGCCTTTCTTGTTAAATCCGCCTGCAGACTCAATGAACTAAATAAAAAGAGAATGAACTAAAATAAAATAAACTGACATTTGCTTTAATTTTAGAATTTTTTTTAAACAATTTTCCTATAACTGTACTGCTAAAATTGTGGCCACTGATACCATCATGCTCCAAGAATATTTCCATAACATGCAAGCAAAGTAGTGTCTGGTTTGGTTTTTTTGTTTCGGATAAAAACTCTTATCTAAAGGGAAGGTATGAACCCCTTGTAATCTTGTAGTTAATATATGAGAATAATTTTATTTTATTTTAAGTAAATAAATAATTTTTAAAAACTAAAATAATCACAAACAAGCTTCTAGCAAAGCGCCGCAGATGAGATTGTCGTATTTAGGGAAAGGTGGGAATGGGAGCCGCGGAGAGAACAAGTTGGCATGTTGGGTTACGGCCACATTGTCGCCGTAGGTTTAGGTTCTCCTGGGTCCCACCTATTCTCTAATCTATCTCTCATCATCATCATCATTATCATTGTCTTGTACTACCTCTTGTCGCCCCTTCTTTCTCATCAATCACCCATATTTATATTATACTAATATAACATAAAATAATGATTTTTTTTTTTTTTATAAAAAATACCACTTAAATTTTAAATAAGTTATTTTCTAATAAAATGAGTTATCAATTAATTTATTATTCTTGTTAATCTTAGCATTGTCGTTGTCAATTGAATTTTTAAAGTTTAAATGATATTGTACTAAAAAATACCACCTATATTGAATTTTTAAAAGTATTTCTATAATTAGGAGTGAAGGAAGTATTATTATTCGATTTGAGATTCGTACCTCTCTTATTCAATACAACTAGCACCTTTTTTTTGGTATAAAAATTTTAAGAAATAGGTTGGGTTCACCCACGATTTAAGGGTAGAGCGAAATCTCTCTTCCTTTTAGGTGATATTGATGTTGGGCAGGGTGAACTGTCTATTACTCTCAGGCGTTTACCTAGGCACCTAGAAGTTAGGATGTCTCCTCCAGTGCCTTAACCAACTCTAGGATCAAACCTCCCCCTTTTGATGAGAATGTCTGACCCTTTATTAGTTGAATCTAAAGACGACGAGGGGTAGCACCCTTTAAAGTACATTCCTCTTTGAAAGTACTACAACAGTAGTAACTCGTAGTTTCTGGTTTGTTTTTCGGTGTCTTGTTGCTGTGGGGTTCAGGTCCTCTTGTCTTTCTGCTTTGTCTGGTTCTTTGGGCTTTGGCTACAAGTCTGCTCCCTTTGTGCTTCGTTTTGTGTCTGTGGGCCTTTTTAGGCATTTTATTTGCAATGATTGTCCTTTTTTTTTTATATGACAGTGATTGTCCAATTCAATGCCCTGTAAACAACTTAGGACCCGTTTGTTACAAAGAAAGCTTGGGGAGGGAAAGGGAAGATCCCAATCTTCCCATGGATTTCTAATTTTTATTCTGTAAAGTCAGTCAGATCTTCCAGGTGAGGTCCATCGTCCCTCATTTGAGGGAAAGTGCTTTCCATCCGAAAATGGAAGGAAAGCTGCCATCTTCCTGGAAGATGGTTTTTGACAATTTACCTCGAAATTCAAATTTGGCGGGAAGTTCGAACTTGGCGGGAAAGTTCAAACTGGCGGAAAGTTCAAATTTGGCGGGAAAGTTCAAATTTGGCGAAATTTTTTTCTTCAAAAGTTCGAACTTAACAATAATATATTTTTTTAAAAAAATATTTTAGAAATTTTTTTTATATTTATTTTGAATTAATTTCTTTTGAGGGTAAAATAGACATTTCCTAATTTTTTTACCAACTTTCCCTCTTCATTTTCTTCCTACCAAACAACTCAAGCCATCTTCCCTCATCTTTCAAATCTTCCTTTCCTTTCCTTTCCCTCCTCCAAAGTTCCTTTCCCTCCCCAAACTTTCTTTATAACAAACGGGTCCTTATTACCCACTTGGTGTTTCATTTCATTTCTCATCAGAACAGAAACCCTGTTGGTCGCTACCATACTATTATCATCGCTTCCCTTGTTTACCCTCTGGTTCCTCATCTTCTCTTTATCTCTCCATTCCTTTCATTTCTTAATCATAAATTGATTGATTCCTTCGTTAATAAGTAATAACACTAAGGTATCAACAAATTCTGTCAAAAGAGGAGATGAAAAGTCAACATATATAGATTTCAATGTTTGACTTGCAATTGCCCATAATTACAGGTATTTGAGTTGACATTTGCAAACTTGATTTTTTTCACCGAATTTTTTAAGATTTGATTATCATTCCTCCTTTTTTAAATGAATATTTATCACTATTAATTTATTACTCTTTGAAGTGAAGTTTTGATGATTATATATAACTTCTGGTTTGTATGAATGGCAGGTATTAGGGTTATTGGCAGTTCCATTTGGAATAGTGACGAGAGAAGTGAGTTATTTTTAATTTGATTTTTTTTTTCAAACGAGCTCTTATTTAGATTATTATTTAAAAAGTTAGTTGAAATAAAAGATAACTGAAAATTACATAAATCTTATTGAATAGTGTGTGTATAGTAGTTGTATATATTTATGATAATTGAAGACAAAAATTTAAATTTAAATTTAATTAAAAAAATTAAATTATTATTAAAAAATTAAAAAACACTAAAGTCCTTAATTAAATATATTTTATGGATAAAATTGTACCTCTCTTGTCCTATTTTTAAGTCATTTTGACTAAAAAATTTGGTCATATTTATAAGTCTTCTTTCAGGTAATAAATGAGATTGTGATAATTTTGCTCATATTAATTATACCAATAAAAATAGGGAGAGAAAAAAGAGTTAAAAGATACTTCTTCATAAATGAGGACAAAGTTGAAAATTTACCTTATAATCATTGAGCTAACTACCTCTCTTTGATACGTGTGATTTAGTTAAAACTTAAAAGAGACTTATAAATAAAATCAGAGTAGTATATAAATTAGCTTTGGGAATTAATTTCGCATTTACTGCACGACGGTCGAAACTCCAGAAGTTGTGATTTTAGACTTCTTTGTATAAGTTGTTGTTTTAGGGTTGAGTTTCTCTCATCATCATTTTCTTATTATCCTTCATAATCTTTAAATCATATCCGTCCAATCAATCTAAAAAGTCACATTATTACTTTAACTTTTCTTTCTTCTTCCCAATCAACAGCTTAGATGAAGCTGATGAGATGAGGGATATAGAGAAAAAAGATGAGGAGAGACTCCTCTTCTATTGTTTTCCTATAAGTCTATTTAACTTTGATGCTATCCCAAGCAGAGTAAAATGAGTTTTTTTTTCCTCACTGGGCCTTTTTGCCCTTTCACCGTGCTTTCATCTGTTTGGACGCTTTTCCAAAAAGGCTACTCCGACCAATTCTGAATCACATTCTTCTAAAATGCAAGTGATATTGTTCTTCATTGGACTTTACTTGGTGGCATTTGGACAAGGAGGGCATAAACCTTGTGTTCAAGCTTTTGGAGCTGATCAGTTTTATGAACACCATCCAGAAGAATGCAAAGCCAGAAGCTCATTCTTTACTTGGTGGATGCTTTGTGTGCAGGCATCTTCGTCGCTCTTTTAACCTTGAACCGTATTCAGGATAACCTTAGTTGGGTCCTTGGATTTGGAATCCCTTGTCTTGTAATGATCATTGCATTGATTGTTTCTTGCTTGGAACCAAGACTTACAGGTTTCACATTGAAGGACCTAACAGGAATCCCTTTATGAGAATTGGCCGTGTTTTTGCTGTAGCCTTAAGAAATCGGCGAAAATCTTTGTCGAATATTGTGATTGATGAGGAATCTTGTGCTCACAAGGCTCACCAGTGTTCCAATCCAATCATTTCATGTAAGAAAAATTAGCTGGTTTCTGCATGTTTTCAGAACCTGTCATATTGAATCTTACTATCTTAGTACAGTAGCAGCAATGTTAAGAACCTGTTTGAACTAGTCCAAGAATCAGTTTGAGAATTGAAGTAGACTCTGATTGCAACGTTGGAATCTTTTTCCTTTTGATTCCATTTGAGTAGAAGCATCTTCTTTACAGTATATTGTTTAGTAAGATGACACTCTTATCGCATCAGACAGATTCTTTGGATTGATAATATAAATATTTCTTTGACAATATTATTGTTTATTTATTTACTTTTTGCTCTTTACTATGACAGATTCGTCCACAAAGCATTGCTTGGACCAAATGAGGAATCTTGTAGCCTCAAAGAAGTAGAAGCAGCAAAGGCTATACTTAGACTTATCCCAATCTGGGCAAAAAGTTTAGTCTTTGGCATTGTCTTTGCCCAAGTTGCTACTTTCTTCACCAAGCAAGGGGCTACTATGAACAGAACCATATTTGCAGGCTTTGTTATACCTGCTGCTTCTCTCCAATCTCTTGTCTACCTGGACATTGTTATTTTCAGTCCCATTTATGACCGTGTATTCGTGCCAATCACAAAATCCATCACTAAAACACCTTCAGGCATCACGATGCTACAAAGAATAGGAACTTGAATGTTTATCTCCATAATTAAAGTAGTAGTTGCTTCTCTTGTTGAGGCAAAGGGATTGAAAACAAAACAAGAGTATGGTCTAGTTGATGAACTGGACGCGACTGTCCCAACGAGCGTGTCATGGTTGATTCCTCAGTACTTTTTGTTAGGAATAGTCTGAGGTTTTCACCATGGTTGGTCTTCAATAATTCTTCTATGATCAGGTCCCAAATGAACTGAGAAGCTTGGGTATTGCTCTCTACTTGAGTATATTTGGTGTGGGAAGCTTCTTAAGCAGCTTTCTGATCTGTGGTAGAGGAAGTTACAGGTAAAGATGGAGGCTGGTTTAATTTGCTAATAATCTCAACCAGGCACATCTTGATTACTTTTACTGGTTACTTGCTGGGCTTAGTGTAATGGGATTATCTTTATTCATTCTCTTTTCAAAATCCTACATATATAATCAGAAAGGAAGGATCTAAGGACAAGGATTGCCTGTTTCTTTATTTTGTCATTTTAGGATGTAGATATACAAAAGTAATATGAAGGTTTGTACATTATTGTATAGAACTAAAACTTCAAGAATATGTAAAGTACTTTGGTTTCCAACTACAGCAATTCTTTCTTCATTTATTTGGGTAATTGACTCATTGTAAAGGATATCCAATTTTGTATACCGATTTTTTGTCTTATGGGCATTACAGTCATGAGAATTGGGATTCAGTCTTGACGCGCACCTAATTTGGATTGTGCAAATTAAAACTGGATGGACATGTGTTAAATTTATACCAATTTCTTTGTTTTTTAATATCAAATTTTTTAATTATTCTTGAAGTAAGTTTTAAAATTTGGTTGATATAATGATTTATACCAATTTTTTTTGAAAAAAAAATCAAACAAGGAAAGTGTCGGCCTCTTTGTTAGCCTAAGTGCCTGTTTGATCCTCTTATTTTTAGTTTATCCTTTTTTTTATAAATAAAAGTGAGGCCAAACAGGATTAAACAGAAACTCTTATAATAAAAAGAGTTTTTTTTAATAAAAAAAAAAAAAAAAAAAAGAGAAGCCAAAGCTTCGAGGAGTTTTTTTCCCTAATCCTTATTTGGCGCCTCGTCTTGTCCGCTCCTCTGTTCCGCTTTGTCACTCCTCTGTTCTGCTTTGCGACGGTACTGGGGCGGAGAGGGAGAGAGCTTCGCTTAAACTACAAAGGGGCAAGCGAACCCTAGGAGAGAGAGAAAGATTGCTTTGTTCTGAAGCCTTTTTCGCGTTGCATTTAGCGATCTGGAATCTTCAATCTGCAAAAGGTGGGTCTCTTTCTTTTGTTGGATTATCAAATGCGAAACTGCCTTCTCATGGTTGGTTGTAGAGAGTCAGTTTCCGATCGGTATCACCACTTCCATTTTTTGAAATTTCCTCTCTTCTCTTCTGAATACATGCTGTTTCTGTTCTGCAAAGACGCAACTTTACTTCTCAGATGTTTCCATTTTTTGCTGTTTGCTGTTTCCTCTCTTCTCAGATGCCCTAGATTTTTTTCCATTTTTTGAAATTTCCTCTCTTCTCTTCTGAATGAAACTACGACGTTTACGTGCTTAAGAAATCAGTCACAAGAATTGGAGTGCTTGTTCATACTATCAATGTTTAATTATTATATTGACACTGTGTTATCATGTGATTGCTTTAACAATGTTTACTTATGTTCCTGATATCGCCCAAGTTTTTCAATCTGCTTTGTTAGGCATGAAGAGTTTATCATTAATATGAGTGATGAGAGATAGATGCTTATTGCAACTGTAATCTGCTTTGTGTTTGTAAGTATGGCTATTAGGTTTCTATTCATAGTCATTATTCTGGAACATGAATTTTAGAACTTTGATCTTGATAAGATGCATAAGGCGAGGTACAAAATGACGCAAACTCGCCCAGTTTCTTAAGGAATGAAAATTCTTTAGTTTCTCTGGTTGTCTAATTTTGCAATGCCATCTGATTTCCGTGGCGATTCAAATGCTATGATATGACTTGTTTTGTTGACTAATCTATCTATGCTGGTGAATCTTTTTATATGTAGTAAACACTTTTATAATTTTCTTGAGAGTTGGTGTTGAAAGTTGAAACAAATGAGCATCCTATCTGCATAAAGCTGGGTTGACTTTACTCGCATGGGTCAAGTAATTGTTGTTTGGGATTAAAACCTAATCGGGTTTAGAAATTCATATTCATATTCAACAAAGATCCTTAATAGTGCTATTGTGATCAGACTTTGAAAGATTTTCATTTGTGTCTGCTTTCCTTAACAGTGTTCTCAAGCAGAATCAAATACTGCCTCTTCCTAAATATAACTTACTTGAGTCTTCTGTTGCATTGGTAGTGAACAATTCATATACAAGTGGCCTTTTAAGATTTAGTTGGAACTACAATGGCAACAAGTCAACGTGTATGGACCCAACAATAGGTGTACCGATTGAAGATAGTGGCATGAAAACCACTCCAACTATTCCAGAGGAAATTGCTGAATATGATGAAGAAGAATCCAATCTTGATGAAGATGCTAGCCCTATGGTAAATAACCAACTCAAGAGGAAAAAAATGACATCATAAGCAATGAGTACAAAAATGACAAAGGGTAAGCAAAAGAGTGGGATTGCAGCAAGCATGCTAAAAACATTAGACCGAATGGCTAATGCAGCAGAGAGTCATAATGCAGCTGAAGCAGCTGAAATGTCACAAACATCTGAAATCAATGGACACTTTTCCATTCCGAATGGCATTAAAATACTGAAAAACTTGAGGGCTGAAGGGAAATTGGATACCAAACAATTTTTCTATGCAGTTGATTTGCTTAGAGTGCAGCAAGAAAGGATCATTATTATGTCCTTTTCAGAATCAATTGATGATCTCGTAGGGTGGATTTTGTACAAATCTGAATTAGATAAAAACTCTAGTGATTAGGTTGGATTTGATTTTATATTTGTTATTTTCATGTCAACTGTTGGACTAATTTCATATATGTTATTCTCATGTTGAACTGTGCTGGTTAATATTTGAATGACATTATATTTATATTTTTGGACTATTGTATATTTATGTTTATGGTCTCTATCAATTTTTGGGTAAGAAGTTATTAGAAGATAATATATGGCATTTAGACAAACGAAATCATCATCAAGAATTGTTAAGAGAAGAAAATTTGCAAAGTTTTATCGAGCAATGAATGAAGCAGCAACAATTGCATATTTACATTACATGAAACATTTAATGAAATAAAGTAACCAGTTTAATTATTCTGATGGATGGAACTAGGTTCAACAAACCTTAAACACTCCAAGTGAAAGTTACATAATGTTGTTTAGGATGGAATCAAATGTTGTATTAGAACTTAAAAACATATTGGTGAGTAAGGGTTGGTTACATCCGCTTAGGGAATTGACATCATTGGAGGCACTTTGTATGTTTATTTGGACGTGTACATAGTGAGACAAATAGAAATGTCCAAAATAAATTTGGAAAATTAGGAGAGACGGTAAGTAGAAAGTTTGATAAAGTACTAGACAATTTATGTTCACTGGTGAAGGAAATTGTGAGGCCTCTAGATTTTCAGTTTAAAGAAGTTTCATCACAAATTAAAGATGATAGTAGATATTGGCCTTATTTTCAAGGATGCATAGATGCTATAGATGGATCACATATTCCTGACATTCCTCTTACTAATGATCAAATTCGTTTTATAGGCAAAAAAGGATACCCAACACATAATATCATATTAATTTGTAACATTGATGAAGAAATGAGTATCCATAGTCATAAAAGAACAACAGATAATAGTTATATGAATAGAGTTCGAATTTGAAATGATAAAGGATAGCTTCTCGTGTTATGAAATGATCCTGAATTTGATATGTGGCAAAGAGAAATTCGTAAAATATGTTAAATTAAGAGGAAAAAAAAGTGATAATAAAAATCCAAATATAATCATACTCAGTTGCATTAGGTCGAGGACAAATGATAAATGTGTGTCACCCTCATTCTTCATTCATCTATCAAGAAAAAACCAATGCCGAGGCATGGGTCCCACCCTTCTTTTTCTTTTTTTGGGTTTGACATTTGAGAGTAGTATTCTAGAGTCTAGACAAACATTACTTTTTTGCTCGAATAGACAAACATTACTGAGTGTTAGAAAATTACATATTCCTCCTCGGTTACATTTTGAGTATAATATAGGATTTTTGTGCATGAAATGTTGCTTTTTATATATATATTCATTGTCTCTAAATAATTTTAACCACCTTTCCAAACACCGCAATTGGGGTTAAAACTATCTTAGAAAAAGGAACTAATGGGGTAATTAGTAGTAATTATTGATTGTACATTATACACTTATGCTAATTAATTATTTTTATTCGTTTATTGAATATAAAATTTAATTAATTAACTCATTGAAATTAAAAAAGGGTAAATTAATTATTTAATTAATATTAAGTACAAATGTGTCAATTTCTCAAAAGTATTCGTCTTAATGAAGATATTATTAATAAATTTTTATTTATTTCAATATTTTTATTTGATTAAGTTTAAAGGTTTTCATCTCTCTCAATAAATGTAATTTTTGATATTTAAATTTGTATTCTTATTTTTAATAGGTAAGACCATTTACTATATTTTTTTTTTGATACATAAAGGTTTTGAAGGGGTTCGACATCAGTCCCCCACCAAGGCCAGGGCACGGCCCCAGGCTCTTTGAGCACTTAATGGGGACTTACGAGATCGCCTACCAAAGGAGTCCCAACGACAGCAGCGGGGATCGAACACACATCCCTTTGGGACTTGATCAAATCCCTTACCATCTATATCAACTCTCTTTGGCCACTTACTATATCAATCAACAAATTGTTGTTAATTTCAATATTATCATGTGCAAGTTTTGCTTTGCTTATTGTGCATTTTATATATAGATTCATGTACAACGTTGCATTAAAGTTTCTGCAATGAACTCTTTTACCTCATAACTATTGCAATATATTTAAATTGCTCCAATGAGCTCTTAGTGGCAACACCAAAGAGTTGGCTTCTTCAACTTCCAAAGATTTTTTTAGTTTCCAAACTAGTAACTCTATCTCCAAAACATTTTTTAAACTAAAAAAAAAAAAATCTCCTAACACCAAAAGGGGTTGCGAGTGGATGGGCCAGTTTCTCACAATTTGACGAATAAATGTTAAAATTTTTGTTGAGAGGTTTCCACATTTAGTGCTAACAATATGTTGAACAAGATTTGCCAGAGGATACCCATCTTTTGTGGACCTTTTACCTAATAGCATAGTTAAGTACTCCCTCTGTGTCTATATCAAGAGGTGGCATAACACAACGTACCACTGATCTTGTCGAGTCCTTCAATGCATGGATGTTGAAAGAGAGGAAGCACATTGTCATTGTTTTAATACAAGAGCATAGAGATAAATTGGTACGAAAATTGGTTGCAAGCAAGATGGGTTTGGTGAATTGGAAAATCGGTGTTGGACCCAATATTGAAAAAAAAAAAAATGTTGCATCAAGTTACATATGCTAAAAATATGCATGCGCAATATTATGGAGACCATCAGTTTTTGGTGCAAACTACATGTGGTGATGGTCTAAGTTATGTTAATGTAGATCTTCGTGAAAAAAATGCACATGTTTAGCATGGGAAATGAGTGGATTTCCTTGTGTACATGCATGTGCAGCCATAAAGCACTTTAATGGTAATGTGTACACATTTGTTGATGACTGCTTTAATGTTTCTGGCCAAGAGAAAATATATGTGAATAGCATGAGGCCAGTTGCAACACATGTTATGAATGGTCTCTGTAAGCTTAGGACTTGAGTTTCAACCAAAATCCAGGTTTTTAAATGTTGTTGTGAATATAACACTTCCTGTTGTGAATAAAGTCTTTTTTGTTGTGAATGGTCTCTGTACGGTTAGGACTTGAGTTTCAACCAAAATCCAGACTTTTAAATGTTGTTGTGAATATAACACTTCTTGTTGTGAATGGTCTCTGTAAGCTTAGGACTTGAGTTTCAACCAAAATCCAGGTTTAAAAATTTTGTTGTGAATATAGCACTTCCTGTTGTGAATATAGCGTTTTCTGTTATGAATAGTCTCTGTACGCTTAGGATTTTAGTTTCAACCAAAATCCAGGTTTTTAAATTTTGTTATGAATATAACACTTCCTGTTGTGAATATAGGTTTTTTTTTTCCTGAATGGTCTCTGTAAGCTTAGGACTTGAGTTTCAACCAAAATATAGGTTTTTAAATTTTGTTGTGAATATAGAACTTTCTTTTATGAATGAAGCTTTTTCTGTTGTGAATGGTCTCTGTAAGCTTAGGACTTGAGTTTAAACCAAAATCCAGGTTTTTAAATGTTGTTGTGAATATAACACTTCCTGTTGTAAATGAAGCCTTTTCTGTTGTGAATGGTCTCGGTAAGCTTAGGACTTGAGTTTCAACCAAAATCCAGGTTTTTAAATTTTGTTGTGAATATAGCTTTTTCTATTGTGAATGGTCTCTGTAAGATTAGGATTTGAGTTTCAACCAAAATCCAGGTTTTTAAATTTTGTTGTGCATATAGCACTTCCTGTTGTGAATATAGTAGTTTTTTTTGTTGTGAACTGGCTCTGTACGTTTAGGGATAATCAAAAATTGGAAAAATGAAGCAACACATTATCAATATAGTAAAGTTTCAATATAGCATTTTCTGTTGCTAATGTCAGATTTTGCTCTAAGGCTAGTCAAAAAAGGCACATTCAGTTACCATTATATACATTGTCAAAATAAGGTCATATCAATGCTAATACTTTCAACTATTTTACAATAAAAGTACAACTCTATTTCTTCTTCTTTGATTGTTGGTTGCCTGGCAGTCGGGACAACACCTTCTGCGCATGTATCTATTTGGGGCACAACGAGTGAGGAAAGGAACAACATATTTTTTCCTTCTCCTTATCTCTTAATGCATTTCATGCTTGTTTCATAGACTGAGTCTCCTTTCTCAACGGCTCCACCTCTTCATTCTTCTTCCTCTTTTCCTTGAAATACGCTTTCGTGAATAATCTGTACCCGGAGACCTTTGGCTTGACCTCTTTATATGTTGCCACATTTCTTGTTACCTGGAAATTAACATCGACAGTTTGATTTAATTTCTTTACATTTGAGAAAATAAACTGTTACTTATTGGACTGCCTAAAGTTTTCCTAACAATAGACCAAATCGAATCAAAATGGTATAAGAACTAAAGTTATAAACTAGGCTTCTGATTGTACTGGACCACCCTATAAATAAGTTATAAACTAAGCTTTTGACATTTGCAGCAAACAATCATATTAAGTAACATGGTATACCCCTTCCTTCTTGTTTCTTCATGTAAGTAAAATGGTATAATGTGATTTTCTTTACCCAATGAAAAATGAAACAGTGATCAACTTTCTTCAACCAATCAAGTTTTGCATAGGAGAGATTTGGATTCATTGGTAAAGATGAGAAAATAAGACAGACAGAAGCACTTTATTCTGTCTCAGAAGCTTCAGAGTTGCATCATTCAAACAGTTCGATTGCTAAATAATTCAAGATGGTGGATTAGGTGTAAAATATCAAAACCAAAATGACTTGGTACAAAATAGTGGGTGCCAAACTTGTCAGCACTCTATTTAGAATGAATGTTGATTTATCTCCAACATAAAACAAGAAGTACTTCAAAGATAGTGCTGGAAAATATGACTGTTTCAAGGCAGACGAGTCTGTTATAGTATTATCAAGAAACCATAACAAACAAAACCAGTGAGGTCATCAATGAGACTTGCATTGCAAGTAGTAAATAAAATGAGCATTGAAGTCCAAGTGGACTAAATCCTATATTTCTAATCGTGGGAAGGCAATCATTAAAAAATTATTTAAAAAAACCAAAGAATTTGACTGCCATTAAACCACCAAGAAAATTTCAGCAGAAAGACATTCTTGGTCAAGCAAAAAACAAAAGATAGGAGTCATTCTCAAATGCTAATAAAAAGGCATGTGTTGTTTCTTTCAATGCCGATGGCTTAAAGAAGTTCAATCAAAATCATTAGATATCCAAAAGATTAACACAACGAACGAAGGGAGGACTTAGTTTCACTTTTGTAGCTAGAATTTTTAGAGAACCCAAACGAATATCACAAATTGGCAAAAGCGAAATTATCCTAATCACTGACACAAACTGAAACCAACCTTCAAAGACTACCCGAATATGATAGCGTAGAGTATTTTTACTGGGAATGTAACATCTCATTTTCAAAAGCAGTATAATTTTTTTTTTCATTTCATCAGATCATCAGAGTATAGCACCGGAGCATAAGAGTAACTGATATATATTCAAAGTACCCACGGTAGCATGTCTTGCTGGTTAAACAGCGGTACAAGAGTGTTTCAAAAGTAATATACAATCACGGAAAGTGTCTCCCTGGTGATTTCCACGCCATGGCAACAGAAGAGATCTTCAGCCGGTCCCTAAGTGTGCAGCTTGCCTTTCTCCTCGATCATCGGTCCTCCCGACCCTGAAGCTATATTAAGGGTTGAGGTCCAACGCGCACCGGACCTCAAGTAACGGTCAACCTCATGTTTACATACATCATATATGTACTACAGATATTCATGGAATTTTGGCGACACTTACTACGATCAGATGTAGGGTATACATAATCAGATATATATGGCAATAACAATACAGTCGGATGTAAGGTTAAGGCACAATGAGAAATGTACATGATCAGCTATGCACGGCAATAACAATACAGTCGGATGTAAGGTTAAGGCACAATGGACAATAATACAGTCGGATGTATGGTCAGGGCACAATGGACATTGGACATAATCGGATATGGATGGCAACAACAATACAGTCACATGTAAAATACAACATGACAGAGGAAATACATATATGCATACAATAACCATCAGAGTTAGTGTTACTAGTACGCGAACGTACCTTCGTTGACGGAATTTCGGTATGTCTGTTGGTCAGTACGTAATCACAGGTATCTTATAAGGACAATAGCGTATTTGTTACTAATCAATAATCATAACAGTCATTTTAGTCAAAAATGACCATTTTTACCCCTTACTCCACTAATTGGCGGAATTTCACCAGAACTTCGTTACTTTGACTCTAATCTTCCAAAATTTTTCCATAACTCTAACTCCAACATAATTTTCGAAATGTATATCATATTTAACCTTAAAACATGATATCTAAACTAACTCGGAAGATTAAAGATCAAACTAACATTTCTACTATAACTACCGAAAGAACT
Organism: Acacia pycnantha; assembly: GCA_025563575.1. Taxonomy (NCBI): domain Eukaryota; kingdom Viridiplantae; phylum Streptophyta; class Magnoliopsida; order Fabales; family Fabaceae; genus Acacia; species Acacia pycnantha. The sequence continues at coordinate 223,301 of JAMWYP010000181.1, read as the reverse complement.
ACTAGAACTTAAGACTAGGGACCGAAGAACTTACCCAGAACTTCGCTACTTCTTCACAAGAGCTCCTCCTTCTCTCTATTTCGAAAATGGCTTTGTGAATTGGTGAGGAAGAAGTGAAATGGATGTTGGCTATTTATAGAGAAGCTTGGGGGCAAAATTGCACCTTTCTAAATTTTCTCTTCTTTAATCCTAGCCATTGGATCCAAAGCTTTTGAGATGGCTTCATCTTGGCCCTTCAATCCACCTCCTTACATCATTCTTCAAAGCCATGACGTCATGCCAATGATGTCACACCTTACTTTATGAGCTTGTATCGATAAAGTTCCCTGATCGGTGTTCTAATCGCGTAATCTTGAAGAATCTCAAAAATTCATCGATGTGGTCTTGAAGGTCTCTATTTACTCTTGAGAAATACGTGACTTGATAAATTTTACGATTCCATTCAGGGTATTTCGAAGCCTGCTGAACACTTTCGGACAAACGCCGTCGGTTACGGAAATGACTTCCGGTAACACCAACTTTTGGATAAAAATCCACTGATTCATAATATGTCCTGTCGTTAGAAACCTAATTCATGGTTTTCAAGATATGATTTTATTTCCATTGGTTCTCGTTTGTCCTATCTGCCCTTTTCCACAAAATATCTTTTTCGTCTTTTCTCTTAATCATTCCGCTGGCTACGGAAATGACTTTGGAGATAGCCCACTCTGGGATAAAAATACACTGGTTTATAATATGTCCAGTTGCTCACCACAAAATCCAAGGATTTCAAGATAGGATTTATTTTCTATCGGTTCTAATTTATCCTATTTGCTTTTTCTAAAATATCTTACAGAATATTCTTAGATTCCTTTAAACCTCTTTTGCATTCACACTACAACATTTTTTCCTTCCTTTTCTTTCTCATTTTCGGCTGCACACACACACAATAATCAATTCATATTATCCTCTAATTATCTCATATTTATTTTAACTAAAATTCTCCCATTGGTTTCCTTTATCTCACAAGGATTATATTTATAGTTAATTATGCTTTAGGGACTCTATATAATTCATCTAATACATTTTCTTAATCATCTCCAATTGATTAACAATTATTCTCTTGCTAATCTTGACCCTCGATTAGTCACTAATCTCAAATTAGGGGTTTTAAATAATTAACTTTGAATATCTCCTTTATTCATGTCTAAACAATTAGCCATTAATTATTTATTTAACCACTTACTAATGGTTGATAATTTTCTTAATTATTATTAATCATTTTCTCACAACTATTTTACTGACATTGGTCATATATGCTCCATTAAAAAATCATTGGACAACTTATGTCCCCCAAAATAATATTTAATTTTGCTTTATTATTTTCCAAGGGAAATAATTCCAAAAATTATCTAAATTAGAGACAACGTACTTTCTAATTTTTAATAAATATTTAGTTGCCTTTTAAGATTTATCATAATATTTTCAGGGCATTTCATGGCCCATAATTGCATTTAGGGATTTTGACACTTTATTCCCTCTGATTTCATTAGAAATTTCCCTAGAAAATAGAATAAGTATTCTACAAGGTTTAGACACCACATATTCACCTATTTCTAATAGGTATTATTTACTAAATTATGATGCTCATGAAAGGTCAGATTTTAGGGTATTATAGGGAAAATTGCTCCTAAGAGAAACTTAACACAAATTTCATTAAAGGCTGACCCAAATCGAATTCCATTCACTTCAAAGGAGAAAACCTAACACACATTATCAACCAGCCGTACCAACGAAATGAAAATGGGGTAGAGGTAGATCCTTGATACTTACTAGGGAAGCAACATAGCAAAGACGCAAATTTCCTTCTCGGTCGAATGCTATGGCGGGCTCTCGGTCGAACGCTGTGGAGGTAGAGATGACAGACTAAGCAATTTTTGGTGGTTTATACGTTTTTTCCCATGGGCAACATAGTAATTTTACATTCACAACTAATATAAAAAAAGTTCCTAAAAACTTTTTTTATATATGAATTTAGGTTGTGACTTTTTTATTATTCTTATGTACCTTGGGATTGTGAATTTCCCAAGTTTATATTTAATAGCATGTACGGTTAGTATGTGGTTGACTTTTTGACCAAAAAGTACTATGTGGTTGAGTTTGTTAGGTAATGTAACTAACTGAACATGAGCACGTGACAATAGTCAGTCTCTCTAACGACTCTTCTTTATATTATGAAGTACACCTGGGCCCTGGCTATCAATCTAATCTTTGTTGGATTTGGATTCTCTTTCAGAATTTCTATACCATCCAATATTTGATCCAAACGTTTAGAAAGAGTATGTTATCTTTTTTAAATTACCTCGTGAGGATAGAAATAGAATTTTAAAAAGTAAACGACGTAACTTTCTTGAGCAAAAAAAAACGACATAACTTTCTTTAAACGTTTAGATTAAATATTGTACGATCAAAGCATAGGATATTTAGGGGAGGGATTATGAGAGAATCCGCTCCCACTTTTGTTACCCTCTTTGTTTAATTGAGAATGTGAGACGGAGAAAGAGATGTTACTTGAGAAATTGTATGGTTATCACCTTCGTGTGAAAGAATCTTGATGAAACAACCACCTGTAGATTTCATAATAAATTTGGGTCAACATCACACATCATCATGCAAATGAATGATGTGAAGATATTTTATTGCCTTATCCATCAAACCACAAAAGAAAATCAATCCAACTTGTGTGTCTCATTTCTCATCAGAACAGGACTCACTGCCTTCTAATCTGAATCGCACAATAGTCTCTGTCGGACGTTGGAAATGGGTTCCGGTGCAGAAACTTGTCTTCTTCTCCCCTCCGATTCAGTGGTAACCGGCGTCGTTGACTACAGAGGCCAGCCGGCGATCAGATCAAAGTCCGGCAGATGGAAATCCGCTTGGCTCATCATAGGTACTTACTTCCACACTCTATTTTTCTTTTTCCCTTTTCTTCTTCCACCTTAACCTATTTAATTCAATTTGTTTATTCTTGCGACGAATAGCTGTGGAAGTGGGAGAGAGATTTGCGTACTATGGAATATTATCCAACCTCATAACCTATTTAACCAATCATTTCCATCAAAGCACCGCCTCCGCCGCCGTGACCGTTAACGTCTGGGTCGGAACTGTGTCGTTGCTCTGTCTCTTTGGCGCCTTTATTGCAGACTCTTATCTTGGTCGTTACCGCACTATTATCGTCGCTTCTCTTCTTTACACTCTGGTTCGCTGCTTCTTCAACCTTATCTTTATCCCTGTTTATTTTCCTCCCAATTACGTCTTCAAGCTTTAATTTAATCACACTAAGGTATGAAAATGTTTTGCTAAAACAAGAGTTGAAAAGTCCATACAGACAACTAGTCAACTACAAATATGGAAATTTCACAACTGGCCATTTCTACAAGCTTGATTTCTGATGGCAAGAAAAACAAGTGCTCTCCTTAACATAACACATATATACCTATTAGATTAAAGAAATTAGTTAAGTTAATTAATATGTCATGTATTTTCTAAAACAGCCGAAGCATTTTCCTCAATTCCCTCATCTTCTTGGTTATTGTTGATGAACAAGCATAAAATCAAATTGACAAATATAAGAACTATATTTTATATTTAGAATCAAGTTCAACTCTCTAAATATATATATTATATTAAGGACAGATGGAGGGAGTATTTGATTTGACATACGCAAACTTCATTTTTTTAGCGAAATTTCTTAAGATTTAATTATTTATCACTATTTATTTCTGAGTGATTGCAGTGAACTATTGATAATTATAACCTCTAGTTTGTATGAGTTGCAGGGACTAGGGTTATTGGCAGTGTCAGCTATGTTTCCTCCCACAACTTCTGAATCTCATTCTTCTCAAATGCAAATGATGTTGTTCTTCATTGGACTTTACTTGGTGGCCTTTGGACAAGGAGGGCATAAGCCTTGTGTTCAAGCATTTGGAGCTGATCAGTTTGATGAACACCATCCAGAAGAATGCAAAGCCAGAAGCTCATTCTTTACTTGGTGGTATTGCACTATGTGTGGAGGCATCTTGGCCGCTCTTTTGACCTTGAACTACATACAGGATAACTTTAGTTGGGTCCTTGGATTTGGAATCCCTTGTCTTGTAATGATCATGGCCTTGATTGTTTTCTTGCTTGGAACTAAGACTTATAGGTTTCACATTGAAGGTCATAAAGACAAGAGTCCCTTTATGAGAATTGGCCGTGTTTTTGCTGTAGCCTTAAGAAATCGGCGAAAATCTCTGTCAAATATTGTGATTGACGAGGAATCTTGTACTCAGAAAGCTCACCAGTATTCCAAACAATTCACGTAAGAAAAATTAGCTGGTTTCTGCTTGTTCTTTTAAACCTGTTGAATCCTGGTATAACTGTAGCAGCAACGTTGGAACCTGTTTGAACTAATCTTTAAATCAGTTTGAGAATTTAACTGGATTCTGATTGCAACGTTGGAATCTTTTCCATTTGATTCTGTTTGAGAAGAAGCATCTTCTTTACAGTAGTAAGATGACATTCTTGTCACATCAGACATAGTTATCAAGGAGGAAACATGTGAAAACCTACCTCATCAAAAGTCTAAGCAATTTAGATACACAGAAGATTTACTTTCTACATGTTCCGAAAAATTAAGTAATCTTGGTAGCATTTTTAATGGAAATAATGTTGAACATAGTCCGGTACTTGATAATGCTTCCTTTGTTAGAGTGGTACAAAGTTATCCAATGTAGATTCTTTGGATTGATAATATAAAGACTTGTTTGACTATAGTAACATTTATTTATTCTTTGCTCTTTGCTGTGACAGATTCCTTCACAAAGCATTGCTTGGACCAGTTGAGGAAACTTGTAGCCTCAATGATGTAGAAGATGCAAAGGCCATGCTTAGGCTCATCCCAATCTGGTCAACAAGTTTATTCTTTGGCATTGTCTTTGCTCAAGTTCCTACCTTCTTCACCAAGCAAGGGGCTACTATGAACAGAACCATATCTGCAGGTTTTGATATACCTGCAGCTTCTCTCCAGTCTCTTGTTTACCTGGGCATTATTATTTTCAGTCCCATTTATGACCGTGTATTTGTGCCAATCGCGAAATCCATTACTAAAACACCTTCAGGCATCACAATGCTACAAAGAATAGGAACTGGAATATTTGTCTCCATAATTACGGTAGTAGTTGCTGCTCTTGTTGAGGCAAAGAGACTGAAAACAGCACAAGATTATGGTCTAATTGATGAACCGAATGCAACTGTCCCAATGAGCGTGTCGTGGTTGATTCCTCAGTACTTTTTGTTTGGAATTGCCGAGGTTTTCACCATGGTCGGTCTTCAAGAATTCTTCTATGATCAGGTCCCAAATGAACTAAGAAGCTTGGGTCTTGCTCTCTACTCCCTTATCTTTGGTGTGGGAAGCTTCTTAAGCAGCTTTCTGATCTCTGTGATAGAGGAAGTAACAGGTAAAGATGGTAGCTGGTTTGCTAATAATCTCAACCTGGCACATCTTGATTACTTTTACTGGTTACTTGCTGGGCTTAGTGTAATGGGATTATCTTTATTCATTTTCTTTGCAAAATCTTACATATATAATCAGAAAGGAAGGATCTAAGGATCCTAGTTTGTATCTTTATATTTTGTAATTTTTGTGATATAAGACAAAAGTAATGTCAATGTACATACACGATTGTATAGGACTGAAGCTTCATGAATTGATTTATTGTAATGGGTGTCCAATTTTATGACAATTTTGTCTTATGGTCTTTACAGTTGACAACTAAGCTTGAGAATTTGGGATTCATTCATTCTTTGATGAACAACTAATTTGCATTGCAAATTAAGCTGGAAGGACATGAGTTAAAATTTATACCAATTTCTTTTATTTGTGAAATATCAATTTTTTTTTGGGTTAAGTAGTAAATTTGCCTGGAAGTTTTCGCTTAGGAGTAATGTTACCCTAAAAAATTTTCTTGTCTCAATGTTGCCTTAGAAGTTTTAAAACATAGTAATGTTGCCTATTTACATTAAAAAGTTAACGGTTAACGTCAATTTTTTTAAGGTCAATGTTAGTTTTTTGACAAAATAGAACAACATTGCTACATTTTAAAACTTTCGGGGCAACATTGAGACAATAAAAACTTTCAGGGCAATATTATTCCTAGACCCATACTTTTGGGGCAGATTTGCTACTTAATCCATTTTTTTTAATGATAGTTGAAGTAAATTTTAAAATTTATTTGACATATTAATTTTTGTTTAAAAAAATTCAAACAAGGGAAAGTTCAAATATGTCATGAAATGAAATGTTGGCAAAAAACAAAATGTCATGAAATGCTGCTGAGTTTGGATATGCAGCAAAGAAAAATTCGTAAAATATATGTTAGGTTGGAAAAAAGTGATAATAGAAATTCAACTATAATCATACTCAACTTTTCACTTTAACGTCAAATTATTTTATATAAAGACAGTATATGATTTTTACCAAATAAAAAAATAAAAAAAATAGAGAGAGATCAGGAATGATGAGCATGTTACATTTGGACCCGAGTGCAAATGATAAATAAATGTCTGTCACGCTCATTCATTCCTCAATCAAGAAAATCAATCCCGAGAGGCATGGGCTCCTTTCTTCGTTTTATTCCTTTGGGTAATCATGCATGAGTTTTTTTAATTAAAGAGACAGACATACAGTGCATATTATTCTTCATTCGGTACTAAACATAAAATCTAATTAACTAAATCACAAATTATAAAAAATGACTTAAGCTGATTATTTATTATTATTATTACGTAATAAAATGTGTGCCATTTTTCTTAAATATTCATCTTTCAATAAAAATATTATCAAATATTTAAGATAAGAAAAATGGAGTCTTATATTTAAAACTAAAACAAATCTCACTATATTATTATAATTTAAAAATAATATGATTTTCTATATGTTTGGTATTAATTTATAAATTTATTAGTTTTTTCATTTTATTAAAAAACATCATATGTATTTGTAAGTTTACTATCCGTCAGTTTCTTTTACGCATGCCAACTCTTAACTCGAGATTATATATATGTATGGATTTATTTAACAATTTTTTCTGGGAAAAAATGCTATAAAATCTCCCAAATTCATTGCCAAATGTTCTTGAAACTTGTTAAATCATAGGAAATATCAGATTACCCTTTATTGAATTTTTTTTTTTTTCAAAAAACCTCATTTGAGTAATAAACTTGAGTCGGTTGTTTGCTTACAACTTTTTGTTTTTGTTTTTTTAATTTTAACTCAATGAAGGTACGATTTTCCATAATTTTTGAGAAAACAACTTTTTATAAAATACCAATACTTCTTAGCATAATAAAGTTATACAAAAAAAAAAGAAATCAATGATGATGCACACAGTTGGCTAAGGCATCGGGCTTTACTTCAAAAGGGAATAAGTTCGATACTTGCGGTCTATGTGAGGGCCTCGTTGGTGGACAATCTGTAACTACCTCGTTGAAAGTCTACCTCCACCTAAACTTTTTTATACCAAAAAAAAAAAGTTATACACACAAATTGGCAAAAAATCATTAAAAAAACATCATAGTCTTTCAATATTATGATGGACTAAAACCTTTTATTTGATTTGAATAAGTTACAAAAAATTTTAAAAATATTTTTTTAAAAATTCTATTTAATCAAAGATAATAATACATTTGATTAATAATAGTAAATATCAGTTATATAAAAAAAATTAAAAAGCGGAGAAGAATAAAATTAGTGTTATATATACCACTCTGGTCCTATTTATAAGTCCTCTTTGGTCAAAAAATTTGGTCATATTTATAAGTCCTCTTTTAGGTAATAAATGAGATTGTGACAATTTTGTCCATATTAATTATACCAATGAAATTAGAGAGAGAAGAAAAAGTTGAAAGATACCCAATGAAAATAGAGAGAGAAGAAAAAGTTGAAAGATACCCATCCATAAATGAGGGCAAAGTTGAAAATTTACCCCCACAATCATTGAGCTAACTAACTCTCCTTGGTATGTGTGTTTTGGTCAAAAGGGACTTATAAATAGGACCAGAGTGGTAACGTGTATATATAAATCATTGATATATAAGTACTGTACGATAACATGATGGACCCTAAAATAATAAAATATCTCAAATTCCCAGACAAGAGGCTGGGATCCAATGTTACGCTCCTGCACTGCTCTGGCGCTAAAAAACCTCCACTCCCACGTGCCGCACGTTTTGCTTTGCTCCTCAGCGGAACCAAGTCACGTGCTTCGCAACTCGCGTCCACTGTTATCTTTCTGTAAGAAAGAAGAAACCTTCGGACAGCTCCGCAAACGCCACAACACCTTCGATAACCTCAGCACTCACTCCAATCTTAAATGCTTAAATCAACCCAAATCCACCGATCCAAACCAGATTAGTTACACCGCATTCTTAACGTAAAAACTGTTCCTTCTCTCCATCTTTTTGATATTGTCGGTTGCTATTTTTCCTGTTGCCTGAAATCCTTTTTCAAGGCGTTGGGATCCAGAAGTGTGCCGGTTTAGCTAAAAGGAAGTGGGCTATGGAGTCTATATTGGCGAGGGCATTGGAGTACACTCTCAAGTATTGGCTCAAATCCTTCTCTAGAGATCAATTCAAGTTGCAGGGTCGGATCGTGCAGCTCTCGAATCTAGGTGAATTTTGAATTTTGTTGTTGCAATGCTCGATTTGGTTCATTTTCTCGATCGGGTTGTGTTGGTTAGGTGTTGATGGTGTTTGGTTTTGTTTGCATTTTCGTCAGATTTAAACGGGGATGCTTTGCATTCGAGTGTTGGATTGCCGCCTGCTCTGAATGTTGCGACGGCGAAAGTGGGGAAATTGGAGATCATTGTTAGTAACTAACCTGCTATACCGATATGATCGACTGGGCTTTGTCGATGTCTTTTATGTTTACTATTCGTTTCAGAAGGATCAGAAGTAAAATGGATAGAAAATGATAGGCTCTTTGCTCTGCGAAACATAATTTTGACTCATAAACGCTGCTTTATTTCTACTGCTTCTCAGCAATGAATTTTCTACTTCCAATATCTACTTTGCTTTTTCGTTCTCTATTTCCCCAATGGTTGTACGGGTTTTGATTAATATGCGTGACCTTTCTAGCTTCCTTCGGTGAGCAACGTACAAATAGAACCCATCATTGTGCAAATTGATCGACTTGATTTGGTTCTTGAGGAGAATGCTAATTTTGATGCATCTGCAAGTCCAAAATGGTATTTAAATCGTCTCTTGTCATGTGATTATGTTTCAGGATCATCGTGGAGATGCCTTTTCATTGGATAGTAATTTTCTTTCTTGTTTTAAGTTTTAACATTGTTATATGCAGTGCCACTCCATCTACTGCCTCCACGAAGGGTAGCGGATATGGTTTTGCTGATAAGGTTCGACTCTATCTAAGCTTATTTTGATGTTAATGCTGTGGTGCTTTTCTGCTATTTAGCTTCTATGTAGTACCACGCCACCTGCTCACTCCTTGCCATTCAGCCTGACACAATCCTGTGTGGTTTTAGTTACCTCCTAGGAAAAACCTATCAGTTGTCCATACATAGACTTTCTAATTGGGTGTCACTTATTGCAACTGCCTGTGGGCAATCATCAGATTGCAGATGGAATGACCATACAGATTCGTACAGTCAACTTGTTACTTGAAACTCGTGGAGGTGCTTGCAGCCAAGGGGGATCAACTTGGTAAATTCCTCTTTCCGGTACTTAAAAATTGAGTAACCTCTTCTATTTATGTTCTGCCATCACTGTCAAGTGTTTTGGGTCTCAAATTCTCAATAAGCTGATATCAACATCATCATCCTGTTTTGTAAAATTTAATTCATTATTTAAACTAGTTCTCTTGCGACTGTATCAAAGTTTAGTTGGTTTTTCTATTATGTGGAATAGCTCTGAGCATAAACCTAATGAAGTATATATTTATACCTTTTATTTGGCTTGAAGGCTAGGTTCTAAATTGCCCTGAAATTTACTTATGTGCAACCTCCTTTGCTGACTTTGGTTGTAGGGCACCACCTATGGCATCTATCACCATATGCAATCTTTTGCTCTACACCACAAACGAAGAATGGCAGGTAATCATTTTTGCAAGACTCATGTTTACAATTGTTTTCATGACTTGACTCAAGAATGAGGCATTTCCCTATCTCAGGTTGTAAATCTTAAGGAAGCACGGGAGTTCTCCAGCAACAAGTACATTTACGTGTTCAAAGTACTATACTACCTTCCATTAGTTTGAACCTTTTTGTTTGATTTTGTGTGTAACTGGATGGAGATGGCTTTTTGTTTTTCAATTTGCTCTTCTACATTCTTTGACCTGTCCCTCCTCTCCTTTCACAAAATTATTGCGTACCATCATCTATAATATATATCTGCTATATTTCTTGATTCTGATTATCCTATGTTGCTTTAGTTTTTTCCCCTTCTAGATAATAATTCAACATTTTTTCTCTCCAGAAACTTGAATGGGAATCTTTGTCTATTGATCTTTTGCCACATCCTGACATGTTCACGGGTTCTACTTTAGGCCGCTCTCAAGAGGGTGCGAACCAGAGAGATGATGATGGTGCCAAGAGAGTTTTTTTTGGAGGCGAGCGATTCCTCGAAGGCATATCTGGAGAGGCATATGTAATAAATATAATTCCTCTATTTGATTTTTCACACTTTTTCATTCTGAGGCTTTCTGTGTGACAATATTTCTAAAATTCTATTATTTTTAGATTACAATTCAGAGAACTGAATTGAACAGTCCACTTGGACTTGAGGTTCAGTTACACATTACTGAAGCTGTGTGCCCTGCATTAAGTGAACCAGGTAAGTGAAGGGACATGTAGACTTTTTGTGTCTTACATGATTGAATAATTGTGACATGGGATTAATTCCTTGTGTATGATCAGGACTGCGTGCTCTGCTCCGCTTTATGACGGGTATATATGTCTGCCTAAACAGAGGAGATGTTGATTTTAAGGCTCAACAGGTTCTGAATTTCCTCTTTTCCCCTTCTCAGAAAACAAATTATTGTTACTTTGATTACCAGTAATCATTGAATCGGGTGCCTCTTGGTCAAGCCTTTTAGTCTGGACCACGAGGACCAGTTTTACAAGTTATTGTTATTTGTTATGTGGAAAAGGAAAAATCCTTCCATCTCTTGCTTCATCTAAGTCTATTTGTTATGGGATCATGACAGCTGTCCACAGAAGCAGCTGGGCGCTCTCTTGTCTCTATTGTCGTGGACCACATATTTTTTTGCATCAAAGATACTGGTTCGCCTTTATCCCTGAATGCTTGATTTTAATATTGATTTAACATGTTCTTTAATAATTTTCTTAGGGCTTATGGTTTATGTACGTACATAGCAAGCAAATTGATCAAACAATTGATATTTGCATGCAGAATTCAAGCTTGAGCTTTTAATGCAGTCTCTCTTCTTTTCTCGGGTAATTTTCCATGATGAACTTCATATGTTGTTCTTTTATAGGTTACCTCACTATCTTTCACTAATTCTCCTTTTCTAGAGTGATTATTCATGTTACTATTCCCTAAAAGGCCAATAGTTATTTTGCTTATGCAGTAGGCAACCTTCTCTTTCTCAGGTGGGCTTATGTGGTTAAGTTACACATTGCTATATCTGATGAGTGATTCAGAATTAGATAAAAAAAATATTATTCGTGTAATACGTTTATGTCTTCTGGGGTATAAAATTGGCATGGTAAGTTTATTTCCTTAATCTTAGTTAGATTTTCATTGAAACGCTCTTTTATTTCATTCTCTTTCCCTAGGATATTTGTGTTATGGGTTCGTGTATTCTGCTTTTGCTGATAAAAGTGTCAGACACTATTGGCAAATATATACTGTCCTTTTCCCTTAAATGCGTGGCCATGTCTGTCCCTTTGCTTTAGAAGTGGAAGTCACTTGTTTTGGTGCCCTTCTTGCAGGCTAGCATTTCTGACGATGACGACTCTAACTTAACAAGGATTACAATTTCTGGACTATTTCTGAGGTTTGCATCTTATGCGCCTGACATTTTTTTCGACATCCATCTTGTACGCCTGTCTGAATAACAATAATTGTAAGGACTATAGGTCAAAATACTCATCTGTGTTTGTAGGCAATATTTTGAGTGGAAAACTGGAACCAACGAATCTGAAAATATTGAAACGGAAAAGGAGAATAGGAAAACATATGGATTTCTTTCACTATTAGGATTAGCAATATTCAATACTTGATTATTTTGATGCTTATTTGTTAACTTGATGAATGGCAGCGTGCAATTTTCCTAGTTTATAGTAGTAATTGTTATTATATGACCGAATTGTGGTTTTTGTTTCCTGTAATGAAGGGATACCTTCTCACGCCATCCATGTACGTTGGTGCAACCATCAATGCATCCTATGACGAGAGAAGCTTTCCATGTGCCAGAGTTTGGTTAGTTATTGGCACATTCTTGTGAAGACTCAATGTTAGCAATGCCTGATTCGTTTCTCTACTAAGGATTTTTCAATTGTTTGGCAGCTAGGAGCTTTTGTCCTCCAATATATCCATTAGGCGAACAGAAGTGGCAACTAATTGAGGGTACCCCTCTAATATGCCTTCATTCCCTACAGATCAAGCCATCTCCACTCCCACCAGCCTTTGCTTCTCAAACTGTTATCGACTGTCAGCCTCTGATGGTATGTGCGATTCTCTCAATAAATGGCCTGTTAGTTTCTCTATTTATAATTTTTGTTGTCTATCATTTTTATCTGATGAATGATGATCTTTTAATACTTTTCAGATTCATCTCCAAGAAGAATCTTGCTTGAGGATTTTTTCTTTCTTAGCTGATGGTATCGTTGTCAATCCCGGTGATGTTTTGCCAGATTTCTCAGTAAATTCTCTCATTTTCACACTTAAGGGACTAGATCTTACAATTCCTTTGGACGAGACACAAATAAATATTCCTGAAAGCAACATGGACAGTGCAGTCCAGAGCTTCTTTTCTGGAGCAAGGCTTCACATTGAAAGCCTTTTGTTTTCAGATTCACCCTCTTTGAAACTAAGAATGCTGAACCTGGAGAAGGATCCTGCTTGTTTCTGTCTTTGGGAAGGTCAACCAATTGATGCTAGCATTAAGAAGTGGACTGCTAAAGCATCACATCTCTCTTTGTCTCTAGAAACATGTAAAGGAGAAACTGGGTCTCAGAATTCTCACGGATGGAGTGCTGGATTATGTAGATGTGTTGAACTGAAAGATGCTTGCGTTGAAGTAGCTATGGCAATGGCTGATGGCAGTCCACTATTAGAAGTTCCTCCACCAGGAGGTATTGTAAGGGTTGGAGTTGCATGTGAACAATTTTTAACCAACACTTCTGTTGAACAGTTATATTTTGTTCTTGATCTCTATGCTTATTTTGGGAGAGTTGGTGAGAAAATAGCAAAGGCTGGAAAAAGTAAACGACTGATAGATGCTAGGGGGAAATCTTCTAGTAGAAAGCTTTTGGACAAATCTTCTAGTATAAAGCTTATGGACAAGGTTCCTTGTGACACTGCTGCAAGTTTAGCAGTGAAAGACCTCCAACTTCGATTTCTGGAATCTTCTTTAATGAATGTTGAGGAAATGCCTCTAGTGCAGTTTATTGGAGATGATCTGTTCATTAGTGCCACTCATAGAACCCTTGGTGGTGCCATTGTTGTTTATTCCGCTTTACGTTGGCAGAGTGTTGAAATAGATTGTGTGGATGCTGAGGTGCCCCTGGCACATGGAAATGGTTCAATTTTGAATTCTGTTGAAAGTATTCCCTCAATGAGTAGTAATGGATACCCTCAATTAAGAGCTGTATTTTGGATTAATAACAAAAGGAACAATCTATCAAATGGAAATACTCTCTCATTTCCTTTTCTGGATTTACGCATGGAACATGTCATTTCATTGAATGAACAAGACATAGAGTCACATAGTTTGAATGTCTCAGCTTCTATTTCTGGTGTTCGCCTTGGTGGAGGAATGAACTATACCGAATCCCTGCTGCATCGCTTTGGAATACTAGCTCCTGATGGTGGCCCTGGACTGGAACTTTCTAAAGGTCTAGAAAACATAAAATCAGGACCATTGTCTAAACTCTTTAAGACGGGACCTCTTATTGTTGATAATCCAGGAGATGGTATGAAATGGTGCTGAATTTTTCTAGTTGGTTGTGTTTACTTGATGCATAATAGTTTTTTTTTTTTTTTCATGTTCCTCTTTACATATTTGTTGGTTTCTTTTACTTGTAATTTTCTTCTCATCATTACTCCGGTTTTCTCCAGATGGAAGTGCGAATGATGTTGATGGGAAGGAATCAAACTTTTTACACTTGAAGAAGCCAGATGATGTGGATGTTGCTGTAGAATTAAGAGATTGGTTATTTGCTCTTGAAGGGGCTCAAGAGATGGCTGAAAGTTGGTGGTTCTCCAGCCATGAAGATGTAGGCAGAGTTGAGAGGTGTTGGCACACAACTTTCAACAGTCTACGAGTACATGCCAAAAGCAGCCCAACGGATGTTTCTAATGGAAGAACACAATCGAATGGAACACAACAATTTCCTATACAGCTGATTACGGTAAAGAAAAAGTTCTTTCTGCTCTGGATTGGGATTATGAATTTCCCATACTGCTTTCAGGAATGATGTTAGATTATGCTTTGGTGTCTTATATTGGTTAAAGTTGAACACTTGAAATTGAGGAGCAAGAAGATTGAAATGAAGACAAGCATTAGGAAATCCTTGATCTTAATCACACAATTTCACTAAAATTGGATCAAAGTGAATCATTACATCCATCACAAGTTTTAATTCTCTTATTACTCTTAAATTGAATTAGAGATAATTCATTGTCAGGGATATCTAAACTTTCTGCCAAAAGATTCACATCTTTATTTCTGACTCTAGTATAAAGCGTGAGGCCAAAGTGCTTTCTTCTCGAATTTATAGATATATTTTGATGTCTGTACATATTAATCAAGGATCACTTCAACCCAAATGTATAAGCTCATAAAAGAATGAAGGCAGCGAGGAACTTTGACCACTTGGTTATAAGAGCTCCAATACAATCTCAATCTCAAGAATCACTCCATCCCAAAAGATTATATGAAGATTTAGGACTGGCCAGATTACTAATTATAACAAAAGAAATGCATATTGAACTAAACACTGCACATTTACACTTTGCAATGGAAAGCAGATATTGGTTGTTTCTGGTAACATACTTTTGGCTTACTCACTGTTGATTGATTTTAGCTGTTTTTCAATTATTCATTTGTGTGAGCTTATTATTAAGTCGTACTTGGTTCAACCCTGTGCTTACTGAGTTACTGTGACTGGGTTTGCAGGTTGGAGTTCAAGGGTTGGAGATCTTCAAGCCCCATACACGGAAGGACGTTCCCTCATCCATGTTAATTGGCAATGGGATTAAGCAGCCCGCTGACACAGTTGGGGGAGCTGGTCTTGAAGTTCGCTTGGTACTGTGTGAGGAGGACAATTTTGATAATGAAATGACTAACTGGAAAGTGGAAAACGTAAAATTCTCTGTTCAACAACCGGTAATAGGATTTTGATATTTCAAATACATGGCCACTGTCTCCTTTTGTTTGGTTTGCCCCCAATTGAGGTTGTATGACGAAGACTTTGTTATGCAGATTGAGGTGGTTGTAACCAAGGATGAGTTTCAGCACCTTGCTTTTCTGTGCCAATCTGAAATTGACTCAATGGGTCGGATAACAGCTGGGATTCTACGGCTACTTAAGTTGGAAGGTTCTGTTGGCCAGCCTGCAATGGATCAATTAAGCAACTTAGGTATGTTGTCAAATGCTAAGTACATAATTATATTCTTTTAAGAGAAAATTCTTGCTCTTTTAGGTTCCGATAAACAATTTGTTTCATACAGTTAGAAGTATTGTTTCATATGTAACACTCTAGTCCTTATTACAAGTTCACTTAGTCAAAAAAATTTGGTCCTAAATATAAGTTCACCCTAAGAGTCATTAATGACTATTTTCCAAATTTGCCCCTATTGAAAAAGTAGGTGAGAGAAAATGTATAGCATCTTTTTTCAATACTCATTATTAAAAAAAGACAAATTTGGAAAAGTAAATCATTTTAAGACATTAAACGTGTTCTAACTTCCATTTTTTGGTATGAGATTTGGTCAAATTGGACTTATGATAAGGACCAGAATGGTAATGATATGACTGAAACAATTGTCAACAATAATTTTGATCTCATAATAATTGGGATCTGTAGGGTGGAAAAAATTAAGCAGCATTTTTTTGGTAAAAAATTACACACGTCAGATAATCCAATAATTGGTCTTGATCAGCTTCTATTGCGCCATATGTAGGGCTTGATAAGCTTTAATTTTTACTTGGTCTAGTTGAATGCAGCTTTGGTTGGTTTTTTTTAACTTGTTTTGGTTTCTTGGGTCCATCTCTAATACGGTGTGATGACTTGCAGGAACTGAAGGCATAGACAAGATTTTCTTCCAGAGAGAAGGTAGCAGCCGATCTCCATTGTCAACCCCAACCAGTGAAAGTCCAAGCAGAACAAAGAAACGAACTTTAAATTTGCTTGAGGAGGCAGTCATGGATTCACAGGCCAAACTTGATGCTTTAATTACTGAAGTTGGTACTTCAGAGTCTTCCAGTCAGCACCTTAATGCTGTGAATGAAGTCCGTGAAAAGATTGAGACTATGCAGAATCTATTGTTGCAATTGAGGAATCAACTTTAGGAGGATCAGAACTAAAATCATTCCATTCCCATAGGTTATCATTCTTTTGTATATAGCATACAAGTCCCTTTGCTGAGTGTTGTACAAGTTCGGCTGAGGTTGAAGCTCATCATCAGTGTAACATAAAAATTTTGTCCAAGTCTCGCATCATAGAATGAAGAAAGTCATCATCTAAAGTTATAGATTGTCGTGTCTTTTTATTTGGCACTTCAAATGGCGACAGTTCAATGACTTCCAGAATTTCAGACTTTTCGACGAAATAATTTTAGGTATAGTGAGAAATCGTCAACATGAGCCACTCTGAGATTTGAATGTTGTGATTTTTTATTTTTATTTTTCCTTGTTTTTGTTGTGGTTTTTTTTTGGGGGCTTGGTCCTGAACTTAATGAGCGTTCTTATGAACCGTCAAATCCTAAAAACAATCAAATCTCCATTGGTGGCTTGAGATGTATGATCCCTAGAGCCTTTTT
This sequence comes from Acacia pycnantha, assembly GCA_025563575.1. Lineage (NCBI taxonomy): Eukaryota > Viridiplantae > Streptophyta > Magnoliopsida > Fabales > Fabaceae > Acacia > Acacia pycnantha. Next base: position 206,039 of record JAMWYP010000181.1, on the reverse strand, counting down.
GACCAAAAAAAGGGGAGATATTGTTAAGAAAATTAATTAATTAATTACTATTATTATTATTATGTAACAATAAAAATAATTTTTGGGAAATTTTTCCTCAAAATCTCGGGTTCTTGGTTATCTTTGAAGTAGAGCCGGGAAATCGGGTCAAGCCCGTTAGGCTGGCCCGTTTAAGCCCTGGCCCTGTAGGGCTCGGGCTTGAAAAATAAGTCAAATTTGAAATTGGCTCTGGAGGGCCGGCCTTGAAAGGCTTCAGGCTTAATCCGGCCGGTTCGTTAGACCTGTTTAACTGTAGCTTTTCTTTTGAAAAAAATAATTGCCTAGACTTCTGGTTAATGAATGTGTTTATTGGTAATTACTTAGATTTTTTTAGTTTAAACTATAACCCATTTTTTTATGTTTATTATTATTCTGTATTAAAACACATAATTAATTATTATAAATTTTAAAGAAGAAATGTTTTCATATTAAATAAACATATACTTTGGTATTACAATATTATATAAGTAATAAATTATAATTTTTATTTTGTAAAATAAGTACAATTATTTTTATCTGTCAGTAAAATCATGCATGAACGGAAGGAATCTGCAGACACACACAAAATTACGAGAGGGAAAGTCATTTTGTCGGGCATATATAAAACAATTCTTTTGTTTAATATTTTTTGAAAAAAAAAGGAAAAAACATATTTTTTGTGTTTATTTGTTTTTTATTACAAATTAATGAATGTGTTTATTTGTTGAATAATTTATATTGTTTAGATATTAATGTTGATAACATTTATTTGATAGATTAAAACTTTAATGGTTGCAATTTACTAATTATATTTCTTCGAAAAAAATTGAAAGAAAAATAGTTAAAATTTGGAATAGTAATTTTCAGGTCCTGTAGGGCCGGCCCTGGTACTATTAGATCGGGCTTTGAAAAACAAATGTTTTCCTTACCCCCGGTCCTATAGGACCAAGCCCTGTTGAGCCGGACCGACCCTGATTCCCAGCTCTAATTTGAAGTAAGAAAAGTTCTCCCGTAACACATTCCAAATTATTTTGCCTTTAATAATTAATTGTTCAAATTTTTCCCTTGAAAAATATTATATATATATATAGTATCTAGTAATAGTAGATTTAATTCAAATAATGTTAGACCACAGACGAGATAATTCTCCCAAAAATATCTTTTGCATTCATACAAAAGCCCGAAATTTCATCATAAACATAATCCTTTCCACTAAAACTAATACTTGATCCCCCTCCACTCCTTCATATAAGACATTTGGATAGTTGATCTTGACCATAAATATAAAACATAGTTTTTATATTTGTCAATCTTTTTCTAATTTACCCTTATTAATACTCCCTCAACAATAATAAAAGAAGAGAGGAAGTGAGGGAATTAAGGAAAATAGTTAATATTTTTTAGAAAATACATGTTATATCAACTAATTGTTAGAATATTAAAAAATAAATCAAGATCCCTTGATTGTTGCTCCTTAATATTAGAATCTTGATTATAGAAACTTTATTATTTGATTTCCTAGTCTTATTTGTAATACCTAATTTTCCTCCTTTTATTTCTCTTCATTAGCCTATATATTGTAACCTCTTTTCATCTAAATGATACATTACAGAGAGTTTATGCCCCTAAACAATACTAACTCAACTATCTTCCTTAATCTAATCAAATTAGGTAAATATCTCTTATTAAAGACTGGAGGGAGTACAAACAGAGTGGCCATAGAAGGAATATGACCTCCTGGTACGATTTAGAGGTTGCTGCATACTCTGGACTCATTGTTTCGTCACCCAGAGAAATCACTCAAATAATTTGTAGCTTCCCATATTTTCATTCATAAGAATCCTTTCTGCCCCTTTGTAAACCGGTAAAAAGCCAATTTTCCTCATTTTTCATTGCAGTAAGAATATTTCCAACTTGGGGATTGATTAATCAAGCTTAAATACCATCATTCAAGGTATCCATCAAATTGATTTTCAACGGTATAATATGCTGAATATAAATGTTCCATATGCAATATACTATTCAATGATCCAATAGTGACCAATATTAACAGGAAGATGTGTAGAGACCTGTTTAGCATGTATAACAAGAAAAATTTCCAACATCCCAACCATCAGTAACCATCTTCCTCTATCCTGATATTATCACTCCAGTCACAGAAAAGGCTACACCACAGACTCAATTTAGTATCGCAATATGACAACACTAAATCAGCGTTAATCTATAGTTTACTATGTAAAGGCAAACTATGTTCCTCATCTCAGTGACTGGTTATACGAAATCTTCAAATTAAAGCTCTTATGGAGCTTACAAGATTGGATCACATGAAAACCAGTTAGGTTGTGGAATTCGTGACCACGTCCCAACGCCATATAGTCCCATCCTCACAGCAGCTCAAAATAATGCTACAACAAGAAGATGGTTTTCCAATTAAAAAGGAAAAAAAGGCATACTGAACCACAATTTGGGGTATGAGTGCGTCTGTTGAGGAAAATTGAACCGAAATTGGGGGTGTCCGAAGGTTTACCTTCCGTCATAGGACATAGCAGTTTGTCTAATAGGCGATTTTGATTGAGCATGAGACAACCTAAAATGAAAATGAAATGAAATAAATTTTGTTAAGATTTGTCACCGACCAATTCACTTTGACGGCTAGAAAACTTAAGTAGTCAAGTGAAAGAATATGAATAATTATGATACATAATAAGATTCACTAACATAAGCTTTACTTGAATGAATTGCAACAGACCTTGCAACGAGAACAGGAGGGCTTGACTGTAATTCCCAAACAAAAATCTTCCCTTCCCTGTTCCCTGATACACAAAAAGGGAAAAATACCTTCATATATCACACCCAAGGGGGAAAAACAGCTAGGAGTCATGTAATTATCGCTCATTGGCAAAGTACATCATAAAAATAGTTCCATGCCATGGGACTGATAAAAGCCGTGCACTATGAAATGAAATCATATAAAACAGAAATTGCAATTGATTATGTAACTCTTACCAATCGCAGCTGCATTGTAATGGAAATCACAAGAAAACTTGATGAACCATATATCACACTCAGGAACTGGGTATTTCTGAAGGATGTCAGCTACACCCTAAACGAGACCCCAAAAAAAACACAAAAACAAAGGCTTGATTCAAAAACATAATTAGTATAGCCTGAAATTTACTAAAACTAACGAGAAAAATCATGACAGAGCAGAAGAGAATAACTCAAACCTCCCCTGGAGTTTGTTCCTTCACTTTAGGTTCCCACAAGACAATTTCATTGTCAACACTCTGGCAACAATACAATCCATCACTTAGGGAATTAACCAAAAGTATTGCAAAGGCTGGGACATTATAAAAGACCAACTGTGCTAAACCAGTCTTCTAGCAATTAAAACCCTCATTCTCTGGGACTTATAAATACAAAGTTGTCACCCATTTTAAATTCTTCACTTTTATAACAGATTTAGCCAAAGGCCGTCAAAGTCCCATCAATTTCAGCTAGACCATAGTTTCTCCCCACAGCCAAACACGCTCAAATTCCTTCTCTTAAAAAAAATATACCAACACTTATAAGAGCAACCCCTCACCTTTGAGAGGATAAAGTCACCAAGCCACCTATTACAGTCAACGTAATTTGTATGAACTGAAGCAATGAACACCTGAAATTGAATAGTTACAATAAATTTAAATATGTAACATAAAAGTTTTTTTTAATACATGAAATAATTTTTTACTTACAGGAAACTGAACATATTTTGTGGGGAACTTAGAAGGAAGATCTGTCCACGTAAATGATTTCTCTACGTATGTCCAGAACTCTGCAGCAACATGAAGGATAAGACATGATGGAAAAACAGCATATTGGGCATATCATGATCTCAGTAATGCTGTATCATAAAATTTACGATAAAGTTCATGCTACACAGAAGTTACATCATCAACAAGCATTATTAAATTACTAGATAATAGATAACTAGGCAGAGATAGTCACATTCAGAAATGCAAAAGCTAAAATATCATCCAACATCTTTTTGTCAGAAAAAATAAGTATTAAATTTGAATCATACCCTTCATAGACCAAATCTTCACAGTATTGTCCATGCCACAACTAGCAATTCGATATATGTCTGATGGATGGAAGTCCTGCAATAACCAAATATTGTCAGTACTAGTAACATCCAAAATCCTCAACCACACATTCTTTGCACAATATACTTACTACACTCAGAACTTCATTGCGATGACCCCCAGCACCAGCAAATATCAAAATACATATTCCCGTATGAACATTCCATAATCGAACAGACTCATCCTGGTCAATTTTTTACATTATTATGAGAAGAAATAAATAATACTTGAAACAGTTAAATAAAAAGGTCATTCCATTTACTTTGCTTGCAGACACCACAAGTGATGGCTTCAATGGCTGAGTTCTGATTTCGTTTATGGAGTCCCCATGGCCAACAAAACTCTGCAAGAATAACAGTGTCATGTCAGGGGAAAGTAAAAATGTAACATATTTTCAATGATCAAGATATCCAACTTGCTAGAAATCCTTTAAATTCTTAGAATCAAAAGACTGTTAGGCAAAATTCTAAACTAATATCCTACATGGAAAATGAAATTCTTACAATAATCCGGTTCCTTTGCTTCAAGTAGATAGACCAAATTCCATCAATATTATCAGGAAAATGAGTTCAGTCAACTATAGAAAGAAGAAAAATAATACTAGAATGTCTTACAATACCTTGTGTATCTTCTCACTGCCAGCATCAATCACTCGGATTATACCATTGAATCCCCCAGCAACTACATATGGGGCCCCATCAATGTTACATGCCCAACTTACAGTGTAAAAAGACTCATCCTTCTGATCTACAAAACAAATTAAAATTGCATCAATCTTTCACAAGAACCTACTAAACTTTAAGTAGAAGTGGGACAGCAGATGACAATCTCCACTTACATCTTCATCAACGTATGATTGCAAAACAGCTATAACTCCTCCTTCAAGACATTGATAAACAGTAACCTAATTGATTTAAAAAAGGCACATTATTAAAAAAAATTCATTAATAAAAGATTGGCCATAAACTAACTAGAAAGAGATAAGAAACTAGTTGCACTTGTGTTTAGTCAGCATATTTAAAATAAATCAGATAAACACGTGCCAATTTGTATAATATAAGCGAAAGTTAAGTGGCATCATGTGAATAATCTAATGGGATATTAAACAAAATCAAAACGTTAATGTTTCCCCATTTTCCCTTTAATTAAGAAATGACTGCGCCATAGCTAAGGGCAAAATCCATGACTACAATTGACCGAGCGATTCTACATGGAAGGCTAGAAGCTACTCCAGAGACAAGTGAGAAAGAGAAAATCCAACAGCTCCAATTAAGATAACTTTCAATTGTTAATGAATTTTACAGCTTAGATGAAAATTAAAATTTTCATTAAAAGGAAATGAATCCATCCACCACATGCTACTAATGCTAACCAAAGCATCAAACAAGAGAAATATGCGAATAGGAACATAAAAGACTCAAATTTTGAAAAGGAAAAAAGAAAGCACAACAATTAATAACGTTTTGTGAACATTTTCTCCGAAACAAAACAGAGAAAGAGCACAAACCCTATTGCCACCGACGGTAGCAAAAACGTTGAAATAGCGGGAGTCAATGAAGTTGAAAACGACGGCATACAAGGGGCGCTTGCCCTCTTGGAGGCGATTCGTGACCTTGTAGTCCCTCTTCCTCAAAGATGTCAAGGAACCCACGACTGGTTCGCAGCCCAAAGCAACCGGAACAGGTTTGGACATTGCCCCGAGATTCTACAGCGATGATTTCACGCCGAAACTTTCCAAGTAGAGACCTCTCTTGCGGGGTTGCGAAACACAAATGCGCTTCGGGAACCGAGTTCGTGCCTCTCTCTCTATTGAGGGAAGTTGAGTACAGCAGAGCTGCGGACAGCAGCAGAAAACCCACGCGCGAAAGAGTTTATTTCTCAAAGGCGCCGATTTGGTAAATTAAATCTTAGCCTCTCACTTCATCTAACGGATGTAATAAAATGATAAATATAGATGATAAAAGAGAAAATCTTATTTAAAACCCCATGAAATTTCAAAACTTTAAAAGGTCTGTTAAAAAATTAAAACAACACAAAAGTGATAGAGAGGAATATGAGATTTTAAAATTTGAGTGTTTTTACTAAAATGTCCATCTCTTCATCTCTCCCTCTTCCCATGGCTCTCCCTTTCCCCTCTCCCTCTCTATCAATTCCTGTGGTGGCTCTCTTCTTCCCTCTTCTCTCCCTCTCTTCATCTCTTCCTCTCCCTCTGTTTGATGGTTTCCTTTTGCCTTGTGAGAGGTTGTTGTGAACGGTGAGCACCAGTGACAACGTCAATTTTGGAGTTCCTTTCGTCCTCACTTCGGTTACCATCGAAGGTTGAAGAAGCCCGTTTCCAATGAGCTTTTTTAGTTTCCAGAGAAATTTTGTAATTTCCGACTAGTTCATTAGTTTTCGGACAAACTTATGAATTTTCTAGCGAGCTTTTTCAGTTTTCGGTGAAGAGTAATGAGATAGACAAAATCTTTAAATACTGAAAATATGTGTAAAATGATTGACAAAGAGTTTTGGGCTGTGACCAATTAAGTAATGAGATTGACAAAATCCATAAGTACTGACAATATATGTAAAAGGATTAAGAAGAGTTTTAGGTTATGACCAATTGAGTGATGAGATTGACAAAATCCATAAATATTGACAATATATGTAAAAAGATTAACAAAGAGTTTTAGGTTATGACCAATTGAGTAATGAGATTCACTAAAATAGTAATGATTTTGATAAAATTGAGTAATCCTTTTACACATATTATCCATACTTACAGATTTTATCAATCTCATAACTCATTTTTGTCAATATCATTACCCCTTTTACCTCAACTTATGAAGAAATGCTTAAAAACACCTTTTCCGTCAAAAGGGCAAATGACATTGTAATCTAATAGTATGTATGAGAGCTTCTTTTAAGTAAGTTTAAGTAGGTGGGAGTGGGAGATCACGATGCCGCTTATAACTTCAAATCAACAGTTCATGCACCATAATTTTTTTGGAAAAAAAAAAAAAAGTTGCCAAAGGAGCACCAAGTTTCATAGACTCTCTTCTTCATTACGAAAAATTATCATTCAGGCTTCAACAAGCTAACTCACTCTCAACATATGGATAAAAATTACCAGAAATCACATCACAGGTCTATGCAGAAGCTTGACGTGTGTAAAGTGTAAACATGCAAGATCACTGAACCACCCTTTCTAAGAGCAATATATGCAACGTAAATGTCTTAGCATCGTATCTCAAGATGGTGGCTATAAGGGTTCAGAATGTGATTGTGATGCAAAGGCCACGGAAAGATTAGCTTTTGCTCAAAGCTTGGAAGAACATTTCAGTACAGAATTTTCGCTCAAGATAAAATTGTTTCCGAAAGTGGGCAACAAATTTTGTTTGCTTTAATATGAAATGATCCTTTTGGCAGATCAGTGAGTTTCAGGACTGAATCGGAAGGCTTCTTCCATGGCCCTCACTATAGACATAAGCTCGCCTGCTATTTCGAAACTGGCGCCAATTTCGTCGTCGTTCACCGGCAATGGATTCTCCCTCTCTTTCTCGCAGATCACAAATCTACAGATCGGACACTGACCTTGGCTTTTCAGCCATGGCATTATACAATCCTCATGAAACATGTGCTTGCAAGGCGTCACCATTACCTCCTGTTTAGGCACGAAATCGTCTAAGCACACCGCGCAACTCTTTCTCTCTTCGTTCTTTTGCTTGTTCTCCATCTCCTTCAACGCATTCACACCTTTCGAATCTCTGTAATAGAAGCTTAATTTCTTCGCAAGCATTTTTGAACTTGAAATATTTGGTTCGTAGATTTCTTTCTTCAGCTTGCTCAATGCCCTAGATCTGGGATTTTCTATCGCCGTTGGAGCTTGTGTGTCTGATTGGCGTGCGGATCTTCGAGCCGGAACTGATGGCCGGTGAGTTTCTCTGATCCTGTGGTTGAATCCCATTCCTGTATCTCCATTGAGAATGTGCAGTCGTGCTGGAAAACTGTAAATTGCTTCAAGATTAGTGAATTAATCGGGGATTTTTCCCGTCTAACTTCAAATTCACAGGTTCATTCTACTAAATAGCATATTGATATGAAATTTAGAACTAGCGTTTGTCGTCTAATCGAAGAATGAACATTGCAAGTTTAACCTGTCTTCCAGAAATCGTGGATGATTCACTGCATTTGATGTTCTCTCATCCTGAAAATACTGAGAAAAAAATACGAATATGTTAGTGTCTCCAACAATATGAACATTGATTTAGCAAGACTCTGCTTTCATCATTGCTGAATGTGAGTTTCTCGGTGCTTAGATATATCTATGGGCTATGGATAATATGTCTTAAATCAGCATCAATTAGGGGGGCAAATATTACCTTCAAAGAACAGTGTGATAGTAAAATGTTTCTAAGTCTGAATTTCTGACTAATTATTTAGTAGCCTGCAATTTTCCTCAACGTTTGAAGTAATAAGAAGCCAAGAAAAAAGATTGTACTTACAGGGGTGGCTTGTCTGGAAGAAGATCGGTAAAACACTGGCACCTCATAAGAGTCACTACGGTGGAAAATTCCCAAATTTAATGGTCTAAACTTGTACAAATTGAATAGTAATTGACAAATCATCTATATTTCTCTTTGTTATCTATATATTAAGAGTTTTGTATTAATTATACTTGAGCCTTGTCTTCTACACCAAAATAGTTCAAGTTACTTCAGGTTGAGCTTGTATTAATCACTTACACTTCAACTATATGATTTCTATAAAACTTGAAACAGACCAGCATACCTATTTCTTCTTACATGTAAAATGATCTATTTTATTCATGCTCTGGTAATCCCATTTACTCAAGAGCTTCTAAGTTTGTGAATTGTGATCTTACTCAGGTGTACTGTAGAGTCCTGCATGCCTTCTATCTGTCAGATACCGCGGAGGATTCTGTGAATTTGGTGTCGTCTGAACCTGGTACAAGCACCTTAGCTTTACAACTATGATAGTTCAACTTTCTGAAGCTACGAACATGATTCAACGAGAATTCTTTTATAATTTCTTAATGCAAGTTTTGGCTCTTAAATAAATATTATGGGTCATGGATATTTTACCTTGACCTAGCAGCAGCCAGTGGGGCAAATATTACCTCAGCACTTGACATGGAGTTAGAAAAAATGTAGCTAGACAAGCAAGGATATTGTACTTACAGGAGTGGGATGTCCTGAAGAAGCTTGGTAGTACATAGGCACCTCGTAAGAGTCTCTTCTGGAGGGGAAAAAATCCAAATTTAGTGCTATAAACACTACAAATTTCATAACAATAGATACATGCATCTATGTTACTCTTAATTTGTTATAGTATGTTGTAATTACTCAGGTAACGATAAGTATATCTAAACAATTGTTTCAGTGAGTAAATCAAGTGCGAATCATTCAGTTTGTAATATAATACTCTATATCACTAATCATCTCATGATTAGATTACCCCAAAACTTCATCTTCTTCTACTGACAAGCATCTAAGACTATTCATAACAAGTATACATACCATTATCTTCTTACATGTGAAGTGGTCTACTTTGTTCTATTAAGTATATAATTAATGAAAAAAATTCATTCTCTAATAATCTTATTTGACATTTGCTATTGAGTTTGTAAGTTTGTGAAATCTGGCATTACTCAGGTATGCTGTAGAGCCCTGCTTGCCTTCTATCTCCCATATACCACAGAGGATTCAGTGGACTTGGTGTCATCTGAGGCTGGAAATAACCAATATACGAATATTTCAGTGTCTATAACATTAACAATTCAACATCCTGATACTATGAACATGATTTAACAAGACTCTGCTTTTATAGCTGCTGAATAAGTTTCTGTGTCTTAATCTAGCAGCAATTAGCGGAGCAAATATTACTTCAAAGGGTAGAGTGATATTTCATACATCTCACAGTCCAAATTTTTGAATAGGAAAAGAAGATATGGAACTTACAGGAATGGTATGCGTAGAAGGAGACCGGGACAACGCAGACACCTCAGAAGAGTTCCTATGGGTGGGAATTTGGTAACCAGAAGCTCTAACACCAGTTCTGTGAGACTCAGGTGAGAGAGCTGAATTATTGATATTGCTGCTCATTATTTCACTTTCCTCCTCTTGGGTATCTAAACCTTTTTTTTTTCTTACCATAGATGTAAATATGGCTTTTCTTGGCCTTGTTTATTATTCCTGCTGTCATCAAGAAGGTATATTTTTGTCAATGAATTTCTAGCTTTTTTATATGTTATTCTGATGCAAAGTTTGATTCTTCATCCATTTTCAAGATGCTCTCAGCTTGTGGGTGGCCTCTGCAGAGAAATGCCATCCAGGGAAATGGCCAAGGAATCACATTCTTGGAGTGTAGATGGATTCTTCAACTTTATCCTTTTTCTTTGAGAGCAAAGCTGCTTGCCACAAATTTTTGTTCACAACTGAACAGATGGCTCCATTTGAGTTGCAGGGAACATTTTTTTGTCCTCTCTCAAATCCAGCAACTACCTCCAATGTTTAATATAAGAAGGAGATCTTATATTAAAGACAAGAGGTAGTTCATCACAAGCTGTATACATACATGTGTCACAAATTTGCATGGTTACAAACACTTTAGTTGGGGAACATGGGGGTTTTTTGGAGGGGAATCTGGGAAGGATTGTCTCTTTCTAAAATACTTAGTTCAAATTCTAAGTTCTGTCTACTTGCGTTGAAAATATAGAATACTGACTTTTTTTAAAAATAAAATAAAATGTAACTAATTCAAGTCTATATGAGTGGTAAAGCCATAAAAACTTTGGTCGTTTAATTGAATGTTTTGGAGTTTGATTCCTAACTCTTGTGCATAGAGCAAATCAAGTTGAAAGATACTTGCTTTTTGTCTTCACTACCCTGATAGAAATTGGTCCTTACCGTTGATAAAAGATACTCTCTCAGGCCAGACCTTAAAATTTACTTACTTTTAATCAGTGAAAGTCTTTGAAAACTTTATAGGCAAAAAAGACTTTATGTGTTTTTATACTCTGAAGGATTTTATACATAGAAAGAAGGGAGAATTACATTCAGGTCCCAAGGAGGGAAAAAAAATTACAAAAAAGTCCCTTGAAATCACAAAATTACCCAGAAGTCCCAAGAAAATTTTTGTTGTAAATACATACATTTCCTGTTGTAAATACATACATTTTCTGTTGTAAATGGTTTGAGACTTTTTGATATTATTTGTACAGAATTTTTAAATGTTGTTGTAAATACATACTTTTTCTCGTTGTAAATACATACTTTTTCGTTGTAAATGGTCGTGTGTTTAAATGTTGTTGTAAATATATACTTTTCCCGTTGTAAATGGTTTGAGACTTTTTTGATATTATTTGTACGGAATGAAAATTACTTTTCGTGTTGTTGTAAATATATACTTTTCTTGTTGTAAATATTTGTATGTATTTACAACACGAAATGTATGTATTTACAACAAAAATTCTCTTGGGACTTTTTTATAATTTTATGATTTCAAGGGACTTTTTTGTAATTTTTTTTCCTTCCTTGAGACCTGAGTGTAATTCTCCCAAAACCCTAGAAAGAACTCAAATCCTTCTAACCTTTTTTTTTTTTTTTCAAATTGAGACTTTTTCAATGAATTTCCATTATAATATTTAGATTCTAAAATAAGAGTAATCAGAAAATAATTATATTGAATAATAATAATAATATGATAAATTTTATTTATTTCATTTATTCAGAGCCATAAAGGTTAGGCAGGTAGGAGTGGCTTGCTTTCCCAAATGTTTTACAAGGCATGAATCGATTTAAAAATGCAAGGAAAAAGAGGCTTTTGAATTTATGGCCAACATTCTTATGTTTGAATATATGGCAAGTTCAAGTTGAAAAATATTATACTTGGGTTAATAAAAAATGGCATAGCCAACATTTTTCATAATATAAAATGGGTAATACAATATTGGGATAATTAATTTACAAGTCCTTATAGTTTCAACCAATTTTTAATAGAGTCTTTATAGTTTTTCTTCTTTTTATTAGGTCCTTATACTCTCAATTGTTTTTAATCAGGTCCTTGTGGTTTTTTTCTTTTTACTAGGTCCTTATAGTTTTACATGATTTTTAATCAGGTCTTTACATTTATCAATTTAATGTAAAATTAATTAAATAAATAACATTAAATTCATTTAAATGAATAAGTATATAATTATAAAAAGTATATATAAATAATTAATAACAATTATATTTAAATAAAATTATTATAATAACTTAATTTTTATGGAATATTATTATTTATACAATAATATTAATAAATTTCTATCTAATAATATTGTATTTTTAACCAATTTCAACTAATTTTTAAATTGTAATAAAGTTAAAAGGATCTTGAAAATAAAATCGGATGGAAGAGCCCAAATGTCAAAATATCACTTATTAATTTGGGAAAATTACGTTCAGGTCCCCAGAAAGAAAAAAAATTATAAAAAAGTCCATTGAAATCACAAAATTACCTAGAAGTCCCAAGTGAATTTTTGTTGTAAATACATACATTTTCTGTTGTAAATACATGCATTTCCTGTTGTAAATGGTTTGAGACTTTTTTTATATTATTTGTACGAAATTAAAATCCAGGTTTTTAAATGTTGTTGTAAATACATACATTTTCTGTTGTAAATGCATACATTTCCTGTTGTAAATTGTGAGGTGTTTAAATGTTGTTGTAAATATATACATTTCCTGTTGTAAATCGAAGTCCCAAGGGACTTTTTGATATTATTTGTATTAACAACAGGAAATGCATGTATTTACAACAGGAAATGCATATATTTACAACAACATTTAAACATCTGACCATGTACAACAGAAAATGTATGTATTTACAACATCATTTAAAAACCTGGATTTTAATTCCATACAAATAATATCAAAAAAGTCTCAAACCATTTACAACATGAAATGTATATATTTACAACAACATTTAAACACCTAACCATTTATAGCAGGAAATGTATGTATTTACAACAAAATTTAAAAACCTGGATTTTGATTCCGTACAAATAATATAAAAAAAGTTCCAAACCATTTACAACAGGAAATGCATGTATTTACAACAAAAAGTCTCTTGAGATTTTTCTGTAATTTTGTGATTTCAAGGGATTTTTTGTAATTTTTTTCTTTCTTGGGACCTGAGTGTAATTTTCCCTATTAATTTCATATAGAATTTAATGGTAAAAAACTTTAGAGAGGCCCCAAAATTTAGAGGACAACTGACAAGGCGCAATGGCACACCATCTAACAAATCTGCGAACTTTCAGAACCTACAGAAGCCATGGAAGAACCTCGTTTGCTCATAGCGATGTATCTCTGGCTAGCTATTGGCTACATAACCCCATGTATCCAACTCTCAAAACAAATTAGCCAAAAGAGGACACAAAATCTCCATCTTCATCCCCCACAAGAACACTTACGTTGCAGCATTTGAACCTTCATCCTCATCTCATCACCAACATACCCCTCACTGTTCCTCACGTTGAAGGTTCCCTCATGTATAACTGATTAAAGTTTAAGGGGTTTTGTGAAATTAATAATTTACATAGAATGTCACGACGTGACATCTATTAATATGACATGACAATTTCCCTTAAAAAGATAAGGGTTAGTTGACGACAGTGGTTAATAATAAAAAAATTAAAGATCAGTGAGTTAATTTTAAACTTTGAAATGTTAGAGGTTATATATAGCTGGCCTAATAAAGTTTAGAGGAGTTTTGTATGATTTAGTCTATTAAGAATCCAAAAACAAGTTCTTTTATTGCATTTTATTAGTATAGAAAAAATGATTTTCAAAACCCCTAATCATGTTTTTATTACATTTTCATGGCATTTAGTTTTCTAAATAGTTGAAAATAAGGCTTCCTAAGAGAGACGACTCGGGTGTTGCACTAACTGCAATCTTTGGATACAAATATTTTTTCTTTTAACCCTAAGGCACTAAGACAAGTGTAAACTCTATCGTTGACTTTGGATAGATCGAGCTGGTTGCTCATCACAATTTTGATGACAACCCACATCTCATAAGATCTGGGTTTTTTAAATTCGATCGGAATGATTCAGATTTTTTTTTTCAACTGAAAAAATTGTAAATAAAAAAAAAAAACTTTTGAAAAGAAAATAATAGCTAATAGTAGATTATGTTATTTTAGATTCTATTTCTATTAAAATAATTTTTTTTAAAAAAATGATCCCTCCATCCTATCAAATATGATGGTCCAGGTCTGTTGAGGTTTAAAACTCTTTTCAACATATTGATGCACATGTACACGTAGCAATGTTTCCATAGTTTGCTATGGGTCACCTAACGGCATATTTACAATTATCCAATAAGTTAGCCGAAAGAGGACACAACATGAACTATAACCACATCAGTTGTTGTACTCGTGTATGTTTAGCAACTTTTGCATCAGCTCAAAAGCAACAAAATATAATTTTATAATGTTTAGCAACTTTTGCATTAGTTTAAAAACACAACATGAATCACAACCACAACATCAAAATGCTAGCCGTCATAGTACAAAAACATTCATATATGTAACATGAACAAACAATATCTCACATCTGTTGCTAAACATTTCTAAACATCTCCCTGTAAACCATATTGATAGCTTTATGCGTTCCATCTTTATTCCCGTCTTGTATAAGAATCTTCAAGGCCTGCAATATTGTTAACTCTTGATAAAAACAACATAAAATTGTCCATGTGTGAACACTGGCTTCGATAAAAATAACACAACATTTTGTAATAATTAACCCCGTTCGAACTTATCATTTAGAAGACATTCACGAATTGATAAAATACAAGTTGTTGCACTTCCCTTGAGTTTCTCAGCTCGCAAAGCGTCCCTCTTACGCTCTCTTCGGCTTAAGGTCGAAGGTCAAGCTTGGACAAGGTGAGGGAGAAATTGTTGTATGAGGTCCAGTGACACCATAGTTTGGATAAATGGAGAAGATGAGGGTCGTTCGCATACAGTCTTCGACTTCCCCCAGGTGTAAGGGTCCCCTATGGAACAATAGAGTTGAATGTATGTGGAGATTGGAGAAGGCACCTGCTTACTTGCCTGATAGCAAAAGAAATTAGGGAAAATTATAATAATGGACACAAGAAAAATAATATTTATTAAGAAGGATCATAAAAGTAGTAATTATTTTAAAAGATCAAAAATTAAAACATTAAAATAGAAAGACTAAATTACCCTTAACTAGATTTCATATATCCTCCCTAACTAAATTAGAACCTAATTGATAGATAATAACAAGTAAAGACCCAACCAATCAACAGATGCCTTCACCCTTCCGATAAAAAGAGAATCAAGAGGAGACCCGAGTCCTTAACGAGGTTGCTGTAATAAATTTTGTCAAATCTAGAAAACGAAGCAGCATCAAGAGGAGCTAGGTTTGCATTGGAAGAGTTCATGTTGGAGCAGCATCTCTAGAGAACCTATAAACTTATTTGGGTTCTAGATATTATTCCTATGGATTAGTTTTGCTTAATTTTATTTCAGTTTATTTAATCCTGTCTTTATTATTATTGCTTATTGATTGATCATCATTGAGCATGCTTTGGAGATTTAGAGTTGAACTTGAAAGAGAGAATCTTAAATTGACCTTGGGATTAAATAATGTGGAATTAGGTTTTAATCTAATTTGTGTCCAGGATAGACATATACCTAGAAACTCCGCATAATCAAATTAGAGTGAGCCCGATCTAAAACTCATCTTATTTAGTTGTGTGAGGCATTACATAAAATTAATTGAAGTAGGTATATATAAATGGACCGAAAGGCATTTATAGACATCAATACGCTAGGTTAGCTAATTTTTCTTTCTCTTCCCACCAATTCCGTGTACCAAACGGGCCCTTTAATCCTTAGCTAACTTCAAACGATCTGGTTAAAGATTTTTGTTCTTTAAAATTGTTTATGTGAAACTTTAATGGTTTGTCGCTCATATAAGATTGTAGTGGGCGGCCGGGTTGGTTTATATCTCTATCAGCACTCTTGTCTTTTTTAATTTTATCTTTCGTAATAAGATAATGAGTGGGACACGTATGATATTACTTTTGTCTCCATTACCGTTTTCTCAATTTTGAACTAATTTTAAATTTTTAATATATATGGGGCAGATCAGTGGTGGACCCAGCTTTTAATATTTATGTGTGCACAATTGCTGCCCCGAAATTTTTTTTAAAGAAAATTTTTAAATGCATTTAAAACAAAAGAATATGGACAACAAAAGAAAAGGAAACTTCAATTTAACATAGAAAAATAATAATCAAGAGTCAATTAAGCTATTACAACAGAATGATTACAAAAGCATTCTTCGATTTTTCATTCCTTGAAATATTGCATTATATCTTCATCATCAATTTTATCAAACGTATTACGTTCAACATAAGTGTGTCAAGAGTTCTCTAAGATCATGCAATGTGAGTTTAAAATGTTTACGATAGGAGAATCAAATTTCTTCTTAGGACTTCGAATCAAACAAATATATTTAATTTATAATTTTAAAAAATATAAAAAAATGGAAATAGTGGCTGGTTTTGAAATCATAGATAAAAATACTGTTGCATGTGTTTTTTGCTCGAACTGGTGACCATTTAATCTATTGTCCATTGATCTACCACTGAGCTAGAGACCCTGATGTTAACAGATTTCAGCTAAAATATATACATATCCTAAAATCTTCTGTCTGCACTTGCAGACACCTACACCAATGTGGGTCCGCCACTGGGGCAGATCATATAGAATACTACATTCTCTCCTTAATATATAAACTAGTTGTTAGTATAAAAATATGATATCATTTGTACACTACTATATATTAAGAACTAAAAATAATAATAAATACGAAACAGTCTAATCAATCTCTTATTTTTAGAGTTTAGAGGCTTAATTCACTTTTTTTAACCCATTAAAATCAATTGAGTACATCTTATGTATTAAAGACCAAAAAGTATCATATTTATTATAATAAATTGTTGTCACATGCTTCCAGGTTGTCATTGAATTTTGACCCATCAAGATGCAGCAATACCTAATTTAATTTTAATCTTAAAAAATATCACATCCTCTTTTTTCATCTTTTATTAATTAATCTACCAGGATCAGGATCACGTGGTCATCACATTCTTTATTTGCAATTCTCCTTAGATCAAGTAAGATATCGTGATTTGGGACTCTCTTTCAAGAGAAGTCTCTCATAAATCTCTAGAGTTAGACTTAATTTTTAATCATCCTCAAATAATGTGAATACAATAATACATGTTTCTTCGTTTTCTACGTTGTATTTTTTTAATTGGTATTGTTTACAGTGACATCATATGTGTATGTGAATTATATCAGTTCTGAATAGGCCACATGAAACCTAAACCAGAGATTCTCAGAACATAATCAACGACGCCATGGAAGAAGCTCCTATGCACATATCAATGTATCCATGGCTAGCTCTTGGTCACATAAGCCCATATGTTCAACTCTCAAACAAATTAGCCCAAAGAGGACACAGAATCTCCATCTTCATCCCCACAAGAACACTGTCCAAGTTGCAGCATTTGAACCTTCATCCTCATCTCATCACCTTCATACCTATCACTGTTCCTCACGTTGAAGGACTCGTTCCTCATGGTGCAGAAACAACCTCAGACGTGGATCCATCCCTAATACCGCTTCTCATGACTGCTATGGATCGTACCCAGAAACAAGTGGAGGATCTCCTGATTCAGCTAAAACCCAACATTGTTTTCTTTGATTTCACCCACTGGCTGCCAGATCTGGCGCGACGACTGGGAATCAAATCGGTTCGATACATGATTACCGGTTTAGTAGCGGCATCTTATCGCCAATCCAGAGAAAATCCATCCGATGACGGGTTTCCGGATAAGTCTATCAGGCTTCACAAGCATGAGGAGAAAAACTATGAGAGAATCAAGGAAATGGAATTTGGAAATGGTGTTCGCTTCCTTGATCGGCTTGAATGGGGCGCGAGGTCAGCAGACGCTATCGCGCACAGAAGTTGCAGAGAATTAGAGGGTCCTTTTGTGGACTATCTAGAAAAAGTGAGGGGC
Source organism: Acacia pycnantha (assembly GCA_025563575.1). NCBI lineage: Eukaryota > Viridiplantae > Streptophyta > Magnoliopsida > Fabales > Fabaceae > Acacia > Acacia pycnantha. Next base: position 187,783 of record JAMWYP010000181.1, on the reverse strand, counting down.
AAACGTATTTTGCTCTCAGGACCTGTAATACCAGAGTCACAAACCTCAACTTTAGAGCCAAAATGGGATCACTGGCTTGCAGGATTCAAGCATGGTTCTGTCATTTACTGTGCTTTTGGAAGCGAATTCGATTTCGAGCTTCCTCAATTCCAAGAATTGTTGCTCGGTCTTGAGCTATCAGGTATGCCATCGTTTGTACACTTGAACAAGGTAATACTATATATAAACTAATAACCTGGAGTCACACAGAAATGAAAGACGCCTTATAAAGATGAGATTAATTTAACGAACTTCCCTTCAACCAAACCATACTTGAATTTACAGTTTTCTGATCCCATTAAATAAATCCTAAATTTAAACACTGGTGTAGGGATGCCATTTTTCGTAGCAGTGAAACCTCCAAAAGGATATGACTCAGTAGAAGCAGGTTTTCCAGAGGGATTCGAAGAAAGGGTGAGAGGAAGAGGAATAGTACACGGAGGGTGGGTTCAGCAACAGTTAATATTGAAACATCCATCTGTTGGCTGCTTCATTACTCACTGTGGTGCTAGCTCTATGTTAGAAGCACTACTCATCCAATGTCAGCTGGTTTTATTACCCTCTGTTACTTCTGATCAGATGTACATTGCAAGGTTGTATGGCCAAAGCTTCAGAGCAGGGGTTGAAGTGAAGAAAGGAGAAGAAGATGGACTCTTCACAAAGGAGAGTGTGTGTGAAGCAGTGAAGAGTGTGATGGATGAAGAGAGTGAGATTGGTAAAGAGGTCAGAGCAAATCATGCTAAACTCAGAAACATCTTGCTCAGTGACAACTTTGAGTCCAATTATATTGATAATTTTTGTCACCACCTTCAAGATTTACTCAAATGAGAGATCATGTTGCAGTGGGTTAGCTAGCATATGCAGTGAGAGATCATGTTGCAGTGGGTTAGCTAGCATATGCAGCTAAGTGCCAAGCGTATGTACATGTTTGTGGGCCGGAAATGAAGTAACTCTGTTTGTGGTTTAGATTTTCCTTATCTTGTGCAAATAAAATTGTTTGTTTTGTGCCAACTTATGGTTAATTTGTTATTGATTAATAATATTTGTATGTGTTTTTCTTTTGGTGTGAACCTAAAATATTCCCAACTCATTTGAACTGAAACCTAATCTCTATCAGACCGGAGTATTAAGATTAAAGCTCTCTCATTAAGTGCGCTTCTTGAAATTTGAACTTATTTGTTTTCACCTTTCATATGACTTTGGTCTCGTTTCTTCTAATCATATATTATTGTATTAACCACATAAAAACAATATGTTCATACAAACTATAACTCACTTGAGTTTAACAATGATCAACCTTCACTTAAGGATAATTAACAACTAATCCTAATTTTAGGGATGTAGGAGGGATTTCTATCTTTAAAGAAAAAGACTCATATTAACCCCTCTCTTGACATCAATGACATGGTGTGTGTAACATCCCAAATTTTGGGATTTGGAATTTGAAATATTATATGGAAATCTGATTATGAAATTGGCCAAAATAATTATATAATGAACAATTGGAATTTTTGGCCAAAATAATTATATAATGAACAATTGGAATTTAAGGCCTATATTCCTTGAAATTTTGGTAGAAGAATAAATTTGAGGAATATTTAAAATCGATATTGTATGGCCTAGAAAAGTTAATTGAGATAGGAAAAATCTTTATATGGGATTAAGGATTTATTTTGAATTTATTATAATAATATAAATTTCAAAATTAAGGAGATAAAATGATAATTTTATATTGGGCAAAGTTAAAGCCCAATTTAGTAAAAAAAAACAAAGGGGGCATACTCTCTTCACAATTCATTCTTACTTCATTAATTCATTGGGCCAAATCCATTTTCATCTCATTTAGCCCATTTATACAACCCAGACCATACTCCATCACTTAACTAAATAATCATTTGGGCCAACTCACACTCATCCATTATTTTTGATTCAGCCCAATTGTCCATCTCCACCACCAGATACAACACGCATAAACAACACACACACCGTAGCCAGGTGTGCGACGCGGGTCGGATCCGGATTAGTCCGAGTAAAACTCTGGTGAACTGGGTGGGCAACCAAAAAAAAAAAAACACACACACACACTTCACTTCATTCTCATTCCCACTCTCCTCTCCTCCAAACCTCACGGCCCATGAATGATATACACTACCCAACCCATTGCTAATTATCCATCACAGCCCTTTTGGCATTTAGCCAACTACAACAAAAGAAAAAGACCCCGGGTTCAACTGGCAATGGGGTTGGACTTCCTCACCTCAAAGGAGGGGGTTCGATCCCTGCGTTGGTCAAGGCGCTGGGGGAGGCATCCTAGGGGTCTAGGAAGCAGTGGAAACACTGCTAGAGGTGGAAGTATGTGTACTCTCTGTCCAGTATGCCCTGTGGATTGGGCTCTAAGCGCCCTACCCTTAGATTGTGGGTGAGCCCAACCCCTTTCCTAAAATTTTTATATCAAAAAAAAAAACGAGGCCAAAGTCAACTCATATGCGTCCGATTCATGGTTGAACTATGAAAGATCGATGAAAGAAGACAAAAGATGACGTGCTGATAGAGATAGTTATAACCAAGATATATAAGACCAACCACAAAGTTTCACACCAAAAATCTAAACCAAACACTTTATTTAGTGTGCATATATATTAATCTATGCTTACACTTAGCTTGAATTGAACAACATGGATGATCATTCGAGTAAATCTTGACGCAGGGTAAGAAAAATTGTCGATATAATTAATTGGACTCAAAGTTGTCGCTGAGCAATATGTTTCTGAGTTTAGCATGATTTGCTCTGACCTCTTTACCAATTTCACTCTCTTCATCCATCACACTCTTCACTGCTTCACACACTCTCTCGTTTGTGAAGAATCCATCTTCTTCTCTTTAGCAACCTCCATGTACTATCCCTCTTCCTCTCACCCTGTCTTCAAATCCCTCTGGAAGACTTGCTTCTACATATTCATAGCTTTTGCTGCTATAAAAAATGGCATATACCTATAACAGACGGATAACAAAACTGTAAGAATTTTGGCCATACTTAGAATCTGACCGTCTCACTGAATTACACACACGAAACCGGGATCCGATCATGTTACACAATAAATACACTAAAGAGAGGAAGAGAACAGAATACTCTAATGAGAAAATCTTTTTAGAGGAAGAAGAGCGTCATTTTGTGTTATATTCATATGTCTTACTCCCTCAATCCCACGTTCTTTACTTAGCATCGCTTAAAATTGTTGAGTCAGTATATTCCGTTAAGTCAAACTAACGGTGTTAATATTAAGGGACCAAACGTGTATTTTACAAACTTAAAGGACTAAAATGATATCAGAGGCAAACGTGAAGGACCAAATGTATACTTTAGCCTTTTTTTATAAAGATTAAGGAAGTTAAATAAGTTACTTAATCATATCATATGTTATGTATCCTTAGATTCTATATAAGTTTATAAATTAGTCAAAATAGTTTAGAATTAAAAAAAGATAAATATAAATGTTTTAAAGTAATTTAATTAACTTCCTTAATTTTTCTAAAAAATCAACTTTATCTTATATTTATGATCAGAGGAGAGAGTATTTAAGTGCGAGACGATAAATGTAGGGGGAGTACTTAATTAGAGATAAGTGCGGAGGGATGCATGTGAGGCTGGATAATGCATGTGAAAGCCAGAGGATTTCTCCTAATTTAATTTTGTGGTCATTACTTATATTGCTGGTTTAGATTAGCTTATTTTAATTAAGTTTACGTGAAATAAATATATAATAAAAATAATTTTATTTTCTAAAGGATAACAATACTTATTTTAAGCTAATCTCGACCCATGTGCATAGACCGACGTATGCGAATGAAAAAAAAATAGAGAGATGCATGTGAGCGCCAGACGATTTCCCGGTTTACATGCAATATTACAAAGAAAATTTGACGGTTAATGGAGGAAAAAAGAAGCAAAACATACAATACACGAGTCCCCGGTTTCTCTCATAATCGCCTCCTCTCATTATCCTTCATCATCGCTATCTGGACCGTCCAATTTTTGATCCAACGATCCAGAGAGGATTTCCGAAAAAAACCGCTTTTGGTTTTTCGGAAATTCCCTCTGGATCGTTGGATCAAAATTGACGACCCAAATGTTGATACTTGAGGGATAATGAGAGGGGGGATTATGAGAGTATCTTCTCCCACAACACACAAGGTGGAAGGAGACGCACATGTAGGCACTAAGCTGTCATAATATTTACTCCATTCGGTCTTAGATATAAGACCAAGTTGACTTTTTTGGAGAGATTAAGGAAGCTAATTAAATTACTTTAAAATATGTATATTTGTTATTTTTTGTCTAAACTTTTTTTCCTAACTTATAAACTGATATACTTCCTCTGGTCTTAAATGTAAAACAAATTTTGTAATGCAAATTACACTATAATCATTGTCTTATATTTAAGACTAAAGGAAGTATAATATAAGGATACATTGATATGATTAAGGAACTTATTTAATTTCTTTAATCTCTTAAAAAAAGTCAACTATTTATATTATATTTAAGACTTGATATAATATAGGTGTTGTATAATCCCCACATTTTATATGTCATGGAGTGGCAAGTCCGTTGACTTTGGATGAAACAGCTGGGGGCCATCAAAATTTTAATGATTACCCAAAACTCATTAGATTTGGACTTTTCATATATGATCTAGACAGGTTGAGACTTAATTAAACTTTTGATTAGAAAAATATCCCGAATATTGGAGGTTCGGATTTAATTATACTTTTGATTCGAAAAATATCCCGAATATTGGAGGACAGCGGATTCAAAAAATTAAAGGTGAAAAAAAATAAGAAGATTGACTTGGGGGCACGTATGGATTTAGAAAACACACACATATCTATAAAAAAAAGGGTAAACTTTAATTTGGGTAATGGATGGTTGATGATAGGCTAGACACGAGCAACATGCTAGTTAAAAATTCGATTTATCACTGCGATTTTACGTTTTTACGATTTTTTTTCATTAAAACGATTTTACTAATTTTCCAAACGCTTTTATATTTTTACGATTTTTTTACGTTACGATTTTATATTTTACGATTTTTCATTCTCCTTCTCTTTTCAACTTGAGTGGGACAAAACAACATCTCAATCGCGAACATAAGCTGATGCGTTGCCTCAATTTCATATTTGAACGGATGATCTGATGTACTATCCCTCAACAAAATATTCAATGCCTCCAATGAATCAGAAAAACCCTGTACTTTTTGAAGCTTGTAAATCTGACATACCTCAAGCCTTGTTTTAATAGCCAAAACCTCTGCTATTGCCATCGGAAAAGTCCCAATATTCTTCATATAAAGGATCTTACACAGCGTGCTAGCTGGATCATGATATAAGAGTTAGTTGGAATCGGTTGAATTTGGTTTTCAATATAATACTTCGATTCATTTTACCTCATATTTATCCACTGTACTATCATATTTACGAGAAAATGCCATATGCTTTCAGGTTGTCTCACTGACATTTGACTAATTAAAATGCAATACCTAATTTAACTTTAATCTTAACGGACATCTTCTACTTTAATAATATCACATCCTCTTTCTTCATCTTTTCTTTCTCTTGTTGGAGGGATCAACCAGGATCCCGTGGTCATCTCACATTCTTATTTGCAATTCTCCTTAGATCAAGTAAGATATCGTGATTGATGACACTATATGTATATATATACTATACCATTCCTGAATTGGCCACAAGAAACCAAAACCAGAGATTCTCAGAACCCAATCAACGACGCCATGGAAGAAGCTCGCATGCACATAGCAATGTATCCCTGGCTAGCTTTTGGGCACATAAGCCCATATGTTGTACTCTCTAACAAATTAGCTGAAAGAGGACACAGAATTTCCATCTTCATCCCCACAAGAACACAGTCCAAGTTGCAACATTTGAACCTTCATCCTCATCTCATCACCTTCATACCTATCACCGTTCCTCATGTTGAAGGACTTGTTCCTCATGGTGCTGAAACAACCTCAGATGTGGATCCATCCCTAATACCGCTTCTCATGACTGCTATGGATCATACCGAGAAACAAGTAGAGGATCTCCTGATTCACCTAAAACCCAATATTGTTTTCTTTGATTTCACGCACTGGCTGCCAGATCTGGCTCGACGACTGGGAATCAAATCGGTTCAATACTGGACTTCTGGTTTAGTAGTGACAGCTTATGCCAAATCCAGAGAGATTCCGTCTGATGGGTTTCCTGATAAGTCTATCAGGCTTCACAAGCATGAGGAGAAAATGTTTGAGACGATGAAGAAAATAGATTTTGGAAGTGGTGTTGGCTTCTTTGCTCGACATAGATCGGGTGCAAGGTCAGCAGACGCAATTGCGTATAGAAGTTGCAGAGAAATAGAGGGTCCTTTTGCGGACTATCTAGAAAAAATGTCGAGGAGACGCATTTTGCTAACAGGGCCTGTAATACCACCAGAGGCACAAACCTCAACTTTAGAGCCAAAATGGGATCAGTGGCTTGCAGGATTCAAGCATGGTTCTGTCATTTACTGTGCTTTTGGAAGTGAATGCGTTTTAGAGCTTTCTCAATTCCAAGAATTGTTGCTCGGTCTTGAGCTATCAGGTATGCCATCATTTGTACACTTTGAATATCGTAATACTATATATAAACTAATAATAATAATGTGAAGTTACACATCGGCTAGAGAGAGAAATGAAGGATGCGGGCGTTTTAAAACTGAGGGATAATAGAGCCCAAAACATTGTGATGTTATAATAAATAGAAAAGACTTGATTATTTTTATTACTTATTGAGAGATTACTTTAATTAGCTTCCCTTCAACCAAACCTAGCTAGCTATCCTTAAATTCACTGCTTTTTGATCCATTAAATAAACCCTAACTTCAAACGATCTGGTATAGGGATGTCATTTTTTGCAGCAGTGAAACCTCCAAAGGGAAGTGACTCGGTAGAAGCAGGTTTTCCAGAGGGATTCGAAGAAAGGGTGAGAGGAAGAGGAACAGTACATGGAGGGTGGGTTCAGCAACAGTTAATATTGAAACATCCATCTGTTGGCTGCTTCATTACTCACTGTGGTGGTAGCTCTATGTTAGAAGCACTTCTCAGCCAATGTCAGTTAGTGTTTTTACCCTCCCTTCCTCCTGATCAGATGTTCAATGCAAGGATGTACGGCCAAAGCTTCAGAGCAGGGGTTGAAGTGGAGAAAGGAGAAGAAGATGGACTCTTCACAAAAGAAAGTGTGTGTGAAGCAGTGAAGAGTGTAATGGATGAAGAGAGTGAGATTGGTAAAGAGGTCAGAGCAAATCATGCTAAACTCAGAAACATCTTGCTCAGCGACAACTTTGAGTCCAACTATATTGATAATTTTTGTCACCAGCTTCAAGATTTACTCAAATGATTATGATCCATGTTGTTCAAGCCAAGCGAATTTATCGGATTAATTATGCACTCTAAATGTAAAGTGTTTGGTTTAGATTTTCGTTTCCTTTGTATGTTTGTGTGAAACTTTGTAGATGGTCTTATCTATTGCAATTGGTAATTATAATCAGAACTCGTCTTTTTCATAATACAACCATGAGTTGGACGCATATGAGTTGACTTTACTGGCCTCGTTTTCTTAATTGGACCAATTTTGAAGTTTTAATATATGGGGCGGACCAATTTGACTGACATGCATGTTTGTAACATACTTCCTACCATTCCAAATATAAGTAAATTTTAACTCATTCACATACATGTATTCATTAAAACAATTAAAAACATTGAATTTATCATAAAATAATAAGTGATTATGAATATTATCCTTATTAATTACTCTTCTGGTCCTCTTTATAAGACCAAAAAAAAAAAAAAAGAGAAATTTTTTGTGTCTTATTTATAAAGCACCTTATTAAATTTGTTCATGTGAATGTATAATATTACCCTTAATTTTACGTTAAGCAAATATATCAAAAGGGTTTTATTTTTTAAAAAGCATAACAAAACTTAGTTTAAGCTAATCTCGACCCATGCATAGAGCGACGTATACGAATGAAAGAAATTAACAGAGAGATGCATGTGAGCGCCAGACGATTTCCCGGTTTACGTGCAATATATTTTCCAGAGAATTTGACAGATGGAGAGGCACATGGAGACATGGAGCACTAAGCTGTCATAATAATAGTAGTATGTAGTACTGGCTCTGATCCTAATTATAAGATAAAATTTATAGTGTTAATTGTACTACAAATAGGACTGGAGAGAGTAATATATATAATCCCCACGTTTTACATGGACTTGCAAGTCCGTTGACTTTGGATGAACAGCTGGGTGCTCATCAAAACTTTGACAAGAAGCCAAACCTCATAGATATGTATGATATGGATGATTCAGATTTTTTTTAACTGATAAATTTTAAATTTTAAGTACTAAAATAACCTTCAATTTTTATCAAAAGTGGAAAAGTAACTATAAACTTTTAAATTTGGGGTAAAATCGTTAAACCCAACCAACTTCCATATATTACAATGGGGAAAATTAATCCTTTGGCCCTTAAAGTTTTGACTCACTTATAACTCAGTCTCTGAACTTTTGACTCGCTTGCAACTCAGTCCTTAATGCTTATGAGTCATCCTATGTGGCAAAAAAAAATTAAAAATTAAAATATTGTTAAAAATTACTTAGGTGGATTATATATAAATTAAAAATAAAAACAGCGTCTCTATCCCAACTAACTCACATCCCCCCTCTGCCTCTATTTTCCAAAATATTGTTCATTTGATCATAAAGACATGTGAGATAAATTTTCAAAATTGGATGATACTTCGCTATTGCGAACAATTCTTAATTTGAAAAACTCAGCGGTATTTTTAAAGAAAGACATTTTAAGCTCAATAATTATGACAAAATTCTTAAATAAAGTTTAAAAATATATAATAAAATATGGATTTGTCACCCAACAAAGTTTCTGGAAAATAGAGGGAGAGGGGTGCAAGTTGGTGGGGACAATGACGCTTTTTTATTTTTTTTTAATTTGTGTAAAATCCACTTGAGCAATTTTTAATAGTATTTTAACATTTTTTTTTTCAAATAGGATGCATGACTCAGAAACATTAAAGACTAAATTGCAAGCGAGTCAAAAGTTTAGAATTTGAGTTATAAGTGAGTCAAAACTCTAAAGGCTAAAAGATTTTAAATTTGTCTAACTAATAAATGTATTTATAGTTTGTATAAAAAATGCATTTATGCTCATTTTCTCGTCAATTAATTTTATACATTTCATTAATTAAAACGTTGACTCATTCCTTTTATTTTCTCACATGATTTTTCCCCCACATTCTTTTCTACCATTTTTCTCATTGTAACTCTTTTTTACTTATTCATAAATAAAGACATATTTAAAAAAAAATATTTCTTACGTATTTATTACTTTTAACTAATTTAAGTTATATTCTGAGATAACACAATTTAATTTAAAGGGCCTTATATATATGGACAAAAGGAGTAGAAATTAAAACATTTAATCAATTGACAACTTTGCCCCTCCTGCAATATGCTTCCTCTCTAATTATCAGAAAACTTTAGGGGAAAAAACTATGATTTGAAACTAGATGGACTAAAACCAAAATTTGATTAAATTTTAAGAACCAACAACTCGAGAAAATGCTTGCAAACTCTCCCCCTACTCAAGCCAGTAGTACAAGTATATTTGCTTCAATTTTAAATAATACAAATATCTACTCCACAGTACATGTAAATTTTAATTCTTTCAAATGGATTATAGGCTCCTCTCATACTATCAAAAAGGGTAGAGGAGTGTACAAATACTTTAAAGTGAACTTGAGGACCAGATTTGGAGCAAAGATACCCGTGAAACTTTCAGACTCCTTGACAAGAACAGTAGGTGCAGAAAACAAGAAACCTTGCTAATTATTGTGCTTATGTTGTTAGGACCACAGTCTCTTTTCATTATAGTACTGAGTGGAAGAATATTTATGAACAATATAAAGATGAGATATGATGATTTTGAAAGTAAAGATATACTCTTCCCATATATATATATATATATATATATATATATATATTTTCATAACAAATATTTATGTTGATATGTATTTTAGGACAAAATTGAATATTCTAATGCAATCAATGAAGAGAAGTTGAAAACAACTTAGTTACATCCCTCCAATTTCTAAAGGCATTTTTCAAGTTAAGTGTTATAGTTTTTTTCAACTTCTCTTCAGTAATTGCATCAGAAGGTTCAAATTTGTCCTAAAATACATATCAACATAAATATTTGTTATGAAAACATAAATAAACAAAGATGTATATAAATATTTGGGATACTTTCAAAATCATCTCATCTTTATATTGTTCATAAATATTCTTCCACTCAGCACCATAACGAAAAGAGACTATGGTCCTAACAACATAACCACAATAATTAGCAAGGTTTCTCGTTTTCTGCTTCTTTGCTCTTGTTAGGGAGTCTGAAAGTTTCACTGGTATCTTTGCTCCAAATTTGGTCCTCAAGTCTATTTTAAAGTATTTGTACACTCCTCTACCCTTTTTGATAGTATGAGAGGAGCCTATAATCCATGTGAAAGAATTAAAACAATTAAAATGTATATGTGATGTGGAGTAGTTATTTGTATTATATAAAATTGAAGCAAATATACTTGCATTACTAGCTTGAGTAGGAAAGAGTTTGCAACCAATTCCTCAAGTTGTACTTGTAGTGATCGAGATGAAATTACACATCTTGACTGAGGTGTAGAGAAAGTAACTCCACTACTTGTATCACCATGTAGTCTAAAGGAATGATTTTTTCCACCTCGACCTCCCTTTATTCTTGACATATCCTGCAAAAATGTGCAACATTTAATTAAATTTTCAGCAAGCAGAAAAAAGTCAAAAAGAAAATTTTAATTATAAAGGATGTTTAATTTATAAAGACTCAATGAAAAATTTATATGTAAACATTTCATGAAATTTTTTAGATCAATGCTTATTTCAATAAGAAAATAGGAAAGAAAAGCATAGACAACAAACAAGAAAGTAAATAAACACAAAAGAAGTACAACATGAGATTCTAATGACATATGTATTTTATATGTAAACATAAAATTCTAGTAAGATTTGTATAATTAGTAAGCACAGCTTGCATGATATTGCTGGCCGCCAAGGGAAAAACTAGCCAGCCAGCCAGCTAGTTTTGATTTTTTAAGTGTAATGGAGTATATGTGGCTGGGCAAGTGTGGGGCCCGGGACATGAATGGTTGTAGGATTTTGGAGGGAATGAAAGAAGAACGAAGAATGGCACCTTCAAGAAAAGCTTTCTCAAATCTGGTAAAATCATGAATAAACTTCTTCAACATATATATGTACATGATGTGTGTTTTATAGTATAAATTGCATTGTAAAAAATGTTTCTATAATTAGAACCGAATGGAATGGAATGGAGTATATTCTAGTGCGTCTAATAGATGAATACAAGAATGAAGGGGAAGCTAAGTTGTCTATTCTCTTCACATAGCAAAGTAAATAGAAAGTATGGCCATTATTGTTATTGCCAGTAAAAGATATGTAAACGTAATTATTGTCCTAGGCTATATATTCAACATTGAAATGCTTACCACGCGATAATACACCCACAGAAATTTTACGAGCAACTCAGTTTTGGTAGCTTTGCTCCTTTAGCTCACACTAATCTACACACACACATAAAAACATAAGATAAACAACTGTGTTTAGCTTCACCATTTAGAAATGGAAAAAACACTAGCAAACCTCAGCAAATTTATTTGATAGAGTGAATTTCTTCCTTAGTTTTTGATCTGTAGGCACCAAGCATGCGAAGCACCAGACAATGGCTGAAAACGGTCTGAAGCTAAGAGAGGAGCAACATTGGACTATGGGTGATGGAGAAATCAAACAAAGGCTTAGAGAAGAGAGAAAGGTGAAGGAAGATTTAATGAAGAATTTGTTTTTGCATGGGAGGGAAACAGAGAAAAATGGCGTTGAGAATTGAAAAGAGGGGCACTGGAACTGCATTTAGGAATTTAGGCTTTACGTATCTTCTATCTACTCTACTATCTAATATATCCCATTTGGCATAATCAATAAAAGATACCACTCTGGTCTTTGGTCAAAAAATTTGGTCCTATTTATAAGTCCTCTTTTAGATAATAAATGAGATTGTGACAATTTTGCCCATATTAATTATACCAATGAAAATAGAGAGAGAAGAAAAAGTTGAAAGATACCCAATGAAAATAGAGAGAGAAGAAAAAGTTGAAAGATACTCATCCATAAATGAGGGCAAAGTTGAAAATTTACCCCACAATCATTGAGCTAACTAACTTTCCTTGGTATGTGTGTTTTGGTCAAAAGGGACTTATAAATAGGACCAGAGGTATTGGTGATAAGCTGGAAGACGAGGATTGGTGCCACATGTACATACATCAGTCACAACTCTGTGTTCTTATTCAAAATGTTTTTGAAAAATTTAAAATATAACCCTGCATCTACTGACTTCAACCTCAAAAATTCTTTTCCGATCCCCACTTCACGTGCCAAGCTAAAGCCACGACCCCCTCCCCTATTTAATATTATCATCTTTCAATTGATAAAAGAAGGTTAGGTTGTCTTGTCGGCCATGAAACATTTAAATAGTGTTACATATATTATATTATAAACTTCTATTCCCCACTTCACGTGTCAAGCTAAAGGCACGCCCCCTATTTAATATTATCATCTTTAGGTTGGGTTGTCGGCCATGAACATTTAAATAGTGACACTCAAGAAAGTGGGAGGCCTTAAATACTTACGAAAGCTGCATGCGCGACGTCGAAAACAGTGCAGTTTACAAACGGTCATGAACGCATGAAAACAGCTGCTATTAAAGCTTTAACAGGTGGTGCATCCAATGCTTTTTGGAAATTGTTTTGATGAAAAACCATGCGTTCTCTGCTACACGCTTCTTTTCAAGGAAATTAGGCTGCGCGCCTGTGCCTATTATACTAGCACAATAAACCAATACCAATAAGTTTGATATAAGTGGTAAACAGTTTGTGTAGTTTAAACAAAATCTTGAGTTCGAGCATTGTGAATGCAAAAAACAAAACGTCGTTGGGAGACTTACCCACCATGCGTGATGCGGGTCGAATCCGAATTAGTCAGGATGAAGTTTTGGATACTGCATGGGCAACCAAAAAAAAGCACAATAAACCAATAATATTACTTTTTTTTTTTTTTTTATGTGTGGGGTAAAATTGCTTATTTACAAAATCTGTTTTCTTATTCAAAAGCTTCGCAAACTGAATCAATGGTTTTTCATCGAAACAATTTCCAAGACGCATTGGATGCACCACCTGTTAAAGCTTTAATGCCTCTTGAGAATTAGCAACTATGCCGATTTGGCGAGAGTGATGTTTAGATTAGGGAAAATTAAAATAAAATACCTACAGAAAATAATATTTACTATAAAAGACCATAAAAATTGTAATTACTTAGAAAGACTGAACATCATAATATAAATTTAAAATTACTAAATTGCCCCTAATTATTGTATTCATAATAAATAAAAAACTAAAACTTCCCATCATGATATGATCATCTTTTTTTTTTTTAATATATTATTGTTAAGTTTAAAGTCCGTTGGTGCTTTTGTCTTTCTTAGGGCCCTTTTGGATGGGCTTTTTTCATTAAAAAAATATTTTTTTAATTCAAAAAAAAAATAATTTATGTGTTTAGATGATATTTTTTTTAAAAAGTAAAAGTCACAAAAAAAGCTAAAATGCTGCTTTTTTCAAAAGCTCTAATTTTGAGCTTAAAAAAAAAACACTACATGAGGCCTTTTAAGTCAATCCAAACGGGCCCTTAATCAGTTCCATATAAGCGCATGGGAAGAATAAAAAAAATAACCATGAGTCAGTATTATATTTTGTGAAATGGCATGCTCATGCTTGCTAGCTGTTAAACTTAATTCCATTTCTTTCACTTTCTTCTTTCTTTCAGTATTCTTGTTTTTTTTACGTTGAAGTTTACCCCTCTCTCCTCTTAGCTTACCATACTTGGGCAATACTGCCCAGTACATCATCTGACATCAGGCACCACCAACAATCTGAAGTAAGAACTTAATTAATCGTTTTCATGCTTCATTAATCATCTCATTATATTCTTCAGTTAATATAATGTTTGATCCCTCAAGTTTACTCTCTTTTGGATTTTGGTTCTTCAAGTTTCAAACCATGTGTTTTGGTTCCTCAATCGGTAAAATGGTTGATATTTTTATTAATGCTGTAACTTGTACATATCTGTTATATTACTTGCCTCATATATTACTGTTAAATATGTTGGACAAACTGAGTTTGAGAATTTTACACCACTAAACCAGGAAATTTTTAACAGTAGATAAATTAATGAAATTTGGCTTGGATTATACCATTCTAAGTTCCGTTTAAGTGTGTGCATTGCCACTCTTTGAATTTTAGCTATTACACTTTGTGAATTTCGACCAATGGATATTGTTCATATCATTTTAGACTCAAAATACCTGATCATTTATAACATATTGGTCCCTTTTTGCTGTTAGTCTGATGGTTAGTCATTGGTTTGATCAAACAAGATTACTTTCAATAGGTGCATGTTAGAATTAGTTGAAACATGATGGTCAAACTGGTTGCGACTATTGAAACTGCAATTGGTTGAATTTTGAAGCATGCATTGCATTGTACCTCGTTTTGAACTGCATATTACTCTTGTTCCATTGAAATCAACATTTCTTATAACTTTTCATAGCGAAATAACTTCGCATTATATATGTTTGATTCATTTTCAAATTGTGATTAACATTTTCAGGTTAAACATGAACTTTTCATAGTAAAATGTGAGTGCATTGTAGTAAATGTTGCTTACACTTGATTTAAGAATTAACATTTTTCAGGTTTTTGTTGAACTTGTGAACCTTAGTTTAGTTTAATGACTGCTACAAATCTATTTTTTGTGCTAAATTTAAGTCCATACCATTGTGCTAAATGTGAATTATGTTTGTCACAAGACTTCAAAACTGTGAAATTTAATTAATTATATGATCCAGGGTAATTTTAAATGAACTTACTTCGTTTACAATTGTTGTAGGTTAAGCAAGAAGTCTGTAATATAAGAAGCAACAACATGTCAAAATCTGAACAAAGGGATCCAAGGTTCTCTGGTTACAACCTATTCACTGAAGAATTCTTCAACCAATATGAGGAACGAGATAAGGGTAGGGTAAGGGCAAGGCAAGGCTTATTAAGAGGTGGATTGAGTGTAGAAATGACAGAAGCCTGAAAAAGGCTAAGTTCGAATGAAAAAGCTGAATACACAAAGAGGGCTAAACAAGCGAGAGTCCCGGTGAAAGTGAAGAAGTATTTGGTGCCCTTCCTAGATAGATGTGCGCCAAACACATTCATCCAAGTTTGCAATAACTTGAAGGGAAGACCCGAGGCGATGAGAAGCTAAAGGCGATCGGGTTTGATAGGTTGGTCAATATTAGTTGCCGACCGATCAACCGTTCCTTATGTGCACAATATATGACCTGTTTTGATCCCCCTACAAAGGAAGTGTGCATTAAGAGGGAGACCCGAGTGATAGGGGCAGAACACGTCCATCAATTGACGGGTCTTCCTTTTGAGGGGAAGCCCATAAAAGTCAACATAAATGACCAACACACCATTTACAGTCACCTTAGGAGTGTATACAAGAATATTAGTACAAAAAATTTGGAGAGTGGTTGGAAGAAAAATTAGACGAAAATTTTGAGTTTCTATTTTATTATTCGCCTTGGGTACCCTATTGGTGCCCAGTGCATCTATTTATGTTAGTGACCGTCTTTTGAAGCTGAAAACATTATTGATGTTGAAGAAATCCCTCAACATGGAGAGGAGACATCTCAAACGCCAATAGGGTGCCCAAGGCGAATAAGACAAATAGAAACTCAAAATTTTCATCTAATTTTTCTTCTAACCACTCTCCAATCTTCTTGTATACACTCCTAAGGTGACTATAAATGGTGTGCTGGTCGTTTATGTTGACTTTTATGGGCTCCCCCCAAAAGAAAGACTTATCAATTGATGGTCGTGTTTTGCCCCTATCACTCGAGTCTCCCCCCTAATGCACACTTCCTTTGTAGGGGATCAAAACAGGTCATATATTGTGCACACAAGGAACGGTTGATCTGTCAGCAACTAATATTGACCAACCTATCAAACCCGATCGCCTTTAGCTTCTCATCGCCTCGGGTCTTCCCTTCAAGTTATTGCAAACTTCGATGAATGTGTTTGGCGCACATCTATCTAGGAAGGGCACCAAATACTTCTTCACTTTCACCGGGGCTCTCAGTTGTTTAGCCCTCTTTGTGTATTCAGCTTTTTCATTCGAACTTAGCCTTTTCCAGGCTTCTGTCATTTCTACACTCAATCCACCTCTTAACTTAAGCGGGCCCTTGCCCTTACCCTTACCCTTACCCTTATGTCGTTCCTCATATTGGTTGAAGAATTCTTCAGTGAATAGGTTTAACCAGAGAACCTTGGATCCCTTTGTTCAGATTTTGACATGTTGTTGCTTCTTATATTACAACCTTCTTGCTCAAGTACCTACAACAATTGTAAACGGAGTTCATTTAAAATTACCCTTGATCACAATTAACTAAATTTCACAGTTTTGAAGTCTTGTGACAAACATAATTCACATTTAGCATAATGGTATGTACATAAATTTAGCACAAAAAACAGATCTATAGCAGTGCACTAAACTAAACTAAGGTTCACAAGTTCAACAAAAACCTGAAAAATGCTAATTCTTAAATCAAGTGTAAGCTTAACATTTACTACAATGCACACTCACATTTTACTATGAAAAGTTCATGTTTAACCTGAAAATGTTAATCACAATTTGAAAATGAATCAAACATATATAATGTGAAGTTATTTCGCTATGAAAAGTTATAAGAAATCTTGATTTTAATGGAACAAGAGTAATATGCAGTTCAAAACGGGGTCCCAATGCAATACATGCTTCAAAATTCAACCAATTGCAGTTTCAATAGTCACAACCAGTTTGACCATCATGTTTCAGCTAATTCTAACATGCACCTATTGAAAGTAATCTTGTTTTACCAAACCAATGACTGACCATCAGACTAACAGCAAAAAGAGATCACCAATATGTTTTAAATGATTAGGTATTTTGAGTCTAAAATGATATGAACAATATCCATTGGTCGAAATTCACAAAGTGTGATAGCTAAAATTCAAAGAGTGGCAATGCACACACTCAAACGGAACTTAGAATGGTATAATCCAAGCTAAATTTCATTAATTTAGTCTGTTAAAAATTTCCTGGTTTAGTGGTGTAAAATTCCCAAACTCAGTTTGTCCAACATATTTAAATGAGTCAAGTAATATAACAGATATGTACAAGTTACAACATTAATAAAAATATTGAGGAACCAAAACACATGGTCTGGGGGGAAGATCATGCATGATATATGCCGAACTGCTCAGGCTGTACAATTTAACGTGTCTTCATCAGCATTCAATCTATCAAAAGAATTGATAAATTCAACCAATTCCATCGCGCCAACAAATTTACCCTTAAGGTGAATCGAAATAAGTTCAAAAACTTTTTGACAAACCAATTATTATCAACACGTCTTCAAGGTCAAAATATATTGAAAGGCCCAAGTTCTAATATCGTATGCCTCTATCAATGCAAGAAGTAGGGAATTAACATGAGTAATTTTATGATTAAGTTCAAAAATGAGCTCAAATCCCAATGCCTTCAACTTTTGCTTGACTTGTACATGGAGTCTAGTTTTAGAATAATGGAAAACCACCATTAGAAATTGAACAAGTTATTAGAAATTGTATCAACAATAATAACAACACTTTCAACATTTCAAACTTACCAACTCTCTATAGGATGTTGTTGCTCTGTCATCTGCTAAACTTCTGCGAAATGCAAGATAGAAAAGAAAAAAGGAATATGAGATCTCTAGTCCAAAACAAAATAACACAACTTACTTACTGAAGATTGCCAACAAATTGTATATTTGGCAGCCAAAAATTAAAATATGAACAACAGAACAAGCATCTAAAGGAACAAAACATAATTATTTTTAGCGTGAGTACTGTACTGGAAGAGGATCCTCTCATAAGCATTCTTTCTCCTCATCCCTCCCTATCTCATCTAGACCGTTGATTGAGAAGATGAGAGAAAAATTAAAATAGTATTGTGATATTTCAGATTGATTGGACAGATGTGATTTAGAGATAATGAGGGATAATGAGAAAATGATGATGAGAGAAACCTGACCCGTACTATATTCCTTTTGGTCAAAGCTTAATCAAGCATCTAAATATAAGACAACATTGATTTTTTTGGAGAGATTAAGGAAGCTAATTAAAATTACTCTAGAGAATTTTTATTTTTTCTCTAAACTAATTAGTTTGACTAATAAATTGATATATATAATTTAAAGATACATAATATATGATATGATTAAGTAACTTAATTAACTTCTTAAATCTCCGCAAAAAAAGTCAAATTTGTCTTATATTTAGGACCGAATGTAGTATTACATATTTTATAAACAAAATGCATAATTGATCATCCATTTGACATGTTCCCATGAACGAGATATAGCAGCCTTTGGACGCCGAATGAATGAAAATACAAGTCCCAATGGAAGACAAGCAATACCAACACCACCAAAAATCTGAATTGAATGGTGAGGAAATACTGGTTAATATGAATTTTTCTATATAATGAAGTGATACTTCACACTATAGAGTAGAGACTGCCGTTGTATGCAATGATTTATTTATCATCGATTTTATATTTCGTAGGCTATAACCATTTCTGACAACTTTCATCCTTTTTAGTGCCAAATTTAACAACTCCCAAATTTAACAAATTTATGAGTAAAATAAAATTTAATGAATATTGATCTCACAGTAAGAAGAACAGATCCAACAATTGTAGAAAGAGCAACAACATATTCAGGAGTCCATGTTTTCTCTGATGGACTCGCAAAGTATGCAGAGCATTTTTATAGAACATTGGAGCAAGAGACCAAAAACAGCAGTAAAAACTAGAACAAAATATTAGATATTGGAAAAGAACACCTAACCTAACTATCACTGCTCCCAATACACTGATGACTACTAGTAAATCCCAAGTGCGAGGGAATGAGACTGTGGAAGAAGAGAGGTGCCTAACAGAAAAGTCAACCTTCCCAACAAGCCTTAATATATCACTCAAAGAATTGAAATACAGTGAGACAAAGGACAAAACTCACATCGCGACAAAGTGGATTTGAAATGTAAATTCAACATTAGAATGGTTACAACTGAATAATCTGAGTTTGCACTTAGTGAAAGAAATCTTCATTTGGACTCAATCAACTCTTTGTGGGGAAAACATGATGAATATAAATAAGCACTATCTTTCAATAAATTAAAATTGACACCATGTATGGCAATGTGAGAGTGAAAGATGTTTTCTTACAGCATTTGGTATTGACCCATGAGTAAATAGGACATGGCAGTACATCTACAGTTTTGATATAGTTTAGTGAATCTTGTTTTACATATATGTCACAATATCGTATTAAAGAAGAGGGACCAGATCCTGTGAGATGGTGAAAGACATGAAAGAAAATTAAGCTTTAAGCTATTCGAACAAAAATAACCACAGCAGCAAGGTTGCCTATAAAGCGCAAAAAAAAAAAAAAAAAAAAAAAAAAGCCAGATAGGTACTTCATTATAAACCCCAAAATTTTTTATTCAAGACTGAGATCCTTGAGAAATAGACGTTTCCACTTTTCTACTTCAAGTTGTGTCGCACATAAAAAAAGTTGTAAGAAAACCGTACTTTACGTTAATTGGCTGTTCCACCAAATTGGTCGTTAAAAAAAGAAACAATTCACCCAATATGACAACTACGACTGAGTTCCTCCTAATACTGAGGAGGGAGAGCATCTAAATGAAAGAGAAGAGTAGTAAAGAGGGGCATACCGCATAAAATACCCCGAAGCAGAGTGCACACGATAGCTATAGTCATCCACATCAATGTGTTCTTTATCCGATTACCAACACTACTGCACTCATATATTCCGAAACCACCACCATAAATATTGATGATTAATCTCTAATTAACCACTTACGAATAAACGCAGTTTAAAAACAACACTTATATATTCAGAAACTGCTTACTTGTCTTAGTCTCCTTCGTAGCAGAACATAGCGAAGGGGATGACGGAAAACAAGAAGACAGCATCAAACGCTGTAAACAGCAAGCCACAAATCCTTTATCGGCAATGTGCGACGTTGGCGAAAACGACGACGATTTTAGGGAATTAGGCTTGGTTGGCGGTATTTGGTTGCTGGTAATTGACGAGGAGGCTTATTAGTTGAGCTCTCGATTCTAATTTCCTATTATATCAGAATGAAAAGTTACACCCTCATTTCAGAGTCAAAGCAATCCGAGAAGATGATAGAAGAGAGGTAGGGTTTTCTGGGTTTGGCTTGACGGACTGTGAAATAAAAGTACCGTCCCTGTGTACAACATGGAGAGAAAGGGAAGTGGTGAAAATGGAAAGGGACCGAGTTAGATTCCACGGCCAAAAAGTAGCCGTTGGCGATGCATTTATAAGGAATATAAGCTGTTTAGTACCGTTGTGAAATATGAAGCATGAAGGGACCTCCAAGTTTGATTTCGCTGCCAAAAACTAGCCGTTAGCGATGAGTATAAGGTCCGGAGCTTTTTTTTTTTTCCTGAGCTTTGATGTGAGGTGTTTTTCATTTTTTCTAAGAAAAGAAAAATGACATGTATCACTATTTTCGAAAATTTTTAGAAAAATATCTTTAAAATTTAAAAATCTCAAACAAGTTATTTCTTATTATTAAATGGAATTGTGAATTACTAAAGTGCGATAAATACTAAAATATTGTGTGAAACAAAATTAATTTGGGATTGTGATATTTTGAAAACATTTTAAATGAATTTTCCCAATTATTGATCTCAAATTTGCCCAAAAAATATATTGATCTCAAATAGAATGATCTTACCGTTGGGTACTAAATGTGGACACCTATACTAAAAATTCAAACCATAGTTTAAGGGGTTAGTCTTAGTATCTTACACATTAATTTAATTTTAGAGATCGGGACTTAATTGTCATTTTAGGTCCAAGTTACATTATGGGCTTGCTGCGAAAATAGCAAACAAAATCGTCACTTGGGCTGCAAAGAAGAGAAGGCCCGTATTAATTCAATTCTTTTCTTTTGCCAAAAAGACCCACATTAATTCATAACCTTTTTTCAAGAAGCTGTGAGATGCCATTAAACTAATAAATTCAGCAAGCCACGAGATAAACCACTTATTTTATAAGCATTTCAATTATTATATTCTTTTATTTTCATAAAAAAATATTCATCTTATAAAATAATTTCAGAAATATACTCCCTCTATTCCTAAATATAAAACAGAGTTGATTTTTTTAGAAATTAAGGAATCTAAATTAGTTATTTAATTATATTATATGTTGTGTATCATAAGATTATATATTAATTTATATGTTAGGCAAAATAGTATGAGAAAATAATAAATATAAATATTTTAAAGTAATTTAATTAGCTTCTTTAATATATCCAAAAAAAGTCCACTTTTTATTATATTTAGAAGTAACATGTTTATCTATAAAATAACTTGTTTTTTTTTGTCGTTGGGCCTGATTACTTTTTTTTGTTTAAAGAAAAAACTCGGACCCAATCACCCAACAGAAAACGATATTTACCAGTAGGTTTCTCGGCAATGGGCAAAATGCAACATTTCAAATCGTAAACGAACACTTATTGTCCTGTCACTGTGTTCCATGTTCCTGTGTGCATGTTCCATGTTCATGCCCCGCAAGTCTATTTTTCTGGTAGCACAGAGCAGCAAATTTAGTATCATCACTGATTTTGAAATGGACAAGTTCTTTGCCATTATGTCATGGATTGTAGCTAGTGTTTGTCTATTTTGCTAAGGTAGTGAGTGCATCTTTTTCAATTTTCGTTGCGGTTGCAACTTACCTGGAATGGGGTTTCCAAGCAGGTATAGGAAAGATCCGAAAGTTAAATTAACTTGGCTCCAAAAGAAAGATGATTAAGAAATTAGGTCAACCCCTAGGACCAGAATGCCACCTTCCTTGAGATATTATAATAAGCTGAATTATAATTCAGTGATTATTGTGCTTTTGACAAAATGAAGCAATTGAAGTGTTGAGAAATATCACTAGTCTACTTTGTGGTCTATTGTTGGTTGATTTCCTTAATGGCAAGTGAACCAGTCAAACAAGTAATAAAGAGTAAGTGGAGTATCGTCCCACAGAGACTGAGATACCGATGATGATATTGATTCACGCAAACAGTTGTGTACGAAATTAGAAGAAAAATATGATTGGTTTGGGGTTTTTGTGGTTATAACTAATATGGAAGAAAGCAAACAAATGATTGTAGTCATAAGAAGATATCGGTTAAAAGATTGGTTGAGCATCAGATTTCATCCTAAGCATATCAATCCTCTAGTTTGCCTTAACGCATTGCTATAGCAAGTATACTACACAACTTCTGCAATGCTACAGTATAACCACCTTTCACAATGTTATTCAGTTAACCCACCATTACATTATATAGAAGCTTCCGCATCTTATACATACAACCTTAACTATACTTCTCCTATATGCCTATGGCGATTTTCTAGTTTATATTATCTTTCCAAATCAAGGTGTTGTGGTTATGAGCGGTAGACCCATTTCTGAAGCCTACAATGGTAGGCCAAGCCTTGCACCATCCTGCCTAGCAAACACTGCCTATTAGATGTCTAACCCTGACTCTCTTCTAGTAAGCTGAGGCCACAGATCTAGTCCTTAGCTTCTGCTAACCGACAGGAGATAAAAATATTGATAAACAAACTGAATTTATGAAATTAAAGAACTTGCAAACTGGGTTCATTCTACACTCAAGAATCCATCCTCACTCAGCCAAAGGAAATTTAGTTCATGACTGATGAGGGAATCACAAAACAAATCACAGCAGAACAGAACATGACAAAAGATAACTAAAAATCAACAAAAGTAAACAGAAAGTTCGTTGGAGGTTTCGACGACGAGGGCGAAGCCTGTCACTTGACAACCCCATGTCTTCTTGTCTCCGTCTCAAAGCAAGGAAGGATGCTAGGTTCTTCTGGAGTTCTTGTGCTTCGTAACTTCTCTCACTCTTCTTTCGAGCCTAGCCGAATAGGAATTTCTTCTTGACTCTCAACGACTCGATGCCCTTAGGGTTGACCGTCTTTTCCTTTTATAGTCAGGTTTACTTATGGCGTAAGTTCAGTGAGCTGGGCCTTTCCAAATCCGTCAGGTCCAACTGGTTCAACTTTCCAAATTCGGTAGATTGATTCTACTTATACTGCGGGATTCTCCAAATCTAAATCTTCGATCCTCCGCATCTTCTAATCCAACACGTTAGCAATCTAACCGTGAACTAACGTCCGTCCATCAACTTGCGCTTATTTCCTGAAAAAGCCAAGTCAGAACATATGGCGCATAGCATTGCTTCACTTACGCTGCTATAGCATATGGGTTGCATTGTATTGCAGCTTGATATGGCTGTCCCAATGCTATAGCATTGTATCGACTATGCTATGTGTGTTCATAATAAACCCTTGGACTTGCCTTCTTCCTATGCACATGTATAGGATAATTATGCATTTATCATGATTTATAAGGTCTATCCTACATTTCCCTATATGCGTGAATTATGACATATTTGCTCAGATTAAATGCTTTTAAGCTCGTATTCACTATGCAAAACAGTCACACATGGTAGGGAAAACATGGCATAATTAGTACTCACCATCTACCTAGTTAAACCCAATACAAACTTGCTTCTTGTAACATCCCGTTTTCACAAGCAGTATAATTTTTTTTTCCTTTAAACATCATTTGTAAACCTCAGAGTAGTGCACCGGAGCGATTGAGTAACTGATATATATATTAAAATACCCACGATAGCATGTCTTCTTTGTTTAGACAGTGGTACAAGAGTGTTTCAAAAGTATAACAGAAAGAAGTCTTCAGCTGGGACTCCTAGGCGTGCTGCTTGTCCTTCTCCTCGATCCTTGGTCCACCCGACCCTGAAGCTAAGTTAAGAGCTGGAGTCCATGCATCGAACCCCAGGTAACGGTTAACCTCATGATTACATACATCATATATGTACAACAGACATTCTTAGACTTTTGGCAACATTTACTACGGTCAGACATAAGGTATACATATCAAATATGTATAGCAATAACAATACAGTCGGATGATAGACAACAGTACAGTCGGATGTACATCGACGGAAACGGAAAGCGATGACGTTTGGCGATGTGGTACGACAGTAGGTCAGAACGTAATCAGGGATATCCTATCAACATAAAAATGTACTTGTTAAGGATCTATCATTACGACAGAAATTTTTAGTCAAAATGACTATTTTACCCCTGACCCCCTAATTGGCGGAATTTCGCCAGCACTTCGTTACTTTGGCCCCACTTTTCCAAAATTTTGACATAGCTCTTACTCCAACATATTTCGAAATATAAACCATATTGATTAATGATTCACATCATAATAGGCATTTTAGGTAAAAATTACCATTTTGCCCCTACCCTTACTAGTCGGCGGAATTTCACCAGCACTACGCTACTTTAACTACCAATTTTCGGGGACTCAATCCCTACCAAGTTTTACCTCTTTAGGCATCTTTCAATGCAATGAGGCCTAAAACAATAGTAGGAATCTTACTCCCTACTTACTAAATCTATCTAACAATTCTACTAACTACCGAACTAAAAGCTAAAGGCCGAAGGACTTACCCGTTGAAGACTTCTGTACAATTTTGCCCAGAGCTTCTCTCTCTAAAAACCTCTCTCTAGATTCGGCTAGGAGGCTCTCCAAATGGTGTGAGATTTCAAGAGAACCTTAGGCCTATTTATAGGAAAACTTAGGGATATGTTGGGAATTTTTCAAGTTGTTCTAAACCATAGAAAATCAAAGCAAATGGTGTTTATTTCTTGGCCATGCAAGCACTTGGTCGACATACATGGTGATGTGGCAGCCCATGATGGGTTCAAAGTGTAATGACTTATGTTGCTTTATGGCCCGGTCTGATAGAATTTCCCCGATCGGTCCCAGTTTCGCGTAATCTCGGAAAATCTCAAAATTCTGGATTTACAACTTTGAAGATCTTCTCTTCCTCATAAATAATATCTAATTTAACTTAGATTTCAGTCCCTTACAGGGTTCCAACGATCCGGTTGAAGTTTTCTCGAAAACGTGTCCGAACGCGTCCGGTTTGAACACATTTAAAATCATCAATTTCTTGAAAAAATTCAGCGATTCCAAATATGTTCATATAAATTCAAACTCATTCCTAGATGTTGAGTTAGAATTTATTTTCTTCGAATCCAAAAATGTGCCTACTGCATTTTCCCTATTTCGTCTTATTAGGAAAATGCGCTAACTGCCTCGAATTAACTTAGGAAGAGGTCACTTAAAGGTAAAAACTCACTGATCAATATTTTACCTTGACTTTGGAAATCTCATTCCTAGATCTCCAGATAGGATCCGTTTCCTAATTATTGAATTACTATTCACCACATTAAATTATATTATATTATATAATAATATAACTTTAATTAATTATATTATAAAATACTATAATTTATAAACTAAGTTTCTATTTTTATTCTTTTTTTTTTCTGCCCATTATTTGTTTATTTTCGTTTTTATTTTATATAAAATAATTATTTAATAATTATTTTATATAATTTTTCACAAAACTTTCCTATTGGTCCATTCTTGTATTTAGGCTTTAAAAATACCTAAACTCATCCATTTTTCTCAAAACTTTCCAATTAATTAGAAAATATATTTTTACTAATTTTAAGCCAAAAACCACTAATTTTAGGGTTTTACATAATTATCTCGAATTTCCTTTGCTTATGCTTAAGTAATTAGCCAATAATTTCCTAATTACTTTCTTATCAATAGTTGATAATTTTCTTACTTAGGATGCCTCATTATCTCATAACTTTTGTATTGACATTTTTGCTTTATGCCTCACGCATTATATTAATATTTACGGGGGCATTATGGTCTTTTCAATACTTTTTGAGTATTCTCCTTCAATTTCTCCAAGTTTGTAACTTAATAAATTACCTAAATTAGGGACAATACCCTTCCTTATTTCAAATAGATTTTTACTTGCCTCTTTTATAGCTTTCACAGGGTATTTATAACCCACAATGTGCTTAGGGACCTATTTGCAAATTTTCAATTTGTTTTAGGGACCTATTTGCAAATTATCTAATTTCAAGAGAAATTACCCTGACAACAAGGTAAACTCAATACAAGGTGTTTGAGACCTCATATTCACCTATTTTTAATAGGTATATTTCCCAATTTTGATATTTACCCTAAGTGTGATTTTTAGGGTATTACACTTCTAGACACGTATCTAATCATTGAACCTGTTCAATAGAAGTGAGATTCAAACTCATGCATGCTCTAATATCAAACCTTATAAATAAAGTGCTAACCATCGTGATAAAACTCGAACTAGTAGCAGAAGTGCGCCCCAATTCCATTGCTAGATCAAACATGGGCCTATCAGTCTCCTATGATGTTGTGGACTACTTGATTGAACTCGATGTTCTAGAGCCAAGAGTGAGGACATATCATTCCCTCCTTTAAAAGGAGGTTCTAACTCTGTAGGCTTCAATGCCAAATCTTAGAGACGAAAAGGTAACCATCCTACCAAAAGCTTAAGTGCATCACAATTCTTTCAACATGAATCAGACACGGCTCAACCAGTCTCCTACAACTTTGTGATCTACTTTGGCCGTTATCATTTCCTCCATCTAATGGAGGTTACTCCTCAAACCTGTTTGATGAAAGTGAGATTCATACTTGTGCAAGCTCTAATACCAAATATTAGAAACGAAGCGCTAAACTCGACCCCCACCCCTCCCCGAGCTCAAAATGCATCACAATTGTAAGCATAGATTCCTTTGTGAAGTCTTTGCTCTTTTGGATTGCTAGATTTTCCCACTACCTGGGTTCATGTAGTGTCTTTGAGGTGGAGGAATGGGCAGTGCTCAAAGGTCTAAACTTAGCTTGGGATCTTGGGTTCTGAAGAGTTATTTTAGAATTGGATGCCCAGGAATTAATTCAACTTCTGGTGAATGAATGTACAAGGAGGAAAGGGAGCTTGGTCTTTTGGAGAATCAAGGAGTTCATGTGCAGAGAATGGGATTTGCAAGTGAACTTCATCCCAAGGGAAAAGAATAAAGCAGCAGATCTACTGGCAAAGGAGGGCTAAGGAAATCAGGCAAAACCATAGCAGATTGAGAAGTCTCTTAATTAGCAATGATCTAGAGTCTAGTAATATTGATGACTTATGTCACAAGCTTCAAGATTTACTCAAATGACATATGTATCCTTAGAATTGTGCCTTGGTTAGATTCTTGGGTAAAGGTGCAAAAATGCACATATGATTTACCCTCAGGAGCGCCCAACATCAAATGTTTTTTGTTGGTGCAAAAGTAACTGTGTGGTTAAGAAAGTGGAGCAAAAATCCCACCTGACCAACCGTTGACCGTTAAACTTGAAATTTTGATTAACGGTGCTGAGGTGGAGGATTGTCGTGGCGTCCATCAAGTTTACAGCAACAGTTCCATTGTACGCTCTTCAAAGCCAAGCTTCAACGTTATAGTCCACGACGACGGCTCTGTTTTGTGGAAGGATGTTGTTCTCAACCTGACCTACAACCTTTGGCATTGTCTCTATAAGCCTGCTGATTTGTCTTCCTCCTCCAAGCTTCCGATTTTCTATTATATCCATGGTGGTGGCTTCTGCATCGACTCCTTCACCTGGCCCAAATTTCACAAGTACTGCCTCCGCCTCGCTTCGGATCTCCGAGTCGTCATCATCGCGCAGGACTATCGGCTTGCTCTGGAGAACCGACTCCCAACCGCTATGGATGACGTATTCGCGGCCGTTAAGGGGCTTCAGGCTCAAGCCACGAGCGATAACCGGGATTTGTGGCTGACCGAAGTGTGCAATTTCAGTTGGGTGTTCATTTCAGGCGACTCCACCAGCGGAAACCTTGCTCATTGTCTAGCGGTTTGGCTGGGTCGTGGGTTGCTCGAGTTGGCGCCGGTTCGGGTCAGAGGTTACATCCTTTTGGAGCCCTTCTTTAGCAGCATCGTTAGAACTAAATTGGAGGCTGAAGGTCCAAAGGATGCTTTCCTCAATTTAGAACTCATGGACAGGTTTGTGGATTATAAATTTCTCTTGCATTAATCTTATAGTTTGAGCAAATTGTTCAGTTTCTGTGTCTCTATTTTTTGCGCGATGAATCAGATTTTGGAGGCTCTCTATACCGATTAGAGCTAACAGGGATCATCCCCTTCTAAATCCATTTGGGCCATCGAGCAAGAGCCTTGAAGGAATTGATCTGGATCTAATGCTAGTGGTGGTAGGAGGAAGTGATTTGTTGAGAGAGAGGTGTAAGGATTATGCAAATAGGCTTAAGAACTGGGGGAAGAACATAGAGTATGCAGAATTTGAAGGAAAGCAACATGGATTCTTCAATGGGATCTGGTCACATGGACCCGAGGACTTTAAGATCCTCCACCTCAGCACACATGTCAGCACTGTTAATCAAAATTTTAGGTTTAACGGTCAACGTCTGGTCAGGTGGGATTTTTGCTCCATTTTCTTAACCACATAGTTACTTTTGCACCAACAAAAAGCATTTGGTGTTGGGCGCTCCTGAGGGTAAAACATATTGCATCTTTGCATCTTTACCCTAGATTATTTGATCAAATCATGTATTTTTTTTCTTATATTTGTGGGAATAAAAAGTGCTAGCAGAGATCTTGTGATTCAATAATACTAAATACTCTCTATGATCCTTAATATCAGAGTCATAATTGATTTTTTTTTGAGAAATTAAGAAATCTAAATATACTACTTAATCATAGGATATGTTATGAATTATTAGATTATATATCAGTTTATAAGTCAAGCAAATTAGTTTAGAAAAAAAAGATAAATATAAATACTTTAATGTCACTTAATTAGTTTCCTTAATCTCCTAAAAGAAAGCCAACTGACTCTTATATTAAGGGTCGGAGGTGATACATCTTATAAATCTTTTTTTTAATGTGAGGTTGTGGGTTTACAAATTTCAAATGATTATTGATCAATTTTTCCCAATAAAGTACCATATTGAACAGTAGATGTATTTAGTCTTTGTTATTATTCTAGAAAAATTACTTTTGCATTAGTAAATAACAACATTTCAATTACAAACTAATCCCTTTATCATTTAGTTACTCAATTTATATACTTTTTAACTTTATCACTTTTATATAATATTTATATTTGAAATTTTTATTTAAAAAATTATATTGAGCTTTGGATGACAAGATAATATAATAATATACAATTTTATTTATTTTATATTGACCATTTTTAATTATTAATTCAGTAATTTAACATATTTTAAATCTAAATAATTCATTTAATAAACTGAGGGTGAAGATGAAATTATAAGAAGATAATAAAAAAAGGGGAAATGAGAGTATTTTCTCGGAGGAGGGAGTCATTTACTCTCCTACTTTTAACCTAAGATACACTGAAAGTTTTAATTTGCTTGATTCTTAAAATTTAGGGAATTATTTATAAATTATTTTTAAAAATATTCATATCATTTACATGACATTTGAATATATATTAATAGTTTTAATTAAGAAAAATTATAAATATTATTTAATCAACAAATTTAGAAATTTTATTTATGAAAAATCACTTTAATTTTTTAATTTGGTTAAAGTTACCTTTATGAATTAGTCATTTCAATGTTTAGGTGTTATATTTGTTGGTAAAGAGTAGAGTCGGGAAATGGGCTCGGCCCTTTTAAGTCTAGGCCCTTCAAGGATCGGGTTTGAAAATTAGAGGAGCTTAATGAAATAAACCTTGCAGGGTTGACCCTATAAGGGGCCTCGGGTTTAAAAGGGCCGGCCCTGCAGGCCCTTTTAATTTATTATTATTATTTTTTGGATGCATGGATTCACATATGATGATAATTTATTAATATATATGTATTTTGTATTTGTTATAGAGTTATTTATCCATTTAAATACAAATACACAAATAGATAATAACTATACTCTAATTTTATGATTTGATTTATTATTTGTTGTAGATAAAGATTATGGATGTGTTCATGATGCAGGAAAATAAATTCATGATATTCTTACTCATGAACCAAAGCCTCTATTTAAAGTGAAGCACAATCAAATGTCGTTGAAATTGATGATAGTGGCGAAGATGATGACAATAATAATCATCGTACTTATGTCGCTTAGTGTTATGTTTCTTATGTTTTATGTGAGTTATTTGTGAACTGAATTAATGACTGTACTTATTTGTTGGATGATTCGTGTTGTTTTGATATTAATGTTGACAACATTTATTTGATAAATTAGAACTCTAATTGTTGTAATTTACTAATTATATTTCTTTGAAAAAAAACAGATGAAAAATAGTTAAAATTTAAAATAGTAATTTTCGGGTCTTGAAGAGTCAGCCCTAACCCTGCTACTTTTGGGTTGGACTTTAAAAAACCGATATTTTTTTACTTCAGGGCCCTGGTAGGCCACGCCCTTCACGAGTCTGATTCCCAACTCTCTTTACTAGGTACAGTTTCTTCCGAGCAAAAAAAAAAGGTACAGTTTCCTCGTCATATCATATGCGTGCGTTATAGGCCGCAGATTCGAACAAACATGTGTAAGCAAGAAATTGCGTGTGGTTTGAGCAAAAAAAAGAAATTGCGTGTGAGTTATATCAAAAAAAAAAAAAAAGAAATTGCGTGAGTGAAAATGGATTGGTTGGGGAAAAAAAAGAAAGAGAAAATATCCTTTTAAAATTGACCGTATGCCATCGACGAAGCGTGGCAATTTCGAAAGTGTCGTTATTATTGCCGCGGGAAGATGCCTTCGTGTGGTGTCTCGTGTGTGTATCAGTATGACCCTGCTTGTTCTTACTCGAAGCAATTCTCAGTAATCACTCACATTCGTCAATGACTAAATAGTTTTTCAAGCGTGGTCGAATCGCAAAAATTCACTTTGATTTCGTTGTGGGATCAGAAGGAAAAACAAGTACCAATTTTGCGATAGAAAATGACGGAGCGAGACAGAAATTGGGATTTTCACCTCAGAACGTTGTCTAGTAGTGCCAGAGACTCCAATACCGCTAATGATCCTGCTTCTGATCCCGCCCTTCTTCAATCCGTTAGTCTTTTTCTCAGACTCCTTACTTTCTATTGTCTTCTCGGAAAAAAATTGATATTATTTAATATATTTCTTGACAAAGTTATTCCACATTGCGTCATGCTCGAGTTTCCTGCTTATGTCCGTTTTGTTTACACTTGAATGATTTGGCTCGTCCTTTTCATCACCATTTTCTGGGGTATCATGCGGCCAATCTCTCGATTATTTAGGGTTAAATTTCAATAGCTTTAACGGGTGCCTTGGTTGGATTTGATTAGGTGAAAAAGCTACATGAGATTTGTGTGGCTGAGAATTCTGAGGACTTGGTAGCCAGAGTTTATCCGCAAATTAACAAGATTTTTCAACGCGCGGTGGCTTCACTCTCTCAATCTCGGACCTCAAATGGCCTTCTGTTACTCGTATGCCCTTTTTTTTTTCAAGAATCTAATATTTGATTGATCTTCGGAGTAGTTTTTTGTCTATGTCTTGTAAGATTAAATCTTTGAAATTTGAATATAGCTATTGTATTCAGAGATTAGATATTCAACAATCTTCCAATTTGGTCGATACTCGATACATTAAATTTCAAACTCCAGCACCGGTTTCTCTGTCCAAATTGCTGTCATTGATGTATCCAATCTGTTCTGAGCGTTGTCCAAACTTGCAGGCTTATTTCACATCAATGGAGCTACTTCTTTACCAAATTATAAATATATTTTTGTTTACTTAGTATTATTTTTGGACTTTCAATAGCTTGTGTAAACTGTAAAGCAATTTTTTTGCCAAGTTTATTTATTCATTTTTTCTTTGATTTGTTCAGTTTCTTCTCTGGGCTTTTCTTTGTGGTTTAAAAGGTGGCTTGTTGATATGGCATATGTTTTTGCTATGGGTATCTATACTTTTTTGGTTCATATATTTTTCTTATGTGTTTCGTCAGGCTGTTCTTCAGTTTTTCCTAGATTTTGGAGAGGTTGTTCTTCATGATGCTGATCCTAGTCTCAGGATCTTGTTTCGTTCTTGCTTGAGCAGGTAATTATATGTTTTCTAACAGGCCAAAATATTGTATGGCTCTAGTAGAAAGGGAAGTAGGAAAATGAGATAATTGGCGATGCAGTTGTTCTGTCGGATTTGTTTTTATTTAAGTGCATATTCTGATCAAACAGCACTTTTTCTGTTGTCTTGTTCTTATTCCTTTCTAGCAAAATCCTCTCAGAATCTATATCTATATATAATATGAAAACTTTAGCGAACCACATTATTCATGAGTCATGAAAGGTGCGGCTTATTTCTTAGATTCTGTGCAATGCACGGGATCCAAACTAATTAATTTCTATTGTAGGGAGTTTGCTGATCCTGTTGTAGCAGAAGCAACGCTTGAATTTCTCATTGTCAACAGAAAAAAGTTTCAAAGTTCCTTTCCAAACCTGTTGCCTCAGGTATAGGCTAAGTTCTTCTGAGCATTTCATTTTTATGTTTGATTAAAAAATTCTTCACTATGTTTTAATTGTGGGTTCCAACTTCCAAGTACCATATGTTTAGACAGTCCAGCAATTTTTTGGCTAATATTTTTAGTACTGGAAATTGAGAACCTTTGCGGTGTCCAAATTAATGTCTGATATTCAGGTCAAAAATCTGATGCTGTGATTCTTGACAATATTACCCTTCTTTACCGTATGTGGGCCTGTGTTTCTACATATATCTGATGCTATTAGCACTGTTTTCTTGGCAGTTTTTCCCACTATTGTTAAAGCTTGTTGCTTGGCATGGAGAAAGGTAAGCTGCTCTTTTAGGGGTGTGGCAGGATTACAAAGTTAAGTGTCATTACTGCTATTGTGAATTAATAAATTTAAACAATAAATCTTTAAGGCTCTGACATTGTTGAATGATTAGAATCTAACCATCTATGTTTTACATAGTTTGCCGGCATGTACATCATAGGTTGTATGCCTTCTGAGTACTTGCCTTATTCATTTGCTGCTTTCTTCATGTTGACTATTCAACTCTAAGAGAGGATGGTTAATAATTTCATGGAAATTTTAAAACTTTTAACCATGATCTTTTCCTAAACAAGATTGCTGCATTTATATTCTCAGGCTGGACGTGTTTACAACAATTGAAATGGTATTTAAGAAGAGTTAACAGTTAGTTGAGAGGGGTTAGTTAGGAAATTGTGATCTAATACAGAACTATCTATTAATTGTGTGCAGAGTACCAGTTTCTGTAGCATCTCTTTTGTATCGGTATTTTTTTTTTTTTTTGGCTGAATCTTTTGTACCAGTATGCATGCAGAATACAGTGCTAAATCGTTTATTGAAGAACGAATTCTTCAGTTTATTTTGAAAACCGGATAAAGGAATCTTCCTTGAACAAGGCACTTGGAAAGAAGCATTACATAAAATTTTAGAAGAAATTGTTTTTGCACTTAAATTTGATCATTGGGTGTCAATTATATAGACTTGTACGAATCCATAGAGCTCTTTGTTGGATGTTATCTGGATTATTGTCCAATCATCTTTTTTGTTTGATCTTGCAGATTAGGGAAACTATTCCGGAAAGTTTTACCGGATTGATATCATCTGGGTCATTCCTTCCTTTGTTTATATCTCTAGTGGACTTGCCAAGTATGTTCAAATTCCATATCCATATAATTTCAGTTTATCTAGTGGGATAAGACTTTGTTATTGTTGTATAATTTCTATTTCCGTCTTGGTTTATAACACAAAGCATTTAGAAGTGCTTATCTCTAATTTAACATTCGGGATGAATACTGAAATATAATATATGGAAAGGCTCAGAGACACGCTTCTCTTTTTTGCAGCTCCCTTGATATGTAATAAATAAATGAGAAGATAATAGCAACCAGTCACCATTTGGTCCCTGTGGGCCCAAAAAGGGAAAGGAAGAAAAAGCAAACCATGGCAGTGCTCTTTAATTATTAATAAAAATGTCATTTAGGCTTAACAGATATCTAAAAAAAATGCAATAAGCTTGAGGACTCTTGGGTATCCGATGATGTTCTTTTTTGTATTTCGCTTAGCAAAGGATTTATTGTTTTGACATTTCCACCATCTTTTCTAGTTTTGGTTGTGGCATTGGAGAAGGTAGAAAAAAGCTCTGGACCACTACTTGGAAATGGTATAGCTTCAATTCAACAAAATACAGCTCCTAAGGTTATCTTTGACACTATAAGTTGGAGTAAATTTAGTCACAGTTGTACAAGTCTACACAATATAAGAAAATTTTATTACTTACGGTGCAGATGCTACTTGCCCTTATGGATGAAGCCTATACTGGTTCAACTATAGAAGATGGTGCAGGAGATTCTGAATCCGAGGATAGCAGTGCTATTGATGTAGACAGCCCTTTGTTCCTTGAGCTTTTAAAGGATGAAAATGATGGACTCGCTGTATGGTCACTTTTCCATCTTACTGGTTGCTATTGTTTAGTGCAATCTATTGGTTCTTGTTATCTGGAGGGTTTAGTTCAAGTTGTTTTGCCATTTAGTCTCTAACAGTATGCATATTAAGCAATTTTTTTTATCACTTAAACTGAATATCAATAAAAGTTTGTTGCTACTCATAAAATGTTTTCTGTTCTTGACAATCTTAAAATCAGTGTTAGGCATTGCCTTATGTAAAGTAATGCATAAAGCTTCCAATTCTAGTCATTATTTTTAATTGATTCTATTTTTATGTTTGATGTTGTTTTTGCACCTTTTTAATTTTAAATCAATATTGTAATACCTTCAGTCATAGTTATAATCAAATAATTGCCAACTTGGCCATTGAAGTGGCGAGGCCAATATTTATTTAATTTTGGATAAATTGGATTCTTGATTTGAATGAGTGACTTTTTTCCACACAAGGTTCGGTTGTCAAATGGTTAAATATAATGATCATTGTCCTCATTTGGTGTTGTAATATTATTAATGACATAGTCAAGTCTTTCATCAAAAAGAACACTTTACTGCCTGGTTGAAGCCATAACTGATTATCTTCAGGTTTTTCTTACGATGTCTGCCAATTAACTCTATGATGTTTTACAGTTTGGCATCCTTGTTATAGTTATAACTGATGACGAGTAACACCATTGGTGGCAGCATGATGATTAATTTAACTTTCAAGTTGTTTAGGTGGATTAGCCCCTGACTTTTCAAGTTAAAATAATGTGTTGCAGCAATCAAATCTGTTTTTTGTTATTAATCTATTGTGAGTTCTAAGATTGTTCATTGGAATTAAATTCTTCCTAGGCCTTGAGGTAAGTTATATTATATGCCAGGAACGCCACTGGACATCTCCAGGGATGGCTGCATTATTACAGGCCGCAGTAAATAGTCCTTATTCTGATAGGCTGAAACAAGTACTCACTCTGGCACCTCCCCTTCTTGATGTGTACTTCTCCATAGCATTGCATGAAGTCAATGAGTGTAAGTTCTTACACAAGAATCTTTGCATGACGTTTGTGTTATTTTCATTAGATATGGTTAGAGTTAATTGTCTGTAGTATCTGTCCATTTACGCAAGATATATTCATGAGCTGGCTGTGTTACAAGTTTTTTAAATTCATTTTCAGCTTTGTTGTGCGCGTTAATTCCTCTGCTTATGTCAAGATATTCTACAATATTTCCTGACAAAAACTTTTCTCATGAGGTATACAGCGAAATTATTGAAATTATCTTCCTTAGCATGACAGGTCCAAATAGCTTTTGAGAACTGGCAATTTCCATTCTGAAACATCCTATTATTGTCAATGTTTTCAAATGGTTTTAGGTTCATAAGAGGATATTGGAATTCATGCTCTCTGCTTTTCAGCACTCCCCAAATTTTATAGCTGTTTTGAAGGTATTGTTTTGACAATATACTGCTTTTATTTAAGATTTTAAGACAGTTATACTTAATTTTTAGTTGAGTGCAATCTACTTTTATATTTTTAAGACGACAGATAGAATCTGTTATGAATTGGAAGCTCATGTGAGGATAAAATTGTGGGGAGAGATTTATAGAGTCAATAGTTGCTCATGATTATCTTTAGAAAGCCATGGATTATTGCTCATATGAACACTTTGCAGAAACCTATAATGGACAGACTGGGAGAAGCTTATGACAGCCCAGAGAAGGTTAGCAACCATTTCACTAACATTGATAATATTGATGGAGGGAGTGAATAATGCGATAAAATTTGAAAATACATTGATTGTTGTCTAGACAGAATTGGCATTGCAATTATGTTGGGCCATTGGAGAGCACGGTGGAGGTGGTGATTCTCACAAAGATGAAGCACGGGAGCTTTTTGAGAGTTTAGAACTGCTTCTGTATGAAAACCTTTCAACTAGGTATGTCATACAAATCCCATTGCCTCCTGCAGTTTAGAGATATTGATGTTGAATCATTTTTTGATGACTTCACCTACTTCTGTTTACTTGAAAGTCGTTTGGGTCTGCGGCAAGATGTGTCCCGTAGTTCTGATAAGGTGGCCTACAGTAAGTCATCACAGTCCAGGCTTCTATGTTTTGTCATAACAGCCATTGCAAAACTCGCTACACACCACCGAGAATTACTCCCAAGGGCACGTGTATCATTGGGCAAGGTATTTTTTGCTGGGTTCTGCAAGCAAGGTGCAAGGCTGTTAATTTGATTATTTCTCTTATTAAATAAGGATTTGTGTTTCAGGTGGCTCGATCTCAAATTTCAGACGCTAGAGTATGGAGACGTGCCCGTGATTTCCTGGGTTTAATGAATGAACCTGCCATTTGTTCTTCCATTCTGGGTCCTTCACGACCCTCACAAGGTACCAAGCAAAAAGCGGGCAGCATAAACTGGAATGAAGGAGCAACAAAGATGATTGCTCATATTCCTTTTTACCTCCTTGGGGAGCTAGAAGGTGAAATATCTTTTACCTTTTTGTTCTTGTCTCTGTTTCTCAGTAGTGGTGGGTTGTTCAGTTTGCTTACATATAAACTCTTGAAAATTTGAGTTTGTCTAAACTAGTAGAGTAACTATGGCTTTTACTTTCTCTCACGAGCAACACACGCGCACGCTTGTAATTTTCGCTTGTCCATGTATTATGGTACTTGAGAGTTTAGATCAAATCTGAGTTGCTAGAGGAAATTTGGTATTTACATTTTGGTTCTCTCTTGTTACAGGGGCACCTTTTCATGATTTCTCATTCTCGGAGGTCATTCCTAGAAGGTGACGAAAGCCAATTTGCTAATTGTGTCTTGAATATGGTCGTTCTAGTTTCATATTATACAACTGGTGAGTATGCCATCACGGATACTTTTTTAGTGCAATGGTTCAAGGATAAGAAGTATCTTTCTGCACTGAGTACTATTTTCCAATTCCTATTGTGACATTTTGCCTTGAGATTGGCCCCTATATATATATATATATATATGTTAAATTCCTCTTCCAAAGCATGTTTCCTCGCGTCTCTCCACACGGTAAAAACAGGAGCAATCCAGTTGCACAATTGAAATTCGAATTCTCTAAATTAATTCTACCCTTATTCTTTCGATCTCGTTCATTTTAATCCAGTTGAAGTGTAATTCAAAGAATCTAGATTAACAAAAAAGAAAGGGAAATTATCACTCAGCTCCCAAGGACTAGAAAAAATATAAAAACTGTCCCAATGTAGATTTCTCTATAAAATAAGTTCTTAGGGACCTCAGTGATATATATTGTAAGTG
The DNA here is from genome assembly GCA_025563575.1 of Acacia pycnantha. Lineage (NCBI taxonomy): Eukaryota > Viridiplantae > Streptophyta > Magnoliopsida > Fabales > Fabaceae > Acacia > Acacia pycnantha. The sequence goes on along the minus strand of JAMWYP010000181.1, from coordinate 149,644 downwards.
TGAATTTATCTTATTGACATAGAAGCGTTTGTCAATGGTCACTCTATGATTTGTCAATATAGTCACATATAATTATTAACAAAAGCTGTTTTAGTTAACATAGATAAGCTTGTCAATATAGTGACATACACTTGTCAACGAGAGTTGGTTTAATTAATATAGATGAGATTGTCATTGATCACGCCGTGATACTTCAATATAGTCATATACACTTGTCAATGAGAGTTGCTTTAGTTAACATATATGAGTTTGTTAGTGGTTACTCTATAACTTATTAATATAGTCAATACACTTGTCAATAAAATGAATTCACATTTGAAATCTATATCGCTGAAGTCTAAGTACTTTTTTATAGAAGAAGACTTTTTGAATTTTTTTTTTTATCCCTAGGACATGAGTGAGATTTTTCCTTAAAAAACTGATAAACTTGGTAGGCAGGTCTCATCTATCTACCTGGTCCTCTCTTAGGTATCTACAGTGCAAAGAAGCAATCTTGGCTTGGTGTCCGACCAAGATTGATTCAATTACTGACCTTACCATCTACATGCCCAAGATATGGGAGACCGAGACTTGTCCTGCTTAGAAAACTGATTTTAAAGGTCGCGTGAACTCCGCAGAAAAACATAGGGAAAATGATACCGAGGTTCCAAATAAGAAAAATAATATAAAAAAAGTCTCATAGCTTGTAAATGACAAGTGAAAGAGTATCTATTAACAAGTTATAAGACTTTTATGATATTATTTTTCTTAATGAGAACCTTAGTGTCATTTTCCCAAAAAACATTCAAAATCGCACACGGATATATAAGGGCCTATTTGGATCAAAGAAAAGGTTCGAAATGAATGGAATGTAAAAATATTTTGCTACATAAGTGTTTGGTTTGCACTAGAAAACAAAATGAGTTGATAAGAAAATTTTTATTCGTTTTGAAAAAATGAGGTAGGAATTTGCCCTGAAGTAAAAATATTATTTAAATATCCATATGACCCAGTCACCTTTTTATATCACATTTAAAGTCACATCAAAGGACTTTTGTGTCTTTAAGCATTTCCTTACCTACTTGAAAATTGGTCCCACCAATTTCGGTGGAAATCCATTTTCAATCATATGAGTGAAAATTGGTGGACCCAAGAAAATATTTTCCAAGGGACATGAATAACCAAATGGCTGCAGCTGCAGCCTTTCCCTCCTCTTATTTTCCTTGCCCTAACAAATATACAAACTACAATCACAGAGATAATACAACATGCTCTCTCTTTTTAAAAAAAAAAAATCAGGGGAGCAAACATTTACTACTTGAGATTATAAGTGAAACCAACAAAGATCTCAAAACCATTAACACAACATATCAAAGTTATTACTCCCTTCAATCAATATTGATGTATTATGACAAATTAGGTAGTAGATCTAGGTCATAAATATAGTAGATCTTATATTTATCAACCTTTTCCTAATTTACTCGTATTGATGCTCACTCAACAATAATCAAGTAAGCGAGATTGAGGGAATTGGAAAGATTAATTAGGGTGTTTAAAAAAAACATGTCTGATCAACTAACTTTCTTTCTTTAATCTAATTAAATTAGGTAAATAGGTCATATATTAAATATCATAACAATAATACTTCAACCTATCTACTTTCTTGGAAATGGTAGTGACGGCACTAAGTCTTTCTTGGAAATGGTAGTGACGGCACTAAGCCTTGGTTTGGTTTGGGGGTAGGGGAGGGGAGGAGAGGGGATGAGAGAGAAAATGGAGGAAAATCTTGTGGGCCCCACTACAAATAACTTTTCTCCTCTTTTCCCTCCATTTTCCCTCCCCCTCCCCTACCAAACACACCATAAGAGTTGGATGACTCCGTTTGCAATTGGTATGGTCTTATGGAAAATAGATTGTTTGCAATGACCGAAGTGAGGCTTTTTGGAGGTTGCCATTGAAATTAATGTGGCCACCAATCAATCATTTAATGATAATTTCAACCCCCTCTTTATTTACTTATAACCCAATACCTCCACCTATTCAAATCCTCATCCCTAAACCTTTGGAGTTCTTTGAAATGTTTCGTAATGCAACTGATACACCATTCATTTGCCTTGAGTTACACCTTTCACGTCCCTTGAGTAATTTACCATTTAATGATAATAACTAAAAATTATTAATAGTTATTATTTATGTTGTATGCAACTCCTTATATATAGGTGGTTTCATTCCCATGTAATTCCCACAACTAAGCAAACTCACTACTCATTACCTGATTTCATAGCACTTGCAAATGCAAATTGAAAACTTTCCTCCTTACTTGACCACTCAAAGAAATCACAATATGACAACTGTTGTCCATGCCAATTTCAGCGAAATTGACGACCGAAAGAGTGCTTAGATCATTATCACATGTGTTCTTGCGAAGTCCGCTTCCTATAAGAAGACCTTGTCATATGGTTCTTTGAAGATTGGTATGATTTTGGTGGATGAGCAAGTCTGCCAATCTTGAAGTTTCCTTGACATATGTGTAGTGCTTTCTCGGAACTGTTGAAATTCCCTTCCGTATGTAACGCTTTCCTGTTATTACTTATGGTGACTTGTGAAATACATGCAGGGAACCAAGATTGATGGTTTTGTAATGCAATAGAGACTGTTGGAGCGTAACATGAAAGCAATTGGGGTGAAGTCTATCATGTTGAAAATCTTGAGGTGCTTGACAACAATGATAAATATAAAGTGACCACATACTTTTGGAAGCTCAGATTTCAAGCAAAACATATTTTCAAGACGTAGATTTCTCAATCCCAAAGGAAGCATTCAACTTCGTTCTTCTAAAAAAACCATCACCAATTACACTGCAAAAATGAAGATCTAATTGGATAGAAACACTGAATGTTTAACTTAATGTAGTGTTGCTCCGAAAATTCGCAGCTGACGCATTTTAACAAAAACAATGCTGGAATGGAACAACTATTACAGTCAATGTTGTCATGTTTGCAAAGATTAAGAAAAACAAAGGTAACAAAGTGACTACGATAATGACATGTCATGCCCATTTCTTTTGATTATTTAACATGGTGAACAAAGTGATTGCGTAGGAATAGCATTGATCATCAGATTGAAAATAAAAGGTTATAACATTAAACATCCACTGATGAGTAACATGACTATATATAATATAGTTTATGGTAGATCCACAAATGTTGGCCCAGTTTACTTATTCTATTGACAAAGTTTGTATTTTTCGCTTATGATGAGGCCCGCACTGTCACATTCTAATATGGGCTATATTATCGACTTAAACCCATGATTATAATTATGCCTTATGCAATCTTGCTTGGTTTATTTCCATTAGTGACGTTGCCTCGCATACGGAACTTTGATCTATCATCAAGGGTTAAACACAAACACAACAACAAATTTAAATTTTGGACATATTATCGTGCAGTATGCAACGTCCCGTTACAACCATAATCTGCAGGCTGAAAATTAACACACAACATAGGTTGTGCACACAACATCTTTATCTTTGGGCATGCCCCACATTAACTAGAACTAGGGGTGGAAACAAGTAAGGCAATATGTCAGGGCCTGTGGCCTAGTCTCTTAAGAGCCTGGTCAGACCTGCTTGTTAGTAAAAAAAAAAAAATTAAGCCAAGGCTTATTTAAAGGCATGTTTTGATTAACAGGCAAGGCCTAGGCTTACTAATAAGCTTATTAGGCCTGTCAGGCCGGCCTGGACCTGCTAATTACTCTATGCTAACAAAAAAAAAAGTAGGACTCTTTTTGTAGTGAGGCCTATGGCCTATCAATTAACCTACTTAAAAGTTTTAAAATTATAGGCTTCATTAACAAGCCAAGTCGGCTCAGTATATAGGCCGAAAAAGGCCTATAACATACCACAGGCTAGGCTCAGGCCATCTAGTTACAAAACATGCATGGCTTGTTAAGGCAAAAATCTAGTCCGGCTTGGCCTATTTCCACTTCTAACCAGAACAAGGACTTTTGGGAAAATCAAAGGAGCCTTATGATCTAACCAACCAGACATTTATAGAAAACTTAAGTGGGTCAGATAATTAATATGATGTCTTAATTATACAGTTTACAGCACACTGCTATTATATATAGAGTTAGACACACACACACATAATGCAGAAACTGCAGTCTGGCAGGCATATATTTTATTAGGCATTGATCACGAAACTTTTAACAGCTTTCAAAGTATCTCTGAGGATCCTCTTAACGACAAGCAAGGATCGAGGAGGCACATCATGGGACTTGGTAGAGTAATTGTAAACAATGTGAAAGGAAGCTGTAAGAATACTGTGGGGCCCATCGTCCTTAGGTATGTCATCAGGGACAATGGCAAAACCTGAGGGCAAAATACCAACCATGTCCGGGTCTGCTCCCTCCAATAGGGCAGTCACCGCTGGTTCGTCCACTGGTGCATACACCACATAGCTACCACTTTTGTCAGTGTAGCTCTCTTGAATGTAGTGTATCACATCAGTGCCCTCGTCATCCTGCAAATAAATATCCCAAATTATTCAACTTCATTTCCTTCAAATATATCCCACATGTTGCAATAATAATATACCAGTAGGTGCACAAGGCTCCCATTAGGCAGGGTTTAGGGAGGGATATTACGTAACCTTACCCTTATATATAATCGGAAAGGTTGTTTTCAAGATATGAACATGTGACCTCTAGGTCACCCCATGATATAAGTTAATTATAAAATTTTTTTTAAAAAAAGAGAATGAGTACAAAAAAGATAGGGGAAATTATACATAACGGGATCTCCTGGACTTTTTATTATGTATAGATAACATTCTTAATTAAACTTTGAAACTTCACAATGAATCACAAACTATTTTTTTTTTTATATAACTCATGTATATATATCATACTCTCCACAATTGAGTTCAAACTCACAATCTCATGCTTTAGAAACCTTCAAGGGAAGTGTTTGGTATTTTGGTTGGGCTACAAGATTCCACGAATCCCCTAAACTCTTACAATTATGCAAATAACTCCTTTACAAATAGTTTTGTTCATTACTTATCTGTTCGCGCACGCTCACGCACACACATATTATAAAGCTTAGGGGTTTACGTGCATATAACTTAAAACTTGAGGGTTAACATTCACGCGAAAAATAATTTAAGGGTATATGATTGATGGTTAAAATTTATCACTACATGATTGAAAGTTTAAGTAGTTAATTATAATGTTTTAATTGCGTATAATTCAAAGTTTATGAAAATTTTAATTTAGACATATTTAAAAAGAAAAAGAGAAACTTACAGTAACTTGCATCAAAGAGACACGATTTGCAGGATCTTTGCCCTTAACAATGTAGGACAGTTCTTGAACACAAAGCCCCCTCGCAAGCATATCCCACTGTCATTAATCCATCACCCAAACGTCAGAGACACTGATCCAATAAACATTAGTATTCAAACTTGCTCAACAAATAAAATATATATATCTTATATTAAATATATGACTTAGTTGACTTTTTTTTTTTGGAAAGATTAAAGAAGCTAAATAAGGTACTTATTCATATTATATGTTAATGAGACAAATTAGTTTGGATGAAAAAATGATAAATATAAATACTTTAAAACAATTTAATTAGCTTTCCCGATAATCTCTACAAAAAAAATCAACTATTTCTTATATTTAAAGTCAGATATTGTAGAATAGAATATACACACATTTTTTGCTAAAAATACTCTTCCAGAGGATCGTATCCAAACTATGGTTAGTTATTCAAATTTCTAAGTATATCCTATGTAGTTTTTCATTGACTTTACGCGGAGCCACAAATTAATCCTATTTATGGTTGGTTGTTCAAAACAATATCTTCTTGTTTTAGTAGACTCAGCCTATAATAATTAGGGTTTAGGAGTTATAAGTTCCATTTACACACACACTAGAGATTTAGATTCCCTGGACTGGTACATCTTTAACAAGCTAGGCATAGAGAATAATAATTAGGGTTTATGAGTACCATGGATCGGTAACGGCCATTACGAAGGAAGTCGAATAACCGGCGAGGAGCGATCCGAAACCTTTGAGAAGTGGAGAAGACGATAGAAGTAGCAGAAGGTTGTCCAGGTTCAGCAACGTGCTCTCTAATGGCGACCCTAACGTCTTCACTATCTTTAGAAGATGAAGGCAACCGGTTCCACTGGTTTCTTAGGACCCCACTTATCTCAGTACAGAAGGTCCTTATCATCCTCTCTCCTAACTTCAACATACCCATTCTTCCAGTTTCAGGTATGGTCTTGAGTGTATCTTCAGGAGGAGCATATTTTTCTTTGAGAGTTTGAGAGTACTCATATTGGCGAACCAAAGCTGAAACCCAACGAGTTGCTCCAAAAGCAAAACCTGATTTGATTAGGTTCCTGAATGTCAAGTTTAACTCTCTATTGTCTGCTTCCACATGCTCCACCCACGTAATCTGCACATCATCAATAGGGTTTTTCTTTACTTTATTTGAAACAATATCCATCTTTTGCTTATGACCAGCTCATGATATTATCTATACACACACTCCTTCGATCCTAAATATAAGACTCACTTTGATGTTAAAACATTAATAATACCACACGTGTGATGTTTAATCTTAGTAACCAAATTAACTGGTTAATGTACTACAGAACACCCATGCATGTGAGTTACGTTTCTACCAAAGTCTAGACTTACGACCCTTGTTTATAGGGATATTCTGCCTCAACCTCAACTTCATGGATACCTTTAGATGTTACTCCCTCCGGTTCTTAATATAAGATATATTTTGAGATTTGATCTCGATCCCAAATATAAGATACGGTTTTCATATTTGTCAATATTTTTATAATTTACCTCTAGCAATGATCCCTCAACAATAATAAAAAAGGAGAGGGAATTAAGCAAGATAACTATAACTAGGGTGTTTTAAAAAATACATGTTATTTTAAATAACTTAATTAACTCTCTTAATCTAATCAAATTAGGTAAATATGTCATATTGAGGACAAGAGGGAGTCTATATTAAGGACAGGAGGTACCTAGTATGTAGTATTTTGTTTTAGAAAGTCAGCATTATTGTTCTAAAGTTATAAGTAGAATTGAACATGTGACCTCTTTCTTATTAAGAGCTTTCATATTACTAGGCTACAATGTGGTCATTTACCATGATGTTATGTGTGTGTGTACCTTGGAGTATCCATGATGAGGCATGAATTGAATGAAGCAACCAGAAGGCCTTCTTCGAAAATTGATGGAAGAATAAGGAAAATACTTCTCCAACGATACGTCTACGATGGCCCAAGTTGTATCAGAGAGCTTCTTACAGTATCTGGCAAAATAACACTCTAGTACGCACCAGTGCTGTTGCCATTTGGAATTCGCCACTCATCTGCCAACCAAAAGCTACAACATTCAGCCATTGAATTATTTACTTATTTTTCAGACCAAAAAAAAAAAAAAATTTATTTATTTATTGAGATTTTGTGTATAAATAATATTTTATTATCCTACACAAATTTTCAAGTACGTGCGTGCATGCAACATTTGAAGGGCTAGCTATAGCAATTAATTCTATCAAATTGTAATCATCAACCTAATATTCCTCTATTTACCATCTCTAACATATATATAGAACTTTCTTAATTATGAAATAATCTTGTTTAATTAAGAGGAAGAGCGTTCATTAATATTGTAAGTGTATGTATATGGTGAGTTCGACTACAACAACATCATTGCTAATTGAATGCCATTTCTTAAAAACAAAAATTAACATCATATATGTAACAAAATTCGAATTGATTTGGCAAATCACTTGAAATTTTAGCTCAAAATACTTCCTCCTAAGGAGATCATCTTTAGAAAGTAATGTATTGCGTAAACTTAAAAGAGATCGAGATACAGAGAAGACAGAAAGTGGATATCTTATTTATAAGATGAAATCGAAGGAAGCTTGAAAATCATTTGAAATGACAATGAATGATTATGCAAGACTTTCTATATTGTAGCTAGAATTTTAAAATTATGAACCAAATATTGGAATGTATAATAGCCTTTCATAAAAAAGCATTAATAGATAATATTAACTTACAACTTGCAATCTTCCATCTAAGCTCCCTTCAACTCCATCGATCAAAATTCCCAGCATCGTTGCTCTCGAAACTATGTTGAAAAACACATCCGACCATTTCTCCTGAAAAATTACACACAAAATATTAGTGGGGCAAAAGAGATACACACAATGGTTATAAGTGATTTTATTACTACACACCAATATTGAATGAATAAGAAAATGGGTAAATCTTCGCTCATTGTGTTCTGTTAAATTTAAATAAATTCTTTACACACACACACACACACACACATCAGAAGTTGCTGAAATATAGCCGAAATTATCTACCTATAATCTCAATAGAAATCTTTTATGTGCGTATTAAATGTAACCGTATAATAGACAATTAACAATAATAATTAAAAAAAACTATTCCTCATGTCCTTGTTTTAGTTAAGATCTTCAAATAGTTATACCGCTAAAATTTAAATTTAAACCATCACTATAGAAACTGAATCCAAAATAAATAAATAAGTTAACCTACCACATCCATAAACCATTCAGCAATATCAATTGGGTTCATTCTAAGATAAGCAAAATCTCGAGAAGCTTCAACATCATAAGCTTCAGCAGGAGTAGCCTTCAGTTTCAAATCACTTTCAATGGGGCGAGAGTCAAAGAAGGGTAAATATTCAGGCTCACCAATCTCAACCATCTTAATTATCTGTTTTAGAGTCTTATCCACATCCCCAAAGTGTCTCATGTATTGAACACCGTTTAGGGTTTCATATTTCTCTTTTCCCTCTAGGCGCTGCCAAAATATATCTCCTGAAACAACCAGCTTCTTTAATTCTTCCATGGCTGAACCCGAAAGCTCGATGATGCTTGATCTCATTGGCTCTGCACTGAAAGACATTACTAGAAGAAGGTCACTTGCTCGCTCTGGACTGTTGATTCCAACATTTTCATCTGTATTTGCATTTGAGGTTGAACCAGAGCCACTTGCTTCCTGATCATTTGAAGCATCAGACTGAACTCATGTATAAGGTAATAACGACAAAACAAAATAGATAGGTTAGGCAAAATCACAAAAATAGATAGGTTTACTCTTAGCATTATTATAGTTTTTAGTATATCTCTTTGAATTCTACTCAGACATACTACTAATTACGTTTTACACTTGCGAGAATAGGAGTGATCAGACCCTTGGTGAAACAAGTACACAATATGAGTACAAGTCCAAATTAAATGGAGAGTCAAATCTCAAAAGACTCTTTTATAGGGGAAAAGGCTATATGGTACTTCACTAAACCTCGTGTTAGTTAGACCCTTCATAAGAGGCCATTTCCGACCTCATTAATGAGGTGCTCTCAGATTTTGACTGGAAAATCACTCAAACATATAATCTCAAAGTATGAATTTCAGGAAAAATGTGTTTGTATGTGTTGTTTCAAAACCATATTTACTAGACACATTGTACTTACGTTTCATACTTGCACATGAATTGAATGATAGGCATACAAGTGAAGACACCCATGAAGTTTTAAGACATGGTACTAAGTATGCTTTACACTTGGGTGGGTAAATAGCAGGGAGACAGACTCACTATTATAAGCATAAATATAAGTCTAAAGAGAGAATACAATCTCAAAAGACTAGTCTGTTGGGGAATAAGGTACCAAGCTCCCCAATGGCCATGATACTTTACTCGGCCTTCTAAGAATTATACCCTCCATGTGTTTTCTTCGAGATTATTAGGTGCTCTTACCTAAAGACTAGAATGTTAGGTGGGAGAGAGCTCATGCGACTTATAAACAAAATTTCACTTCTTAAGCACCCGATGTGAGATTTATCTCCCTTAAAGAAATATAAACATGTGCATTATGCGAATTTCTAGAAAAATAAAGTAACTAATATGCATATGCATATGTATTGTTGTTTCAAAACCATGTTTACCAAATCAGACAGTGACGATTTTGATGTTAAGATCTCATTCGTCATAATTAGCCTAAAGGCCTGGCTAAACATCCTGATATAAAAAAAAATACATATGTTTTAACCTAGGACAATAGGAATTAGGCTTTATATGAGAATGGATTTGTTAGAAGTGTGTGTATATATACATGCATCTTATGATGAATAAGTTTTAAACTTGGATGAGAGGCTCAAACATTAGCATTAGCAATTACAGCCCTAATTTTCATTTCTGAGGAATTTTGTTAGAGAAATTAGATGAAATTAAACAAGAGGGATGTTGATATTCCATTTGTAAAACCAAGCTAATTAATTACCTTGTTTAAATCTAAATAATCCAAGCGCCTTCCTGATCTTACCCTGCTTTGATCCATCTCAGCAATTTCTCGTTTCAAAAAGCTGATCACACAAAACCAAAGTCATATAAACTTTTCTTAAAATTCAAACATAATTTAGATAAACCACAAATCAAAGCACCTATACATCAGGTCAAAATGCTTAAACATCAAATCTCAAAGGAATAGCTAATTCTATTATATATCTTGAAACCCTACTCCATCAGCGACTCATCTTGACTCTCAATCAATCCTGGCATTCTATCGTAGTCTTCGTCGTATCCTTCAAACTCATTTCCATTCTGATGACTACTACCTTCCATACCTCTCCAATTGAAGATGCTAGCTATATATGCAAACACATGCCAAACTAGTTAATTAAAAAAAAAAAAAAAACTCGAATCATGAAATTGATCCGAAGCAGCAGTTTAAAACCAGAACGAAAATGCAAAAATGACTATATAGAACCTGTAAAACTATAAACTCAATTTGTAGCTAAATATAAATCACCCAAGAAATTTCTACGATGATGAGAACTACTTTTAATCAAACTGGGGTATATATACACATAGAGAGATCATGGGAGAGGATTAATCTGAGAAATTGTAAAAGGAAAAGGAGGTTTATATAGAATAGAATTAATCAACACATACAGATACAATGAACAGAACGAATTCTTTAATTTTCTCCGAGTAATAATAATGTACAAAATCTGATATCAGTTAATGTGAGTAAATGTTTGATAATAAATTAATTAAAAGCCAACAGATTCACAAAAGCCTATTGTTGGGTTCAGTGTATTGATTCACAGTTCAGTTGCGGCTGGAGCCTTACGTGGCAACCCACATATACGAGTTTCAGAAGTAAAAAAAAAAATAATAATAATAAAATGAATTCCCTATAGTATGTACATTTTTTCTGATTTTTTTCCCCGTTTGACCAAAACTTGTTGGGATTCAAAGTCGGAATATTTTGCCATTTTATTTGGATATTTTTTCTTGCTATGGGATGAAACAGCATTTCATTCCGAAAGAAACAAACTTTCCTTAATATATGTGTGATTCCGTTACACAGTTTTTTGGGTCTACACTCTGTGGTCATCACAATTCACAAGCACCTAGTTTCTCATTGCTGTCATCACTGTGATGAGATATCAACAGTTTAAATATAATTTAAACGGTCTAAATTTAAATTTTTAAATTTTTAAATTTTTAATGATAAATTCAAAGTGATAATTGTAAGATAATCTTTATTTTTAATTTTACATATATTAAAATAAAAATTTATTTATATAAAAATAAATTAAATTTAAACCGTCCAAAATCAATCTAATAATATAGCCAATTGATGAATAGGAAATGCGATCCCCAGTTTTTTCCCGTATATATCCACTGGAAAAAAAAAAAAAAGGTCCCCCAAACTTTCCATGCGGTTGGGTTAGACCAGCCCATACAAAAATTAAAACCAAAATCATATTATTATGATGATCACTAGAGATGTGACAGGGCATGCTTTTAAACTCAGAATGTTTGTGGAGATTATCCACCAAGAAAATTTTCATTTCTCACATCATATATCAACAAGACTACCGTATCATTCTCACATCTGTAGCTAAATTTTAACACATAATTTTAGGTTATGGAACAAATCCTTATTAAATGAAATAGGCCAATCTGTTATACATATATTGTTTATATAAGCATGAGGTTAACCGTTACCTGAGGTCCGATAAGCATTGGACCTCAGCTCTTACTATAGCTTCAGGGTACGGAGACCCGAGGACAGAAAGATAAGAGTAAGCAGCACGCGTGAAGACTGCGGGAAGACCCGGCCGACCAAGAATATTTAAGATTTGAACATATAAATGTATCGTTCTTTATGAACAGACAGCTACGCCACAGTTAATGTTGTATCAGTTACACAATACTTTATTTGCTCCGATGCTCTACTCTGATAAAGAAAGAAAAAAAATATTTCGCTTTTGAAAATGGGATGTTACATTTTTGGTATCAGAGCAGTTGTCCTGGCATAGATCTGACTAAGTTGTTCCAAACCTTTTGGTGCCGAAGGCAGGGCTAGTGTATGTGGGTAAGTCAATCAGTCGTCATGAACTCGGTGAGACTCCCATGATAGACACCTACCTAGCCAATCGGTTTGATTAACGGAGTTAGGTTCAAAGCCTTTTTAAACTTGGTGTACATTTTGAAAAGAGTGTTGGTATAACCCTGTGTGATGTTGTAGTGATGGACAGAGATAGATCTCCAGACATAAACTACTATAAAACAAGTAAGACTAAACCGCGCGTATGTCCGTAATTCCCGAGATGATAGGGGTAAGACTGAACCCAGAGCTGGTGTACCCACCGCCTGTACCTATGCCGAAACAGTAATAACTCGATAATTCGATAACCCTAATAATTTCGATAACCCCGATAATTTTGATAACCACGATAATTCACATCATTCATGTAACATCCTCCTTTTCCAAAAGCAATATAATTTTTTTTTTCAAAATATCATTGCAAAATCATCAGAGTAGAGCAATAGAGCGATTGAGTAAGCGATATGTATATATAAAACGCCGTAAGTCCGGTGGTTACAACAAATGCAGATGTCGCATGGTTCAAAAGTACATAACGACAAAGAAAGGCTTCGCGTGACAACGAAAGGAAGTCCTCACTGGATCTTTTATGCGGGCTGCTTGCCTCTCTCCTCGGCACTCGGTCCTCCTGACCCTGACGCTATATTAAGAGCTGAGGTCCATTGCAATTGGACCACAGGTAACGGTTAACCTCATATTTACATATACAGTATATGAACTACAGACAAAAACAACATCAACAGTATAAGAACACATAGTACAAGCATCTCCCAAACATGTGTACCCTGGCAGCACCTAGGCCCCCTGCAGCGTAATCCTGGCGGCACCTAGGCCCCTGAACCCTGGCGGCACCTAGGCCTCTGACAATCGTATCCCGGCGCACTAGGCGCAACAAGCATATCCCAATACCCAACAACCATAACAACAGTACATAAACATACAATACACATAGCACATACACGCATACCATAAATATCAGAGTTAGGGTTACCAGTACGCGAACGTACCTTCGTTGATGTTATTCTAGCACGTTTTACGGAAAACCGTACTTTTGACGGAAAACGGAAACCAGCACGTCGGACGGTTCGACGGTGGGTCAAAACGTATTCAGGATATCCTATCAATATAACAACGTACTTGTTAAGGATCTATCATTACGACGGACATTTTTAGTCAAAATGACCATTTTACCCCTGACCCCTAATCGGCGGAATTTCGCCAGCACTTCGTTACTTTGACCCTAATCTTCCAAAATTTCAACATAACTCCTACTCCAACATAATTTTCGAAATATAAACCATATTAATTAATGATTTACATCATAACAGGCATTTTAGGTAAAAATTACCATTTTGCCCCTGATGCCCTTAATCAACGGAATTTCACCAAAGCTTCGCCATTTTAATTCTAATCTTCCAAAATTTTGCCAGAACTTCGACCCCATCATGATTTTCGAAATAATGACTAAAATAACCCTATCATATGATATCTAATCATACTTAGAAGATTAAAGACTAATATAGCATTTCTACCCTAACTACCGAAAGAACTACAGAAGCTTAAGTACCGAAAAACTTACCCGAGCTTCCGCTTTTTCCCCCAGCAGCTTCTCTCTCTAAAACCTCTCTCTATGTTTCAAATTCTCAAGAGAGAATGGTGTGAAGAATGAAGAGGCAAAGGCCTCTATTTATAGAAGAATTTTGGGTCTAACTTGGTAATTTTCCCTTCCATTTTAAACCATGGAATTTTTGCTTCATTCTCCACCCCTCAAACCTGCATGCCGACCTCCCCCCCTTATGTGGCACACAATGACATCATCCTTGATGATGTCATCAACTTGTCCAAGAAGTTTCCTACCGATAAAACCCCGTTTCAGTGTTTAAATCGCGTAATCTTGTAAAATCTTAGAAATGCGGAATCACAACTTTGAAGACCTTCTCTTTCTCTTCAAAAGTATCTAGGTTAACTTAATTTTTGATTCCATTCAGGGTTCCAACGGTTCAGCCGAAGTTTCTCGAAAAACGTGCTCGGTTACGGAACGAACTTTCGAAAACATCAACCTCTGGACAAGAATTCACTGATTCCAAATATGTCCAGGAAATTCTCAACTCAATAATTTATTTTCTTCAAATTCTAAAATTTGTGACTATCTGCCTTTTTCACAGATTACCCTATTTCGTCTTATTATCAAAATGCTCCACTGATCTCGGAAATAACTCCCGGAACCGTCTACTTCAAGATAAAAATCCACTCTTTCATATTCTTTACCGACTTTAGAAATCCTGTTCTGGTTCTCTAGATAGGATCCAATTCCTATCGGTGTTTATTTACCTTTTCTATTCTTTTACTTTAATTAATTAATTAAGAGTTTTAATCCAACACTCCTTCATCATTTCCTTTATATTTTTTTTTCTTTTTCCCTTAGGATATTGGCACACACACATTTATTATATATATATATATATATATATATATATATATATATATATATATATATATATATATATATATATATATATGGTTTGATATTGGATCTTGGTCTCCGTCCCGGGTGCCAAAATTTTCGCTATTGGCCCATACTTGTATGGAGAGTGGATCACTTAATCTCAACTTTATTTCATAAAACGTAAATGGGCTTGTGTTTGAAGCACAAGCAGTATGTAAATAGCTAGGGTTTAGAGACGTGTTTACCTTGGACAACTACCTCAAGATTTATAGGTATATCGGTAATTATGATCTAGCCGGGTATTCGGATAAATTTGTAACCACCTAGCTTTGGATTCTCTCTAACGCCCTCCGTCTGCTGTCTAAATCTTTTAGGCGTGTTTAGATCCTCCCATTAATCGGGCGTATCTGTTATGCGTTACCCGTAGTTGGGCCTTATCGTTTATGGGGCTCGAGCGATCTCGTTTATAATTGTTCTCTGACCAGATTAGTTCAAGCTCTTGGGCTACGTGGTATTTGATATTTTGCTTGAGTCCCCTCGATGCGTTGCGCATTTTACTTACGTCCATACTGGCCTCGGTTTGGTCAATCTTAAATTCTCCCCTTTAGGAGGTTTGGGAACGCTTCGCTTGTCTTCTCGGCGTGGTATTGTCTCGTCGAGACTATGGCGTGGTATGAACCAACGATCTAAAATCCGAAGGCGATCGGTATGCACGCAGGTATGACTCTTGGGAAGTGTTTCGGACTTTGAAATGATCACATTTGACATCCGCGCCCGTGGATCGGGGAACGCTTTCATCTTCATCACGCTCACCGCCCGGGTTTCGTGCGCATTTAATGATTCTTGGCGTGATGCGTCGGCCTCGCTATCGGGTTTGAAAAGGCCTTGTCCTGTCGATTGAATTTCTTTGAGCTTCCTTTAATAGTCGTTTGGCCTATCCTGTTTCCCATTTGTTTCTCGGTAAAGTTCCCTTACGCCCATTTCTTTAACTACTCAGAAAATCGTCCTATTTACACCAAACTCCAACAAGGCAAGTTATTGATGCGCATTTCACTTCCCATCCTGCGTTGGCGTAAGAACTAACTTCTACTGGTTTTCTTAAGCCCGACCATCGTGACGAGGTAATTTATTTTTCTGCGGCGGCGTGGTTTTCTCCTTCACTTGTGCGCCCATTTTCAACTTCTTGTGCTCTGTCTTAGAGTCTTGGTTTTCCAGGTTAGGTGGATTAGCGTTTTTAAAGGAAATATCAGTTACCCCACGTAAGTTTAAAATAGAATTGCTAGATGAATCACTGCCCCGGAGATTCAGCCTTGTTCCTTTAATTACCCCCTGGTATTTGCATAGGAATCCGAGCCTTTGATGGGTAGACCGAAACTTTCTTCGTCTTGAAAAACCCATTGTGAATCCGTCGATGATGTGGCCTTACAAGATCAGCTGCCTTGAGTTGTTATTGGTTGAAAGGGCACTTTGAGGGCGGAAGAAAAATTAGCCCCGAGTTCTCCAGGGTGGCTGGGAGTGGGAGTGTCGGAAGAGCCCCATGCCCTTTTGTCCTTAATCGTGGGAGTTTCCACATGGAGCTTACCTCATGGATACTCCAAGTAGAAGCCGTCTCCCCAATGATACTATCGATTTCTTTAATGGGTCCCCAATGGGTCAGGATCGCCTGGGAAGAATACCAATGGTAAATGTTGGGACGCCAATGTCGGGAAGGCTTTGCACGCTTATTTTACGGTGGGGAAGATCGGCAAGATAGCAGACACCATTTTTAGGGTCTTGCCGGGACAGGGGGGCTTCAATCCCAGAATGCCAGTAGGTGTCCCAGGAGTCCCTCGGCATCGGGGGTTGCTTTCCCGCCTTTTTGCAACCTAACGTTAGTGAACAGTATTGCTCCCGCTTCGACCTTTAGGTATACTTTTTTCTTTGTTTTTGGTTATAGGTAAATGGAGTCGTCGTCTCTGCTCGGTAGCCCCTACGTGGGATGCGGATTCCAATTGTGGGGTTATACCTTAGGAATAGATATCACCGGGTGTTTTACGAAGTTACGAGAGCACCCGCTCTCTCTTGCCGGAGGCCGATGTGGCCCGGCAAAAGGTGCCATCCCCCGGTGTGAATTTTCCTCACCTGAAGGCGGCAGCCTTTGTTTGTTGCTACCTGAGATAGGGGTACACCAACTTCTTCTTTCTACAAATACCTTACCCGTCTCGGTATTGCGCTTCCGTTCGCCGATTTCCAAATGTCTAGCTCAATCATCTCTGTGTCGCCTATCTCAACTTCATCCTAACTAGATTTGGGGATACATATGGCATTTGAACATCTCTGCCGATCGTTTACCCTCACTTATATTGCCTGTAGGTACTTGAGTTTGCAAAGTAATAAAGTGATAAATAAAGTATCGTTCCTGATTTGTTTAACAAAGTGAAAATTGAACAAAAGGCTTAGTGAATTTCTCAAGTTGAGCTAAAACAAAGTTTTGATTTGGAATGAGAATTTTTAAAGACTATTTCCTAAAACATAAAATTGATAAAGGCAATTGATTCTTAAATTCAAGGATAATTGAGCCTGAGGCTCTTTTTTTCCCATTTTTGCATTTCATAAAACTTGGTTAATTTCCTCTCTAGTAGCATTTCAATAAATGTATGTGTTAGTCTAAGGTTCAAACACTTAACAAGCTCTCTCAAGTCAAATCAAGTTTTATAAACCCATTAAAATGCAGAATCTCTTGCTACAATTAATGAGAATCAATATTTAAGCAACAATACTAATGTGACAATGCAAGGTTAAAGTAAAGATATCTCTATTTTACCAACAAGCTATCCATTCATCAAGTAAACTTCAAGACAAACATGATTTTAATCAAGCCCGACTTACCTAGATTAGCTTTCTCTCAATTAAAACCTAAATGAACAAATCATCTACAAATGGAGGCCAATCATTTGGAAGCATTAAAGCCAAGATTAAAATCATACATTTACATAAATTAATCTAGCAAAAGAGAGGAATATTCAGAGTCTTAATCCATACAAAGGGTCAAAATGAAACCTAGGATAAAAGAAGAATTAGCCAATCATGGAGGAATAGAAAAAATACCACAGCCGACCCATAAATCGGGGGTTAAAGAAGCGAATAAAAATCAAAGGAAAGGGGAACAAAATAGAGTAGAGTTAAGAACACAGTGCTCCTCTTCCCGATTATGCTATTCCTGTTCTCGTTCTCTTGGTTCAGCTTCAATTTACATCTTAATCCAGATAGCCTCCCCGTATCTCGGCTCTCTTCTCTTTTTTCTAATTCGGACGCCTCCTCAAGAAGACACCTGCCTTTCAGTGAATTCCCCTCTTTTATTTTTATTTTTTTGTCATGCCTTGATATCCTCTGCTCCTTTGAGATTTTAGGTCAATTCATTCATTCCAATGATCCAGAGGCCAATTAAGCTGCATGATATATTGATATATTGATATATTAATATATAATAACAAAATTATATAATAAAAATAATTTATTAATAATAATAATAATAATAATAATAATAATAATAACTAAACCTTTCTCTTTTCTTTTCTTTTTATTTAAACTAAAGTATTTCTATTTAAATTTAAAAAGCTGATGATATTTATAATGAAATCCACTAAATAATATACCAAATTTGATTTCATCTTATAACAATGCAATCTCATTTAAATCTCTTAAAATTGTTTAGATAACTCAGAAATATCTTGAGAAATGTACTTTAAATATACAAAATAAGGAGAGTTATCACCTTACTTGCACCGATAGCCTCTTTTTTTATTTCTTTGACCCCTTACTCCCCGTTCGGCCTGGAGCCGCCCGAGTTGAAGGGCTTGACTTCCCTTCGTAGCGAATCCGACAGAAAATCTTTTCCCCTTCTCCGATTCCTTTAAACACTTCAAGAACTCCTATTTCAAAGTCGCCGCCCTGGGTTGGAGAACAACCTTGGTTTCTCTAGCCCGGAGGGCCCCGAGGCGGGTTGGCGGTTTCTTTGTATTGGTCCGCTGACACCACGATGTCGGCTCTTCCTCCTATCGCTTTCCGCCAAGGATCTTACGGGGAAGAGCAACCGCCGGCGGCTAAGATAGCCTCATACGTGGCCCGTAACGGGTGCGGAGTGCAGCCCGCCTATGTTAGGGAATTCGCACGCGCCTTCGTTCATCGTGCTAGGTCTTTGTATTTCCTTTGCTTTTATTTCTCTTATGTATTTACTTACGCTTCTTTGTTTGTGCTTAACAAAACGTATGGAGGGCGACTCTGACTACCCGGCGTATTTGAGGCCGACGCCGGAGCGCCGCCATCCGTGGTGCCTCCCGCGAAGACGTCTCCTGAAGCGAGCTCCCGCCGCCCCGTCGAAAGTTGGTGGAAACGCCCCGATGCCGCCGCGCGCTTCGAAACGAGCTAAGGTCGGTGATAAAACTCCACCTCGCCCCGCCCAACCCGTCTGGGACACCCTCCCCTAGCCGACAAGGGTAAAGGATTGTCCTCTTCGACGCGCCTTCATCCGCTGGCCGTTCCCGTGGTGTCCGGGAGAGCCTCGAAGCCTGGTCCCGGGAGAAAGGGCATACCTCGAGCAAATGGCCGCCTCCTTCCTCCCTCCTCCGGCGTATCTCGAACTCTCTTCCCCTTGCTCGGTAGAAGAGACCGAGGTTCGCCGCGTGATGCTTCGCCTCCGCAAGGCCAGTCTAGGGTATCCCAAGCCTACCTTCATCTTAAGGGGGAATATGTCAAATCGTAGGGATGTCCAACGCCCGACCACCGACTCGACCCCGGCTCAAGAGAAAGCTAGGAGGCTCGCCGAGGAAAGGCGACGCCGGAGGAGGCGAAAGAACAAGCCTTAGATGCTTCTGGTCGGGCCGAGGAAGAACTGCGGCACACCAAGTCCGACCGGAAAAAGGCCGCCCGAAGCCAGCCAAATGAAGTCGGCTCATCTCCTGAGGTTGAATCGACCAAGAACTTGACACAAAGAACACGCCCGTCCCTGCCCAGAGCTTGAAGACACCCGAGGTGACCTGGATGGGATGAGAACCGCTTATGAAAAGGCCGTGGCCGCGTGTGAAGAAAGCCGCCGAACAAAGGCTTCTGTGGCGGCTCGCCCAACTCCAGCCTCGAACCTGTGGGTTCAGCCAACGTCGAGGGTTATGACCGTCGCTCCTTTATCGTGATGGCGTCCTTGTTCCGCCGCCTTCTTCGCGCGCGTGGAACTCCGTTCGGCGGTGGAAGCCGCCCACTGGAACTGAGATGGGGGTGAATGCTTCGGGTCGAGCCGACGTCGACGAGTCGCCCAAGACGAGGCCGCCCTCCAAGCTAAACTTGTTATTTTATTTTATTTTGTTTCACGGCGTTGATGCCGATCTCGTGTACTTACGTACTTTTAACTTCAATGAATGCAATGAATGCGAATTCACCTAAGTATTTTATCACGTACTTTTAACTTTAACGCGTACACGCACGTAGTTAAGTTTTTAGACCAGCCTAGGTCCTTTAATAATCGTGAGTCCGCTTAGTACTCTTCTCGGTGTAGTGGACCAGTGCATTAGTAGGGTGTCCTTACGCTTTGCGTATACCTCGCTACGAGGTCCAGGAGTTGCTTTTCCCGTATCTAACCAAAATAAGCGCGGATAATCACATGCTTGGTCGATGTCGTCAAGACGACGTTGATTCAAGCATTTGGACCCGATCGTGGTCCCGTATGGCTATCGGCCTTCTTATCTCTGTTAATTTTGATGCATCAAATATAAACCACGGCCGCAAACAAATCGCCTTGTGTGGTGTTAATTGGAGGGTCGATGACGGCGCCTCATTGATTGACGTACACGGCCGCTGGGACCTAAGGTCGCCTACTTAATGAAATTTTCCAAGCATTCTTAACATGAAGATTCGGTTAATAAACCATTTATTGATTCAAGAAGTAAAAAGCTCTAAAGAGCTAAAATCTAATCTTGCACGAAAGAAATGACCGAAACCGGAAATGACCGAAATCAAAACAAGCAGAAAATGAAAGTGACACTAACAAGCATCCAACAAAGAGATCCTCCTACGACGGGTTAACCGTAGTAAACCCTCGCCTTGTCGCCTGCTCCATGTCCTTTTTAATGTGCTTTCTTGCCAAGGTTTCGAGAACGTAGGCTCCTTTGTCCAGCCTTTTCCTTGACTCCTAGGGCCCCTCCCAATTTGCCGCCGCTTCCGTCCTTGGCATTCTTGTTGCCCACATCGCCCTTTCGCAGACCAGTCACCCTTGGCCAAAAGCCCCGGGTCCGACCTTCCTCGTTGTATTTAGCCGCCATCACCGCTTGGTAGCGATATCCCGACAATGTGCCGTGGTCCTAACCTCGTCCACGAGCTCTAGCTCTTGCTGCCGAGCGCCGGAATTCGATCCTTCTCCCTCTTCCAGACTCGAGCCTCCTCCAGATGGCCGCCCAATCTCGACCGGAATCATAGCCTCGCACCCATAGGTCATGCGGAAAGGGGTTTCTTGAGTTCCGGATCGTGCAATTGTTCGAATTCCCATAAGACGTTATACACTGCTCGACCCAACCGCGTCCGCTTCCTTCATTTTCCTCGAGGCCGTCCAGATTACTTTGTTGGCCGCCGGCTTGTCCGTTTGACTGAGGATGTTCAACCGACGAGAAGTGGTGTGTGATTCCGAGGTCGGCCGTCATATCCCTAAAATTTTTGTCCGTGAACCTGCGTTCCGTTGTCTGTCACGATCTCTACCGGATTCCGACCGGGAAAATGCTTCGTTGGACAAATCTTCGAACCCCGGCCGAAGTAATGGTTGCCAAAGGCTCGGCCCGATCCATTTGGTGAAGTAATCAACCGCTACAATGAGCCATCGCAATTGCCTGTGCGTCGGCTTAAATGGCCCAAGGAGGTCCATTCCCCATTTGTAAAGGGCCAAGGAGCCGAAATGTACTCCATATCGGATGGCTGAGACCAGATTATTTTGGCATGTTTTTGACAACCTGCCGCATGCCCTACGAACTCCTTGGCATCTCGCTCCATGGTTGGCCGCAGTATCCGGCCCGAAGGGCCTTCCTTGCTAATGCCTTTGCTCCCATATGTTGGCCGTTGATCCCCCCATGAATCTCACCCAGACGTATCGGCTTCGCTAGTGCCTAAGCATCTCAAAGATTGGGGGTGCAGACTCTTCTGAGAGCCGATCGTCTACCATTGTGTACACCGCGGCCTCCCGAATGAGTTTTCGACTCGGTTTTTTCGAGGGGGACAACTCGTTCAAGGT
Source organism: Acacia pycnantha (assembly GCA_025563575.1). Taxonomy (NCBI): domain Eukaryota; kingdom Viridiplantae; phylum Streptophyta; class Magnoliopsida; order Fabales; family Fabaceae; genus Acacia; species Acacia pycnantha. Next base: position 127,493 of record JAMWYP010000181.1, on the reverse strand, counting down.
AATCTTCGATTGGTTTCCTCCACCTGTCATAGCAATGATATGGCCATGATACATGTCGGTTCCTCTAGCTTCGCCGTACCACGGTCCCGTGGTTAGCCGCTCCCTTAGTGCTTGCTAACTTGGAGAGGATGTCGGCCCTACGTTTCTCCCCTTGGGATGTGGGAGACCGTCACTTTGGAATTCAGCTCGTATCTCGTTTGACTTTATTTAGATATTTCGCCATGAGGGGACCTTTTGCTTGATATGTACCGTTTACTTCGGGCAGACGAGCCGGGAGTCTGGGAAGACCGACGCCTTGCGCCCCAACTCCTGGCCTCGTTGTAATCCGGCCAGAGTGCTTCGTATTCGGCCCGATTATTTGAGGTCGGGAAATCTAGCCGCAGAGTGTTCCATCGCGACCCCTTCGGATTTTCTATGATTACTCCCGCACCGCTTCCTTGGAATTGGAAGAACCGTCGACGTATATCTTCCAGTGGTTCTAGCGCGCCACGTCCCCGTCCCGTCCGGGTTAATTTCACGAAATCGGCCGCCGCCCGAGATTTGATAGCATGTCAAGCCGTACGTAATGTCGAACTCCGATAATTCTATGGCCCAACCGATCATTCTCGCCGGCTAAGTCCGGCTTATGTAACACTTGTCGCATAGGTTGGCCGGTCCTGACCGTGATCTTATGGGCCTCGGAAATACGGCGGAGTCTTCTTGCCGTGGTCAGAATGGCAAAAGCTAACTTTTCCAACTTTTGATACCTTAGCTCCGAACTCTTCAATGCTTTGCTTACAAAATATATGGGCTCGGCCGTTGTTGCCTCTCTCGACCAAAACCGAGCTTACGCTTCCTCCCGACCGATAAGTATAGGAAAAGGGTTTCGCCCGGGCACGGCTGATAGAACCGCGAGTAGCCAGCATTGCTTGATCTTTCTAAATGCGCGCCGCACTGGGGTCCAGCCGCCCGTTGTCCTGCTTCTTCAAGAACTTAAAGAAGGGCAACGCGTTTCGCCGACTGGGTAAAAATCTGGTTAAGGAAGCCACCGCCTCGTCAACCGTTGACTTCCTTCTTGTTCCGAGGAGCCCGCATCTCCGTAACCGCCCGCACTTATCCGGATTGGCCTCAATCCTCGATTCGGGATTTGATGGTCTCTTAACTTTTTGAAAGTTTGCTCTAAATCCCGGATGTGTTCTTCTGAGTCGTGTGATTTGACGATCATGTCGTCTATGTATACCTCGACGTTGTGGCCAATCTGATCCTTAAACACTTTGTTCATCATCCTCTCGGTAAGTTGCCCTGGCGTTCTTAAGCCGAACGGCATTACGTTATAGCAAGAGTTCCCCTTTCTGTAATAAAAGCGGTGGCCTCTTGGTCATTTGGGTGCATAGCGATCCGTTGTACCTGCAGTAGGCATCCATGAAAGACAAAGAATTGAAAACCAGAGGAGTTATCCACGAGCCGATCAATGTTTGGCATTACATAGGCGTCCTTTGGGCATGCTTTATTCAAGTCTTTATAATCCGTGCAAAACCGCCATTTGCCATTCTTGCTTTAACACCATTACTACATTTGAAAGCCAAGTAGTGTATTGTATCTCTCTAATGAAACCGACCTCCAATAACTCGTCCATGTGTTGGTTTAAAGCTACTTGCCTATCCGGTGCCCTTTTTCTCTTCTTCGCCACACGGGCAGCCCCCGACAGATGGCTAGTTTGGTGGCAAAGAAACCCGGATCAATTCCGGCACTCTCGCCGCACTCCAAGCGAAAACATCTCGGTTTTGTACTAACAATTCTTCCATCCTTTCCCTCAAACTCGGGCTCAACGTCCCGCCTATTTTTGTTCTTTGGTCCGGTTATTGCCGATCACGAGGTCTTCCACCTCCCTCTCGGTTCCGGCCTCCGGGCGTTCCCTTTTCTTCGCCGGTCTAACTCAACCATATTTATTGGGCGTCGGTTTGTTCCGAATCTATATAACATTGCCGCGACTCTTTTTGGTCGCCTTTGATAGTAATGACCCTATTGTCATGGTTCACCATCTTTATTTTTTGGTGCTTGGTTGAGACCAAAGATGTCCCATTTATGGATGGTCGGTCTTCCCAAGATAATGTTGTAAGGAGATGGGAAGTCGGCCACAATAAATCTTACTCGTCCAGTTTTGAAGCATTCCTTCGTTCCGAGTGTGAGTCGGAGGTCTACGTACCCTTTGGTGACAATTCTCCGTTAAAGCCGACTAGGTGGTTTTGCATGACTTCAAATCTTCCCGATCGAGGTTCATCCTCACGAAAGCGTCCCATAGGATAATATCCGCCGAGCTCCTGTGATCAATGAACATCCTTTTAACTCGGCAGCTAACTAAGGTTCCGGTGATTACTGCACCATCCGGTGATCGGGGATCACGTCTGGCCATATCCTCCTTTGTGAAGAAAAGCAGGGGTCGTTTCCTTCCGCCGGTCTCCTGTACCTCTTCCTTGAATCTAGGTCGGTCCCTTACCGACAGACTTCCTTTAAGTATTTTCTTCGTTGACTCGCCGTATCCCCACCTCCCCCGAAGGCCCCACCGATTACATTACGCCGAACTCGGCCTCGGGAACTCGCTTTTCCTTGGACTCCGGTTTCGCCGCTTGTTATCCTTTCTTCTTTCATCGACCGGCTCCTTCGCTCTGCCATCGGGTTTTCGCTTTTCCTCGCTCGCCCCTCGTGTTCGAATTACATATTGACGCAGCCTTTCCTTCCCCGACGAACTTCGACTGGCGTCCCGTAGCTCATAACACCGATCCGTAGAATGTCCCTGACTCACGTGGAAGGAACGTAAACGGATTGATCCGTGTTTGCTCGTTGCCTAACAGCCGGGGTCTATCGATCATCCGCATCTCGCAGATGCCACTTCCTCCACAATCGGGACCTTGAAACATTTAACGGGTGTAGTTGCCGTATTTTCCCTTTTGTTCGATCTGGACCGAGACTTATTATCGTAACCTCTCGCTCGACGGTCCCGCTTTGCGGTTTCGGGCTGGTTCTTATCCCTTGGCGGAGTGTTCCTCGTCCGAATCTTTCCGCACCGCATTCGCTGGCGCATTTGTTCTATCTCCAAGTACTTTTGACCGAGTCATGAAGTCGCTAATGCTCTTGGCCCTGCGTTTAAAGAACGATTCTCGCGCCGAGTTGTACCGTTCCAGGCCTAAGCAATGAAAGCGGGCATGCACTTTTTCATTCGCCCCGAACCTCGCAAGGCGGCATGGTTAAAGCGATCCAAATAACTTTGGAGTAATTCGCCGGCCGCCGCTTGATTTTAGACAAGATGTACTCGGGACTTTGGTTGCTTCCCGCCGGTTGCGAACCGCAACTCGAAAGCCTTTGCCAAGTCATCAAAATTGGCTATCGACCCCTGAGAGGTGGTTTGTAGCCATTTTAAGGCCGGGTCCCTTTAGGGTTGTGGCGAAACCCTACTTATGATGGGTTCTCCAAGACCTCTACACATCATGATCGCTCCGGAAATCGTCCAAATGAGTCGTTGGGTCCCGTGAGCCGTCGTACTTGCCGAATTCGGTGAGGTTCGGCCTTCCGGGAAACGTGCCCCGAGGATCTCGATGAAAAGGGGCCGCCGCCCTTCCTTCGGCGTATCTTCCTTGCCGAGAATCATGTGGGAGGCCGGACGACTCCTTCTTCCCGGACGACTTCCCTTCTTGATTCTTTGGTGGAAGAGGCCGCCCTTCTTGTATTGTCTACTGTGTCCTCTCGCCGACGGAACTATGACCTTCCCGGTCGGGTTCCCATGTTTTGTCCTCCCGATCATAGCCGGTGTTTTCTGTGTTCCTTTCTCCGGCTCCGCTCGTCCATGCGTTGAAATTGAAGAGTATACCGTTTGTCCATATTCTCGATGCGTTTCATCATGGCGAGTCATCCGTTATGGAAGTGTAAGGAAGTCCGGATTCTGTCCGGGTTTCCTGATTTACACTGGTTGGATTTACGTGGCTCACGGCGATGTCCCCACACGCCGATGAACCCGTCTCTGATTCGTTTTTTTCCGGTTGATCGTGATTCGGGACACGAGGTTCCTCCAAGCGTTCTTCCGCCCGTGATAGCCTGGGCTTCGTTGTCCCGCTCATTACCGCCGAGAGGGTTGGTCGACCGCTCGTGTGCCGCGGTTGCCGGGGTGGTTGACGCCGCTCGTCGGCTGTTCGAACCATCTCCGGCCGCTTCGGCTAGTACTTCGCGTATTAACCCTCATTGGTCACGGAATTGAAGTTTATCGATCCCCACGGCCGGCGCCACTGCTCGTGTAGAACACGAGATGTCCACCGCGGTATGGGCCGGTGGTTTGATATTGATCCGTGGTCTCCGTCTGGGTGCCAGGCGATGGTACAGCGGATGGAGAGATGGATCACCGAACACAACCTCGGCCTTGGCCGTAGCGAGGTGGGGTGTGTGCTCGCGTGGCGGTATGTAAATAGCTAGGGTTTAGAACGTGTGTACCTTGGATGACTACCTCGCATTTATAGGTATACCGCGTGGGGAGTGATCTAGCCGGGTATTCAGATAGAATTGTAACCGCCTAGCCTGGATTCTCTCTAACGCCCTCCGATCCGCATCTATCTTTCCGGGGAGTGGTTTAGATCCTCCGATTAACCGGCGTATCCTGGTGCGTCACCCGTAGTTGGGCCTTATCGCTTATGGGCCTCGAGCGAGTATATAATATATATATATATATATATATATATATATATATATATATATATATATATATAATTAATTATGTAATTATTATTTTAATTATTTTTACATAATTTTTCACAAAATTTTCCTATTGGCCCATACTTGTATTTAGGCTTAAAATTACTTAATCTCACCAATTTTTCTTCATATTTTCCAATCAATTCGAAAATATATTTATGCTAATTTTTAGCCATTAACCATTAATTATAGAATTTTACACCATTTATCACAATTATTTCATCATTCAAGCTTAAATAATTAACCAATAATTATTTAATCAATCACTTATTATTTGCTGACAATTTCCTTATTTAGAACTAATTACTTCCTCTCAAAATCTGAACTAACATTGCTATTTTATCTCCCATGTAAAATATCAATAATTATGGAGTTAGTTATGATCTCCAAATACTTTATAATTGTTATTTTACAATTTTTTCCAAGCTTATAATTTATTAAATTACCAAAATTAGAGACAATATATTCTCTCAATTTTAATAATTATTTTACTACCTCTCAGGATTTTTCATAATTTTCCTAAGTTATTAATGTCCTACAATGGTATTTTCGTCATTTTGGCACATTATTATTCTCCTCCTAATTTCCAAGAGATTTTTCCTTTAATTCCCACAGTACTTTCCTTAGAAAATAAGATCATTATGATATTTTCTCTAATTCAAATTTTAGGGTATTACAATTCATCGGTAGGCGACAACTTCGACTACCCGGAGATCGGAGATCTTGACAACAACTCTGGCGCAGACTCTGATCATCTTCAGTTTGCCCTAGACAAATAACACCATCCTAACTCGGTATACCACCTCGAATCAATGGCTAGAATGCCTTCTAAACCGGAGGAACCTATAGGATCAGACCATTCATCCGATGATGACAACCGTGAGTATTTTCAGCTGCTAAGCTATCGAGACGACTCCAAGAGTGATTCTTTTTACGAACCAAACCTCCTACGACATAACCTAGATACAAACGAAAGGCTGATAGGCGTCCTACGAAAGAGTACTTGATGGAGGATCAACACAGTGAGACTAGCAAAGGGATGTACTTCCGATATCTGGAACAGGTCAAAACGATTTATGCACAGAGAAATGGGTTTCCCTACTAGCTAGACGATTGGGTGATATCGACCTTATATCTCTTTCCCCGAGACCGCTTCTGGATGGAACAGACGAATAAACTCTTAGATGGAAAACATACAACCAATTTCTACTCCTTTCTAAATCATCTTCAAGGGCTAGTTTTAGGCAGTATGTAAGCAAGTAGTTATTAATACAATGATAACATGGAATATAAGGTATAACTACTGGTGTTAAAACCAGCTAAATAATATGACATATTTTGCTATGAACGTTATGTGGAATATATGTTTGTTTAAAGGGTTAAATTATCCCTTAAAAATTGTCATTCTTAAATAGAAAGATAGGATGGAAGATTTGCAAGGAATCGGAGTCCTTAGAGGCCGAGGCCGAGGCCGAGGTCAAGGTGGAAATAAAGGTAGACAACCACGAGTGGTACCAGTCCCAATATAACATCTTGAACAACAAGGTGAGTTGCAAGAGATGAGTGGAAAGCTGAAAGAGTAGAAGACTCTTATTGATACCCTCCTTGCAGAAAGACAAGAAAGACAAATTGAGAGACAATTGGAATCCTGTCGTCTGATGAAGTGTGACTTAGAAGAGCTACGTAGATCAAGGAATGTCAACAGTAACAATGCAAGTCATGACGGATTTTGCCACAGAAACCCCACACAGAAAAGGAAGTTACCTTGGGTCAACTACCAAGGAAAGGGCAAGAAGTCAGTCCAGACTGGACAACAGAACTATCCGAGGATGTCGAGACCCCGACCATGTCTGAAATGCGGGAACTACCATCCCAATGTTAAATGTAATAGGAGACGGATTTGCTACAAATGTCGGGAGCTGGGGCACGTTATCAAGGACTGTCCCCAGAAAGCTGCGAAGATAGGGCCACAGAACTCAGGTCAGATGATAGCATTAACCGAAGTGGAGGCCGGAGAATCTCCAGGAATGGTCCAAGATACTATCGCTCAGTAAAAATCTATTTCAGATATAAACCGATCCGGGTGCTAAACCGATCATTTACTTTTGATGCTTGTACGGATCCTTTTGGGATGCATACATATATATTAGCTACACCATTAGGTGTGAACTTTTTAGCTTATAAATATTGTCTAGAACCAAATTACGAGTATAATATAGATCTTATTACTACTTCACAACATCAACGACATTCTCAATTGTGTTAAACTAGCGCCATATCAAATGACATCGAACGCAATATAAGAGCTGAGAAAGCAACTTGAAGAACTACCAGAAAAAAGGGTCTATTTCAAGCCAACATATCATCTTAGAAATTCCCAGTAATATTCTTAAAGAAGGAAAACAAGAGTTTGTGACTTTGTATCAACTACCGTCAGTAGGACGAAGTAACTATCAAAAACAAATATCACCTTCCAGGATCGACAATCTACCCAAATATCTAATTCTTACGTCTTAGATCAACTTACACTCAGAACACCACCAACTGCAATTCAAAACTAGCATTGTTCTAAATATAGCTTTCAGGACTAAATATGAGAATTTTGAAATCTCTGGTGATGCCTTTCAAACTAAATGCACCTACCTTGTTTATAGAGTACTTAAACAAAATTTTCTCTCAAACACATAGGTAGGTTAATAGAGGTGTTGATTGACGACGTCCCTATCTCTTCAGAAATAAGAAGAGAAACACAAAGAACAATGACGATCAGTAGCGAGTATACTAAAGAAAGACGCGACTCTTTACTAAATTAAGTAAATATGAGTATTGGCTGTCAGAAATAAACTTTCTGGGCCATGTTCCATGACGCGACGATGTTGTTAATTATTTCAGCAAAGTGGAAGCAGTTCTGAAATAGAAATAACCAGAAATAGTAACATAGATATGTAGTTTTGGGTCCGGCGGGATAGTACAATAGATTCATATAGAATTTCTCGTAACTTGCTATTGACAAGGCTCACGAGTAAAAATCAAAACATTTGTGTGGAACAAGGATTGTGAGATGAGCTTCCATAGATTGAGGGAGAAGTTGGTTACAGCACCAAGAAATTGGTTATCCCAAAATCCAAGTAGATTTTATAGTGGTACCAGTAGGTATGGATTGGGATATGTCTTGCTGCTGCAGGACAGCGTGATGACTTACACCTCTCAAGCTTCTCAAGTCGAACTAAAAACAAAGTTTTGAGTTGAAATGAGAATTTTAAAGACTATTTCTAAAACTTAAAATTGATAAAGGCAAATGACTCTTTGACTTTAAGGATAATTGAGCCTAGTGGCTCTTTTTCCCTTTTGCATTTCATAAAACTTGGTTAATTTCCTCTCTAGTAGCATTTCAATACATATATGTGTTAGTCTAAGGTTCTAAAACACTTGACCCGCTCTCTCAAGTCAAAATCAAGTTTCTCTTCTCATTAAAATGCACAATCTCTTGCTACAATTAATGAGAATCAATATTTAAGCAACAACCCTAATGTGACAATGCAAGATTAGTAAATATATCTCTATTTTACCAACAAACCATCCATTTATCGAGTAAACTTCAAGACAAGCATGATTTCAATCAAATTCTACACCTAGATTAGCTCTCTCAAGTCAAAACCTAAGTGAATAAATCATCTAAATGGGGGCCAATCATTTAGAAGCATTAAGCCAAGGTTAAAATCAACACATACATATATTAATCTACCAAAAGAGAGGAATATTCAAGTATTAATCCATACAAAGGGTCAAAAGAACCCTAGGATAAAAGAGAAATTAGCCAAACATGGCTTTAATCATATCCAGAACCTCACAGAATAATTCAGAGTTCAATAGCATACTGGAAAATGAAACTAAGAAACTAGAATCAGAGTCAAATGAGATACAAAACCAAGAACAAGGACCAAAAACGACTTTACGTTCGTCCCTTCCTCCGGTTCTGTTTCTCTTTTCTTTCGTCTTTTCGTCCAGCCAAAAACTCCCAGCCGCCTCTCTTTTCGTTCTCCTCTCCGTCTTTTTCAATTGGTTCCATACTTTGCTTTTGCAATAGCTCATCCTTTAATATTCAATCCCCTTTCTTTTATTCATTCAATTCGGTCTGTGCGTTTCAGCCCAAAATTCCCTTTTTCTTTCTGACCTAATGCCCAACAAAAAACGCTGAGTTCTGCCAAAAAAGAAAATATAAAAAACGCTGCAGTTTTCGTAAAGGGCCCTTTCTGTCAATATCTCTGATTTTGGGCCTTTTCTGACAGCATGTTTGGGCCCTCTGTCCATATCTCTGATTTTGGGCCCTTTTCTGACATTAATTCTGGTCCAATTCCAATATTCAATTGCCAAGCAACCAATCCATAAAACTCTGCTGGTCCTGATCCGAAAAGCAAGGAACATTGTATATTATATCATAATAATAAAACTAAATTTATTTAAAACTTCTAATTATCATTATTTATTTCCTAAACTCAAAACTTTTATTTTAAATTGAAATCCCTAAATGATGCATCCAAATTGATTTCTCTTAAAATCTCAATAAAATCTCTTTAATTTAGTATTGATAACTTCCCAAATATATCAAAATATGTCACAAATCTATTAAAAATAGGAAGTCATCACTAATCTACACATGACCTAGAATTAGTGATTATCATGTTTGCTTTAGGAATATGGAGGCAATACCTCTACGGTGTGACCATAGAATCGTACTGCTACCACAAGTGCTTGAAAAACCTTTAGAAACTCGATAATATATAGCATCGCTAGATGAAGTTACTATAGGACTACGATTTAGAAAGTAAGTATCATCCAGATAAAGTAAATATCAAGTAGGTACTCTCCACGTAAAATTTGTACCGAGTGTCTCACATGACAAATGTGTTGCCGCGGTGTATGGACGCCACGGAAACACTATATATCAAAGTACGACATGACAAAATCCTTGTAGTCGAGCCGGAGCGAATTCTCGATCACCGAGAGAAACGACTTAAAAATGTCCTGATAGAGTACGAAGTATCGAAGTATAAAATGACAGTATCTTTTAGTCAAGCTAAAGCGGATTTTAGTTTTCAAAAGAAGTAACTCAGAGATAGGAGTATTCCGATTGTGAAGTTAGTCTAGAAGGGGTTGTCTCCGGATGAGACAATTTGGGGAAAAACGATAGTAGATACATTCTGGAGTTATAAACTAGAAGTCTAGTTAGTACAGAACAAATTTCGAGGACGGAATTTTATTTAACGGGGGGAGAAATGTAATACCCGGATAATTATTTATCTTGAATATTATATTGTGATAAGAAAATACCTATTATTAATAGGTGAATATGTGGTCTCAAATCTTGTGTGGTATGTATCTTATTTTTCTAGGGTAATTTCTTTTGAAATTAGAATGAGCAAAGTGCCAAAAATCCTTAAACACATTTATGGGTCATAAAATACCCTGAGATTATTATGATATGTCTTAAGAGGCAAATAAGTATTTATTAAAAATAGGAAAGTATGTTGTCTCTAATTTTAGTAATTTATGGGATTATTTTCCTTGAAAATAAAAGAGGCAAAATCCAATATTATTTTGGGGAACATAAGTTTCCTATGATTTTTAAAATAATGCATGGTGCATAAATGACCAATGTAAACAAAATAGTTGTGAGAAAATAATTAATCCAATTTAAGAAAATTGTCAATAATTAGTAGATAATTAAATCTCCATTTATTAGAGATTAATCAACATGTTTCAAAGGCATAATTAAGGATGTGTGACCCTAATTAAAGACTAATAGCTAAGTTTAGCATAAAGGTAATTTCTAATTAATTAAGTATGATTAAGAAAATGTATAAGATTAAATACATGAAATCCCTAAAGCTTAATTGACCAACAAATGATTACTAATCATAAGATAAAGATACTAAACAATCTTATTAAGCAACTTTGACAAGTCAAAACATGAATCAATGGTTAGGATTGAATCTCATAAAGCAAGATCCAAAGGTTTACAATAATTCTAACATTTAAAAAGCCTAAATCCATGTTATTAGCTAAGAACCAATGAAAGAATTTCTTGCTAATTAATATAAGATAATTAATACATAATACAAATTAAAATCAAGAGTTGAAAAGTCAAAAAAAAAGGGGGGGGAAGCCGTGTGTGTGTATGTGTGAGCATGTGTGAGTGTGTGTGTGCAAGTGGGTAGGAAAGAGAAAAAGAAAAGAAGATATTTTGATGAAAAGCAAATAGGATAAAAGAGAACCGATAGAAATTAAATCGTATCTTGAAATATATGAACTAAGTAACTAACATCAGGACTTATTATAAATAAGTGTATTTTTATCCCGGAGTGGGTTATCTCCGAAGTCATTTCCGTAACCGACGGGGTTTATCCTAAAATGACTAAAAGGCTAGTAAAGACCCCTAATTGGACCATAATCCTTGATATTTAAAGTACTTCTCAAGTGATTACATAAACTTCAAAGTGCACTTCTAAAAGTATTTGAGATTATTAAGTATATGCGATTAGAACACTGAGCAGGGGGATTAATCGGTAAAATCCATAAAGAGGATAAGGTGACATCATTTTTGGAAGAGGATAAAGGAAAGAGAAGGGGGGGGGGAGGTCGGCCAAGAAGGATAGAGGGTGAGGATTGGAGATTGAACAAAACCCTAGATCTAATGGCTTACATTGAAGGAGAGAAAATTTGGAAGAATCACCACTTTGCCACAACATTTTTCTATAAATGGCCTTCACTTCCTTTCAAAATTTTCACACCAAAACCTCTTAAGCATTTCGAAAGTTTAGAGAGAAGAGAGAAGGAGGAGCTCTAGAGAAGGAGTAGCAAGGTTCTGGGTAAGTTCTTCGGTCCTTAGCTTTTAGATTCTAGTCTTTAGTTTTATAGTTCTTAGTAGAAATGTTAGTTAGATCTAGGAAGTAGAAAATGAAATTCCTATTCTTGTTTTTAAGCCTCATTGCATTGAAAGATGCCTGACGAGGTAAAAACATAGTAGGAATTGAGTTTCTGAAAGTTGGGAGTCAGAGTAGCGAAGCTCTGGCGAAATTTTATCGGGTAGCGATTTTCTAATGTCAAGGGTAAAATAGTCATTTGTGACTAGAATATCTGTTAGGATATTGTTTATTAATAAATACGATATTATCCTTATAGGATATCTGTGATCACGTTTACTTAGATAACAATTTACAGCTTTACGGGTTATAGTCATAATAATGCCGTTATGTTTTCCTAGCGCTGAGGACACGACCGTACATCGTGGCACAGGGTAATAGTGCAGACCAGGGATAACTTTACATGTTATTGTAGTTGTTATCAAATGATCATACGACGTACTGGCTTGATCATTGCTGTAATATTAGAAATATCTGTTATACATATATTGTTTATATAAGCATGAGGTTAACCGTTACCTGAGGTCCGATGGGCATTGGACCTCAGCTCTTACTATAGCTTCAGGGTACAGAGACCCGAGGACGGAAGATAAGAGTAAGCAGAGTAAGCAGCACACGTGAAGACAGCGGGAAGACCCGACCGAGAATATTTAAGATTTGAACAGATAAATGTATCGTTCTTTATTAACAGACAGCTACGCCACGCTTACTCAATACTTTATTTGCTCCGATGCTCTACTCGATAAAGAAAAAAAATATTTCGTTTTTGAAAATGAGATGTTACAGTTGCATTTAAATTAATCCAAATCAAGCCGAGAGAACTTTTCATATAATAAGCTCATTGTCAAGACCTGAATAGTACACATAAAAGAATTAAAGATGTCAGAGCAATTGGGCTCAATTGACCCCAAGCATATTAAGTTTTGGTTTAAGCAAAATGTTGCGAATTCAGGATTCGTGGGGATGAAAAATAGAGAAACATGAAGATATTTTCACCAAATATATCAATGCGTATAAATATTTAACCTCGTATTGTTTTTTCTTTCTATGCACAGGTATCCTTTTATTAAAGGCATCCTGTTCGAGATACTGTTGGGCACAAAATATAGACATCTTTCCTAATGAAAATTTGAACTTTGATTCACTACGTTATGAAGAATTAACATCTTCTCTAGACCCAACCCCCATTAGTTTTAACCACTCTTTTGATAACTCAAATATACTCGCATTTGAAGCCATTCTATATTAATTTAAAACTATTGTAATTTTTGAACGAAGAAATATCTAGTTTTGAATGAAAGTTGATATTTTGAAACATTATTCCACAGTCCCAACTATTGTCGACTCCGATTATTCTCATTATAATTATGCTTGCTTCTAATCATAAACCACTTATTGATCACAACTATTTAGTGCTTCGATTAGTCGCACTATTCAGTGAATAAAAACAGAACTTCAATTAGCATGACCCAACATATATAATGACAAAATATTTTCTTTCGGATTATTCAATTATTGAATCCATCCCTCTTTATTATATATTCGTTTTCTTTCGAGCCGGACAACTCTAACAGACTATAGCAGAAAACAAAACTCTATCTACATTTAGCCCCCTTTTAACTCTACTTGCTCATTTATATATATAGAGAATAATTATCATTTTCTTATTTTATATATATAGCGAAGTGATCGACCATCAATGTGTAGGATCAATAGGGTTAAATCAATGCACATGATGATCTCTACACATCTTTGTATGCGTGGTGGAAAACAATGTAACAGTGTAAGTCAACATCAGTGATTTAATATTTTCTAGGGTTGGTTTGAAAATATGGGTAAAAGTATTAGGGGCCTAGTTGTAAGAATTTCTAGGAGGTTCTTGGAAAATTCCTGTGCGTATATACATGGTCACACACTTATAAACTACGTACCACGCCTTGGGCAAAATATGATTAATTAATATCATTGGCTTTCTATAAAGATGATAATTTTTGTGATTCAATTCAACAATCTTCTGGACCTTCATTTTTTTTCATGGACGATAAAATGTAAAGCTACAGAGAAAGGGACCAGTCTTAAAGCTGCATTTAAAGCTCTGGTTTGTTTCTCGGAAAAGTGGTTTTTATGGCGTGTAATTGATTTGCCATCATGATATCTATGTGGTGTTGATCTGTATGAGCTCTCATTTATTGTAGTTTGTCAAGTGATGGAAACAATATACAAACTTCGCTCCTTGGTATATAAGATTCAATTGACTTTTTTTTTTTTTTTTACAGAAATTAAGGAAACTAAATAATTTATATTTATCAATTTTCTCCTAAATAATTTGTTTGACTTATAAAATTATATATAATCCAATGATACACAATATATGCTATGATTAAATAATTTATTTAAATTTATTAATTCCTTTTAAAAAACAATTGGCTCTAATATTAAGAATTGAAGGGAGTGCATATATAGCAAGGATTAGTAAACAATATACAAAGCTAACGACCTTATTGCCTTAGTGGGATGAAAATTTCCTTGTAAGCTGGAGGCCGTGGTGATTCGATCCCACTTATATACTCAGGCTATCAGTGCACCCCTTAAATTCATCTGCAAAATCTCATATGTGATATTGTAATGAAATGCTGGTCTAATTGACACTAACTTCCTTTACAAGGTCTTGAATTGTCATCCTCATCCTCCCAAAAATAAAATCTTCCATAAAGTAAGAAATTCAACTAATTGGCTCTGCTTGGTTTAGCTTTTGGCCTTGCAAAACCGTTGCCATCAAATCCTAAAGCTGGTTGGAGAATAATTTTTTTGTTTAGATAAAAGCTAGGGCAAATAGCTTTTCGTCCCAAAACCACAGTTTTCTTTTTTTATTACATTCTTGCAAATATATATATATATATATATATAAAAAAGAGAGTATACAAACATAAATATCATTAAATCAACTGATTTCTATCTCTGAAATAAAAAAGTAGTAGGAAATATCTTAGAATATAATAAAAAAGTCCCCACACTCGTTTGTAAATTGCAGTTTGTGGGAATTAAACTTTGATTTTCCAAAGTATAATATAATTGAACTCATGATCAGTCCATAGATTCTCATGGACATGGTTATATTTGTAAGGATCAGATATTTCTTCTTTTACTGCAATTAAAGAAAAGAAAAAGGAAACAGTATCGCAAAAGGCCAAACGAGATTTCAAGAAGATGCCAGATTAAAAATCTTCCTCGTAGTTTGAAAAATAGGAAGGGAATTGAGACTTTTTTTTTTTTTTACTTTTTGTTTAGAGGAATGGAGGAGATCAACATCCAAGTCGTTTTCTTGGTATTTAATTTTTGTAGTAGAGGCTAGTCTCATATATGTGGATGAGAAAAAGAAGAATTGAAGGCCGGATTAAATATGGAGAGAAAAAGTAAAATTTATGAAATGAAATCATATGGAGAAAAAAAAAAAAACATGGTTTTTGCTTTAATTTATCAGGGTGATGAATTCTCTCATCTCGAGAAAATTTTCCATAAACACCTATTTAGAAAAGTAATTACCCTGTCGTATCTGAATTCGGGTATTAGTATTTTTTTTTTTATATAAAATTCTTTAGAGACGTGAATTGGAGTATTGATACTTTTTATGTATAATATCCTTTATATACCAATACTTTCTATATATGAAAATAAATGTAAAATTGGGCAATTAATTCTCCAAACTGGTATTTATGTGCAATTTTTCTTCTTATCTTTTTTGTGTAGTTGAAATGAGACAGAGATACACGAGTATCATCACTAACTTTATTTATCAGATAATAAGACTCTCATTGCGGTACTTAATTATTTCTGAAAATAATGAGCAAAATTGATCAATGAAGTTTTACTTCAGGAGCGCCCAGCACAAATAACTTTTAAATGAACCAAAAATACAAAAAAAAAAATTAAAAAAATGTAAAGTCAGCACAAAAAACTTTTAAAAATGTAAAGTCAACACAACGCCGTTAGAAAAAAATAACGTCCATTATCTAAGCCGTTATCTAAGGTGTAGATTGACCAACGAACTTTTATTCCAGAAGCGCCTAGCACAAAAAATCCACGTGAACCAAAAATTTGATTGTTGCAAATCTTGATCTGGACACCCAACTATATGCATTGGGGGTTAGGAAGAGTAAATGCAACAAAAAAAATCACAAATATAACGAGTAGATTTCATTTTGAGTATGGATAGTCAGTTTTCAAACTTGCCCGAGCAAATCCATGTGCAATCCACCCAAAATCCGACTGTTGCAAATCCTTATCCGGACTCCCCAACCATGTGCAAGTGGTTAGAAAGAGTGAATGAAAAAAAAAAAAATACAAATGCATTATATAAAATGACTTGCTACGAATGCTATCTTTTCGGTTAAGACTTAGCAAATAAAGTGAACATCAAATAAAGATAAAAGATAAACTTGGAGAAATGGACATGGACTTTTTTGTGTTGGACACTCTTGGAGTAAAAGTTCATTGGTCAATCAGCACTTTAGATAACAAACATTTTTTTCTAATAGGGTTGTGCTATCTTTACATTTTTAAAAGTTTTTGTATTTTTGATTCATTTAAAAGTTATTTGTGTTTGGCGCTCTGAGGTGAAAGTTTGTTAGCTAATTTTCTTCTTAACCCTTATTTCTTTTCAATTAATCAATGAAACTGTAAAGTTCAAGAGAATCTAAGTTACGTTGATGTACTCATGTACTAGTATAACAATTTATTAATAACGAGTGTTAATCCTAATTAAAAGCTTATGAGCATAGTCCATCACAAAAGTAATTAATTAACTTATCCTTAATTATTAACTATTAACTAATACAAGAATTATAATATAATTAATAAATATCTGCTTAAGTGGTCTTAACCTGATCGATAATGATAATTAAATCTTGAAAGAGCAATTGACCAGGAGCCTTTGAAAACGAAAACACAAGGCATTTGACCTTAATGATATATACGGTTTTCAACAATATAATGTTTAGTTGGGACTCCACTAATCATCCGTAGTGGCCTCAACTCAAGATAATAATAAGGTCATTGTAAATTTTTTTTGCCAACGATCATTGACAATAATTAATTAATTAACTTCCTGGTTTATTTAAGCTTTCAACTAAACATAACTAACATGGAAAATAATGTCTTTCACATAGAGGTGACCTTAGTGCTTACCACATCTATGGTTTGTAGCCTTGTCATCACCATTTTGACCCATATGATATATATAGTACTGTGTGTGTGTGTCGTTTGGAGCTTTTATATATATGTGTGTGTGGCATGTCACAGCTCATGATCCTGAGTTAATAATAAGAATTTAATTGATCAATTTATAATAGTTGAGATATGTATGTTTTAATGACTTAGGGCAGATCTTAAATGGGTTTAATGATAAATTTATATTTATAAAAGTTGCCGGGGACGACACATTTTCTCCATTATTACACAGTAATTAAGAAATCACCATATATTTACATATGATCAGTAAATTTAAAAAGAAAGCGATTTATATGAAGAGGACTGCAAAGAGAGAAAATGATATATATATATATATATATATATATATATATATAGAGAGAGAGAGAGAGAGAGAGAGAGAGAGAGATTTAAAATTGATTTAGACGCATGTGAATCTTTGTCTCTTCTATTTAATTAATATCAAATCGCTTATAGTTTCCTTGAGTTTACTGCATATCTAGCTGCTTGACACGATCGTACGTTCTAAGAATACATAACTTGTGCCTCTGTCTCGTACACGGCAAAACGTCATAGTGGTATGCGACATTGAGTCTAGTCATGATCCACTCGTTGCTGTCTCCAAAATAATTAATGTTTACAAAATAATATTAATATATGACTATATAGTGCAAATAAATGAATATTTTTCTCAAACTCTCTTTGCAATACACACAACATAAGGCATTTGGATTCCTTTGATTGCTCAGAGATTAAAATAGAGATAGATGTAGAAATAAGATATACATATAGGTGCGAATCCGAGGTGAGTCTCACTAGGGGCGGACCTTGGAAGAATTTTTTGAGGGCCAAATGTATACTCATTAACTAATTTTTAAGAAAAAATATTTGGGGCCAAATGTATAAATTTTTTGGGCCAAATGTATAAAAATCCAATTTGTGTTAAAATTGTGGGACAACTTTTTTTGGGGGGCATGGCCCCATTGTATACACAAAGGTCCGTCCCTAAGTCTCACTCTATTGGAGGAATTGAGTGTGTTTGAATTAGCTTCTGCAAAATAGATTTTGGAATTTAAAATGGATTTTGGTTTTTAATAAATGTTTGGTTAATTTACGTTGAAACATGGTTTGGATCCATCCAAACACACATATGACCAAATTCTCATATAGGGGCTAATAAAGAAGTATGTATACAGTTCCCACACATGCTCTCTAAAAGTTAATATTTTACTAATTATTCATCTATAACCTCTAACAAAAATTTACAACAGATTATATATAAAATTGGAAATAACAGTGATATTAATTTTGTGTCAAAGACTGATCAAATTCAAGTGCTTAGTTGTACGAAGAATAATATTCTCTACAGATTCCAGAACATGCATACTTGAAACTTGAAAAGCTGAAATATAGATATATAAGAATGACCTGGTATATCCCTCTTACAAGAATATTAGACTGACACAAAAGGATATAGTAATAATATTTGGAAAACAATACAGACAAAAAAGTATGAGACTAGAGAATAAGCTGAAACAAAAGCTTTGTTAATTATTCCAAGTGAGAGATCGAATTACTAATTCAAAACATAAATTAGAGGAACTTAAGTCAAACCCCTTGGAAAATTTATTTGGCAAATCTATATTGTGCGTCCCCTGTCGCCTTCACCACAGATCCCTAGATCTCTCACATATTATTTTAACTCCTCCAAACTTCTATGACTATGACCACCCCCAAAAGATTCCAAAGAAGTCTTCATAATCACTTTTTAAAGTCCTGTCCATATTTAATTTCCTTTATGAATTAATATTTTGTATTATTACATTAATTTTTCCCCTCCTAGAGAGGATAAGCCTCAAAGCAACGGTAATATAGCTGTCATGGGACATGTAGGTCAAAGGCTTAAATCTGGGAAGAAAAACCTCTTCATTTAAAGGTTAAGGCTGCGTACATTTATTTTTCTTAAATGGCTAGACCCCACCTGGTAGTGAAACAACTTATCTGTTTACGGGTGTAAGGCAGTGTACATCTGCCACTCCCTAGATACCACCTAATAGCAGCCATGATGTGCATTGGGCCCCCAGTGTATTATTCCACTCCTATACACACACACACACATGCTTCCTTTGGGAGACTTGCCTCTTGAGAATTAATAGCTAGAGACCAAACTCCTCTTGTTTATCTGTTCATCAATGGGCTCTATAAGCAAAGCTGGTTTGTCTTCTGAGGAGAGTGGTTGGACTACATACTTTGATGATTTCTTCAACAACCACAATAAGGCTTGTTGGTCTATGGCTTATTCTGTTGTTAATAGTTCCTCCTCTCTAGTTTCTGATGCTACTTCCTTCATCAACTTGGCTGCCAAAAAAGTAACTTCTTACAGTGATGATGATCATCAAACTCATCGTGAGGAGGAGTTTTCTGTGAATAAAAATGTCAGCTGTAGAGCTACAAGGAGTAATTTCAGGAAGAGGAAGAAAGCCCAAGCTGTTAATTTGATTATTATTGATGATGATGATGATGATGATGTGCTTCAAGATACTGCAACTTCTCCTCTCATCATCAATAGCTTCAAGGTTAATTAGTTTTATGTCTTCCTCTCTACCATATATATCACTATATTTCAATTCTTTCTTTAATAGAATATTATCTTCTTTTATCAACTTTCTCAGGGTATACATGTATTCCAGTGATTATATTTTACTGTAGTTTGAACTTAATTTCTAGATTTTATTTTTGAACCATTTAGGCTAGTCCAAAGGAATAGACCTTTTTACTGTTTATCTTCTGGCCATTTGTAAAGAAAATGAAAGTAAATGATAAATAACAAAAATAATGATAATAATAGTGAGACGTGAAGTATATACTTGGATTCCAAAGTCCATTTTCTTCTAGTTCCGTGTGTGTGTAGATTTCTTAAGGCAGAAATAATTAATACTATGTAGCTAATCAAATTAACAAGTCGGTTTCTGTGTATGGATTTTTGTAGAAGAAAGGTAGTCGCTCAGACATAAAAGAGATGGGTTTGAAAGCTGGTGGGAGGCATAGTACGTGACTGCACACAACTATACTGAAGAAGAGCCTTCCTTATTTGTCTTTGTGGATTATATATATAGCTTGATTAATTACATCTCTTCTCTCTCTATTAATGCAAAGTGAACATCTGAGTTTTAGATTCACTATCTCTACAACTTTTGGCAGTCCCTCCCTCCCCCCCTCTCTCTCTCTCTCTCTCTCTCTCTATATATATATATATATATATATATGCATGTAACATAAATGTATGCATAAGTATGCATTATATAGTGCGTCAAAAGAGAGACTTACGGCGTCCTAAAATCGAATTAGGACGCCATAAGGTGTTTAAAAAAAAAAAAAAAAGCCCGCCAACTGGGGAAGGATGTAACTCCGTGAGGAAATCAGATGCAAATAGACTCATAATCGATTAGCAGATAAACAAGGAAGGAATAGCATAAATTAAGAATCAAACTAACAGATACAAAATTCCAGATCTTCAGAAGAAAAGGAAAAACAAAATCTAAATCATAGTAAATTAAAATGGAAAGAAAAACATATCCAAAATTCCAGATCTAACAATCGGAAAAACGAAATCCAAATCACAATACAATGGAAAGAAAAATAGATCCAAAATTCCCAGATCTACATGCACGAAGGTTAAGACGCTAAGGTTGGTAGTTCGGATCGAGGTTGATTGACAATTTGAAGATGAGACTTTCATGCCATCTAGATCGAGGTTCAAGCTTGGAATGACAGAGGGAGGGAGTACCTAGCTTTGAGCTTGGCATGACAGAGGGAGGGAGCACCGAGCTTCCAGCGGCAGATCTGCACAACTGATGAAGATGTGACAGGGAACTTCACCTTCAAGCTTC
Source organism: Acacia pycnantha (assembly GCA_025563575.1). Classification (NCBI taxonomy): domain Eukaryota; kingdom Viridiplantae; phylum Streptophyta; class Magnoliopsida; order Fabales; family Fabaceae; genus Acacia; species Acacia pycnantha. Next base: position 106,759 of record JAMWYP010000181.1, on the reverse strand, counting down.
AGCACCGCACGAGAACGGTGGCGCTTGGAGGACGCCACCATGGGGCGAGGGAACTGAAAGGATGAGAGAGAAGAGAATGAGATCCGAAAGACGAGACAAGAGAGAAGACGGGTATGAAAGGGCGAGAGAGAAGATGGAAACTTGATCTATGATCTAAGATAGCATGCGTTTTTTTTTGGGGATTTTGGCGTCTAAGTTTCTTAGTTAGACGCCAAAAGTGACACTTTTGGCATCTAACTCGATAATTTAGACGCCAAAAGTCAACTTTTCTCACATATAATTATAAAAATGTCACCGCCTTTATTTTTTACTTCATTTTTTTAAAATAAGACGCCAATTAGGGAAGTAAAAACTATATTTTATAGTAGTGTATATACACTCTCACATAAAACATAAGAAACCAAACTAACAGGAAATTACAAAAAGAATCATTAGAGAGAGAGGTGAACTCAAATGCCAATCGAGTGAATACTAAAGTATCAATTTAAGCTATTAAAGGGAAGGAATTGATCAACCAGAAGTTGGCCAGCCTGCTGATCATACTTGAATGTTCAAATAATTGAATGCTGAATATAAAGAATCTTTTTTCCAGCGCCAACGTGGTCGCAGTTATTATTTCTTCTAACGTTGTTCTCTTGTGATGTTTTCTATTATACTCGTATATAGGTAAGTTTATATATATATATATATAGGCTTGTAGTAGATTATATAATTAGTGCTTGAAAATGATTTGAAAAGTGTGTGTGTCTATATATATGTGTGTGTGTTTGTGTGTGTGAGAGATACGATCATAAAGTGAGGTTACGTTACCATATATATTGAATCATCCAATAGAGAAGATTTTTGGTTAGCGTTTGTAATTAATCTGGAGGTATAGCAACCCTATAATTAGCTTATGGTAGAGAGGAATGATGCATGAAGATACGGGCACAACTTGAAACTATGCCATTGCCAGCTAACATATATAATAATCATGTTTTCCATCCAGAAGGGCCTTTCACATTTAACTATTGGTAGGGATTCACAAACAACAAGAAGAAGAAGAACATCAAATATAATAATATATTCTCATCCAGTCCTTAATATATGGCATAATTGGGGGAATTTATATTGATCGTAAATGTAAGACCTATTTCAAATAACATATTTATCAATTTTTCCTAAATTAACTCTATTGATATTCTTTTAACAATCATCAAGTATAGGAGAGAGAGAGAGAATTAAGAAAGATTATTAGGATATTTTAGAAAAAACAAGTTATATTAGCTAACTTTCTTAATCTAATTAAAGTAGTTAACTAAGTCTTACTTTAAGAACCAGGGACTACTATAAATAAACTCTCTCTCTATACACACACTCAACCTAATTGATAGTATAATGTAACGTTTACTCCACTTTTGTTTTAGTTATCGTGGGAAAGATACTTTTTATACTACTCACTATGCGTATGCTTGCAATTAAGCTAAACAACGAAGAGTTGACATAATGAATACATCAAACCCCTATATGTTCAAGTGCATGATTATGCAGCAGATATTTTTGAATAATCGTCTTTTATCTAGAGTCCCGCCCATCTCAGAAAAAAATTAGTCAAATTTAATCCAGCTTTAGATACCAGTTAGTTATTTGTTAAAAAACACAACCATTAGGTAAGCATATTTCTCAATTATCGTCCAATCCCAATCCTTCAAATTCATTACTGCTTCGTACCTACCTAACAGGACCTTACTTATTATGATTATACCCATCAGTCTTCTGCATCCTAAGATGTGTGTCAAACACATACAGACTGAACCTACCAAAAAGAAACCTTTGGTTACATTTTTCCTTTCATATGACTATATGACTGGGTCATATATATTTGAAGACTACTGTCAGACCTGATTGAGGGTAGTTCTCCCCAATAGTTTTTGCATTCATGAAAATTCAAACTTGAGATCTGGCACCTAAGCAATCAGAGCTCCATCCACTAAAATCAAAAAAATAAAAATAAAAAAAAATCCTATATAAAAAAAAAAGAAAAGAAATATGGACGGTCCAAATCTCCGGAGGAGATCTACACCATCTAGCGCTCGCCCCATATGGGACGAGCGCCCCTCGGCCAAACTGATTTCGGAAACCACGTATATGGCTTCAAAAATTTAAACTACCTTGACAATCCCAAAAACCAACCTAACAATCTCATCCCTTTTGAGAAAATATTTGCAACCATGAGAACAGATTCATAATCGCGGCATAACTTGTGTCACAGGCAGAAGCGTCATCACGGACATAGACAAACCCAACTGCCTAAAGAATCTCCATCCATTGCCACCAAGCTTTCCCCAACCCAAGGCCATAAGTTCTGAGTCGAAAATCTAGAATTCATCGCCAGCCATACTAGATCAGAGAAAGTGCAGTAGAGAAGCATACCAGGTCGAGATCAATGTATAGAGATGAAGAATCTAAGAAGTACCAACACCCTTGAATCCAGTCATCTATTGCATCGTCGCCATACTTCTTGACCCTATGTTTCTAGCCTTCCTTCCCTTGAATGCTTTCACATATATCAATATGACAAACACAATAAAAGAGGAAACAAAAGTTAAACCCTAACCCTAAAAAGTGAAAAACCACACACCAGATGACCTTTCCTCTGGCCTAAGCTAGAGAGAAGGGCATTTAAAACCAATGCCAAAAGGAAAAAGCATGCACAAAGGCAGAAGACTCCATCGAGGAAGAGGGAATGCAGGCAAAAGCACCACTATAGCAACTTTTTCCAAATATTATGCCCAGTTAAAGCACCTGGATAAGTTTTACCGGACTAAGATGGTCAATGGCGTAGCATGACTCAATGGCACCAGTGCCATCAAGCTTTGCTACACCATCGAGTGCCATCTCATCAAAATCACTCAGTGGCGTGGAGGAGTGTGCCATGACGGCACTAGTGCCGTCAAGGTGTGTGGCGGCACTAGTGCCGTCCAAGAGCTGAACTCTTTGTTCTCCAAAGAAGAAGAAGCTTGTTGCTTTGATCTGTGTGTTGGTCTTGCTCTGGCTCGTCGTGAGGCAATAGAATGGATGCTTAAAGTGAAAGCCCATTATGGCTTCGCTGCTTTAACGGCAACACTAGCCATTAACTATCTGGATAGATTCCTTTCGAGCTTCCATTTTCAAAGGAGAAGCCATGGATGATTCAGCTTGTGGCTGCCACTAAAAGTTGAAGAAACTCATGTCCTTCTTCTTCTAGACCTCAAGTACGTGAAACTAATACAAAACAAACGTGGGTTTGCTTTGTTATGTCTTTGGGCATCATAAATTAACAAGATTTTTGTTGTTCTGTTTCAGGTTTAAGATGCTAAGTTCGTGTTTGAGGCAAAGACTATACAGAGATTGGAGCTGCTTGTTCTTTCAGCACTGAAATGGAAGATGCACCCAGTGACACCTCTCTCTTTTCTAGATCACATCATAAGGAGGCTTGGATTGAAAACCCATCTTCACTGGGAATTCCTCAAGCGCTGCGAGCATCTCCTCCTCTCTGTTCTTCCAAGTAACTAACTAACCGAGATTCATCAATTCAAAAACATTCAAGGGAAAAAAACAAAAAGAATCAACCTTTATCCCAAAGATTCCTTATTTGTTTGGTGTGTGTGTGTGTGTGTTTTATTGGGTCAAGATTCAAGATTTGTGGGTTATCTCCCATCGGTGTGGGCTACTGCAACAATGCTGCATGTGGTAGACCAAATTGAGCAGTAGAGTGAAGGAGTGGAATATAAAAATCATCTTCTGGGCATTATTAAAAGCAACAAGGTATGGGCTTAGCATGTGGGGGACCAGTGCCGTCAAAGGTTGAGACGACACTAGTGCCGTCACACACCTTGACGACACTAATGACTTGGCTTTTGGCTCCAAGAGCACCACTTTCACCTTTGTGCTCCTTTGGATGTCAATCTTCAGGTCCTTTTTACATAACCTTTGCTTCGCTCCTTCACCCACTCCTTCCCCTCTCACGCTCATCTCTCCCTTCAAGCTCAACGCCTCCTTCTCCCTCACCATAAATTCGGGGCCGTTGCTAACCCCACTTCCACACAAAGCGCCACATTTGAATTTAGGTAATGTTGTGGCTTGTCTCTTACAATATGAAATGTAAATATACAACCTAAACCAAGCCTTGACCAGACTTGAGGAAATGAACCTAACTCAGTTAACCGAACAAAATGGCCAGGTAAGTGTCTACCATGGGGGCCTCACCGACTTATACGGCGACTGATTGGCACACCCACGTAGACTAGCCTTGCCTTCGGCACCAAACCGTTCGAAATAACTTCATTAGACCCATGCCTGACAATAGGCTCTGATGATCTTCTTCTGGCTCTTGCCTCGACCGGCAGATATTCATGACATAACATCAATGAACAATCCAGTCACATCGTATGATCATGTGATAACAACTACAATACCATTCAAAGTTATCCCTGGATTGCAACATCCGTGCCACGATGTAAAGTCGTGTCCTCAGCGCTAGGAAAACTCAAACGGCATTATTATGACTATAACCCGTGTAAAGGCGTATGTAAAACGACGACCCTAAGCAGAGCCTCGGTAAATGAACGTATCTATGACATATATGTATATGAGCAGCACGAGTTAGTGTTACGATGCGCGACGTACATTTCACCGTGTAATGGCCAAACGTCCAGGCCTTCGAACCCGACTCCGGACTTCCGGTTATCCTATACATCATCGTCGGATTATTCATTTTCCCCATAATATCACAACTAATATTCTATTTCTTAAAATAATATCAAAAGGATATTTTCACCTTGTTTGACATTTCTACCCTTGGTAAATGTTTTATTACAATTTTGCCCTTACATTTGCTCAAAAACGAAATACTGAATTTAAGGGCAGATTTTCCAACAACTTTGAAAAATCATAATTAATTCTACAAAAATCGAAACGAGGATCCGTAAAATTCCTTGGAATCCTTAGGATTTTTAATTTTGAGGAAAAATATTTATTTTCGCCCATATTCCTGAGTCATTCCCAGGTTTAAGGTTTCTAAACTCTGTCCAGAATTTCGTGCGGAAAAATAGCCTAACTTCAAGGATTTTTATCTCCTTATGTAGAACTCCAAATGATACATATATATTTTATATATTTGGAAAGCCCTAAATGTATACTCTATTCATGTAAAATTTCATGATTTTATAAGATCATTTAATTCATAAAATATTATCTTCTTTGTTTCTTTGCCACATAGGTTCTACAACTGAAAATTCTACAATTTTCACAATCATAATCTATTGCTTTCCAAAACTTATTCCCTCACAAGTTTTTACCTCATTAGGCATTTTTCAATGCAAGGAGGCCTAAAAACAAGTAAAGGAATTTCCCTAACAATTTCCTAGATCAAAACCATAATTATGCTAAGAACTATAAAAACTAAAAACTAGAAAACTCAAGAACATCTAAGATCAAAGCCTATATTAACTATGAACTTCAAGAACTACAAAACTAAATACTAGAAACTAACACTACTACAAAAACACAAAAAAGACCTAAATAAGACCCAATTAACGTCCCTTTTAGAGGGACGTCTCGAAGGGAAGTCGTTTTTCACTTTTAGCGTCTGGATTGTATTCGGGACGTCTTATATAAGCGTCACGAATATAATTCGGACGCCTCATTAAGACGTCTGAATATAATTGAGACGCCTCATTAAAACGTCCTCAAATTAATTTAGGTTGTCTTATGTATGATTTAAGACATCCTAAAATTAATTTAGGTTGTCTTATGTATGATATAAGACGACCTAAAATTAATTTAGGTTGTCTTATGTATGATTCGAGACCTATGTATGATTTTAGGCGTCCTAAAATTAATTTAGGTTGTCTTATGTATGATTTAAGACAACCTAAAATTAATTTAGGTTGTCTTATGTATGATATAAGACGACCTAAAATTAATTTAGGTTGTCTTATGTATGATTTAGACCTATGTATGATTTTAGACGTCACTAAAATTAATTTAGGTTGTCTTATGTATGATATAAGACGACCTAAAATTAATTTAGGTTGTCTTATGTATGATTTTAGACCTCCTAAAATTAATTTAGGTTGTCTTATGTATGATTTTAGACGTCCTAAAATTAATTTAGGTTGTCTTATGTATGATTTAAGACATCCTAAAATTAATTTAGGTTGTCTTATGTATTATTTTAGCCAAAAATCAATTTCATCGGTGATCCAATTGGTTTCTTCACTCCAATGACACGCAAATACATACATACATACATCAACACCAACACTACATTATTACTAACAATCCAAATGAATATTTCACATGCCTAACGTTTAAAGATAGAACACATGTCTCAAAACAGAAGGTTATGAATCAAAAGAAGGATTTATGTTTGGTAGAGTTTGAAGCCGACAAAATGAATTCTTGATTAGTTTGAGTAAGCTTTTGTTAATATTTAGAGAGCGATGAAGAATAAAATATTATGGAAGTGAGGAATCGAAAAAAAAATTAAGGGAAAGGGAAGAACAGATCGGATCTGAAATTAAAAATGGCACCAATAGTGAAGCATGAGATCATCATCCTTTCAAACTCAGGTGCTTGTCATCTCCTCGCTGTTGTCTCCTCGGCCGGCAAGATCGAAGAGTGTTGAAGGAGTAGGAATAGATCGAAAGAGAAGATGTGGGGTGCGAGAGGAGAGAAGGGGAAGGCGTATATGCGAGATCAAATGAGAAGAGAAATGGATAAATGAAATTAAATGAGGGATGGTGTGTAGAGGAAAGAAGGGATAAATGAAATTAAACAAGGGATGAGAAAAAGTCAGCGCGGGAGAGCGATGGTGATGATGCGTGCGAGAGAGAGAGGGGGACGATTAACTAATGAAAAAGGTGAGAGGATATTAATAAAGGAGCAGGGAAACAAAAAATACTTATTTTGGCGACCTGAAATACTTTTAGGTCGCCAAAAATACTGCTTTTGGCGACCTGATATACTTTTAGGTCGCAAAAAAATATTTTCTAGCGCCAAAAAATTTCCCAAATTTTCAAAAATGCGCCAAAAATGTTGATTTTGGCGACCTGAAATACTTTTAGGTCGCCAAAAATCTGCTGGCGACTGATATACTTTTAGGTCGAAAAAAAAATTCTAGCGCGCAAAAAAAATTTCCCAAATTTTCAAAATTGCGCCAAAAATGTTGATTTTGGCGACTGAAATACTTTTAGGTCGCCAAAAATCTGCTGGCGACCTGATATACTTTTAGGTCGCAAAAAAAAAAAATTTCTAGCGCCAAAAAATTTCCCAAATTTTCAAAATTGCGCCAAAAATGTTGATTATGGCGACCTGAAATACTTTTAGGTCGCCAAAAATATTGCTTTTGGTGACCTGATATACTTTTAGGTCGCCAAAAATACTGATTTTGGCGTCCTGATATACTTTAAGGTCGCCAAAATTTTCCACGCGCCAAAAATTATCCTAAATTGCGCCAAATATTACATTTTAGACGTCCTAAAATAAATTTAGGTAGTCAAAAAAAACTTTAGGAGTCCTAAATTAAAATTTAGGTTGTCTAAAGTCTCAAAATCAAGTAAATAATTACGACAATGCCACCGCCTTCACTTTTTACTTCATGTTTAAAATAAGGACGTCTTTTAGGGTAGTAATATCCATATTTTGTAGTAGTGTAAAAGCTTTCTTACCTCTTGAAGCATAACTCCTTCATCCTTCTTGCTCCTCACCTCCTTCTTGCTCCTCTTCTCCAAAAAAAAAAACTCACATCTCACTCCCTATCTCAAAGGATTAGAAGTGATTGTGTTTTGGGAGTGAGAATTTGTGAAGAAACGAGGCCTCTATTTATAGAAAAACTCCTAGGACCCATTTGGCAATAAAATTTGCCCAACTTCCTCCTCAACCATTGGATGAAAAAACACTTTTGAAACTCAATCCTCACCTCTCAATGTTTGGTCGACATGCAGCTCTCTTTTAATCATTAAATATGCTTTTAACTTAGCAAAATGTCTCTTGGTCCATTGCTCTTATTGGCTAGTGTTTTTGTTGACTTTTCCACACCATTTCACCAAATTTTTCTTCTTCTCTTCACTCATAAGGAGCTGCACGTTTTGATAGGCTTTGGGAATGATTAAGAAGCTAAATTATCTCCTAATCAAGTGTTTAATTGCCCTTTAATTACCCTTGTCATTGTTGGATTTGTTTATTAGCTAATCATGGCAATTAAGGATTATTTAGATAAGTATTATTTCTCTATTTTATTTCAAAAATGATTACTTTAATTTGCCCATAATTAAATTGAAGAATTATGTCACTAATCTCAATTAGTGCAAAGCTTATTTGCCTATTATTTGTTAATCAACACTTAATTTAATTAAGTATTTTTATAACCTTTCCATGGCTCTTTTAAACTTAAAATAGCCATTATTTTATATGACTCTAAGTCACTTATGTTAACCAATTTAATATGATAACATATTCCTAAAATACGGGATTTTCAATAATTGAAAATTGGGTATTACAGCACCACCATCAACGGCCACTTTCCTTGCCACAATAGAGGCAGATCTAAAGAAACAGAATCGTTATAGCCATGATGGAGACAAATTTGGGTAAATCTAAAGAAATTTCGGCATATCGAAACCAACGGTGTTTGCTATAGTCACAAATGAAGGCAGATTTGGGCAAATCGAAGAAATTTGGACAGATCAAAACCAATGACGTCTTGCCACGACAGAGGCGATTTAGGCAAATCTAAAGATTTTTTTTTATTTTATTAAAAAAACTTAAAATGCCTTTTATAAAAAGAGACGTTGTAAGACTTACAACATCCTTTTTTATGGGACGTTGTTCTTAAACTTTACTACGTCGCTCACATAGGCGTCCACCTAAAAAAGGAAGTAGAAAGAACCTAAAAACAGACATAAAAAGTGTTTTATGTAGCAGTGTTTGAAAGAAGAGTACTGGAAAGCCAATGCCAAAGGTAAAAGCATGCACAAAGGTAGAAGAACAGAAGACTCCACCAAGGGAAAAGAGAACATGAGAGAAGTGTGTATAACGCAATAAGCTACCTGAGCTACCACACTTAACTAAATTAAATTAAGTAAGTAGGTTTTATATCAAGGAGTATAAATCATACCATACACATATTTTTCGGATGGAAAGAAGAAAGAAACTATCTAAGCTTATTCATAGACATTTATGGCTAATTGCTATATATGTCAGTGTAATAAAATTTAATAATTTTATGCTTACCTAGCTCATTCACTCTTGGCCAAGGTTGTCAAACTCACGAGTCTAAGCAAACCCGTGACAGTGACATAAACTCGTATCGTGAACTCGAATCGGTAAACTCGTAAGAGATTACTGTTATCATTAAATATATATTAACAGTGTATAATTAAATAATTTAAATATAAAAATGACAATAATTTGATTTAAATATATTTTAAATTCAAATAATTGAGATTAAATATATCAACATTCATAATTTATTATATTTAATAAAGAAATTTCTATAAAATTCATATATAAAGTCTTTGAGGATGACAAAATTAAAAAAAATTAATATAATTTTGTAAGCTACAAACGTAAAAACGATAAATTCGGTGTGTAAACTCATGAGTTTATCTGAGTTTACAGCTGACACGATTTTACTAGAGACTTAACTCGATTTAGTAAGGTAGGAACGTAAAAACGGTAAATTCGGAGAGTCAACTCATGAGTTTGACAACAATGCTATTGGCTGCCTCAAAATCATCAAAATTAATATTAATCAGTACCGATATAAAATATAAAGTTCATAATAAATCATGTTGTCTATAAATTGTGAATAATATATTCATTAAAATGCAAACGTATCAAGTTATCTAAATAAGGACTGTGAAATTCTAGTTACAACAACAAGGGCTCTTTTAACTAAGAGATTAAAATAAATTTTTATTTTAAGAATTGAATTCAATTATCTAAAATTAAAGGCTAGACTAAATTATATATTCAAAAATAAATAAAAAACTGCTAAAAATTCACAGATCTGATTTTATTTTTTGTATTAAATTTATATGTAACATTAATATAAAGTTATAATTTAAAGTTATTACCCAAACACTCATTGATTCTTTTTAAATCCTATCATCAACAATCTGCAAGAAGAAAGGAATAATTAATATTCATTTAATCCAACGGCCATGGTAAAATATAGAGAATATTCTTACATCTTGAGTGCGAATCCCAGTACGTAGTTCATTTTTTCCTTACACGCAACTTTTTTCTTTGTTTTTTATTTTCCTGTAAATCTACATTATTCATCCATCGGCACGAGATTCATAGTTTGACAGCGGTAGGCTTCGGAAAGCGAACCGTGGCTCCGGCTGAAGCTGCTTCGATCTGTTATGCGCTGAATCCCAGCGATCTGAGCATCTTACTCTGCCTATCGCATTGTCTACTTCCTGTGAAATTCTACTTCAGCAACCATGATTACAGCTAGCAAGCTCAAATCCGTCGATTTTTACCGGTCAGGATCTCCCCCTCTTATGTCTTCAATTTTTTGGTTTCCCCCCTATGCGTACTTTTTGGCTTGTGCTTCAGATGATTGTATGTGAATGCATCGAAAGTGTGTGTTCGAGTGTCATTTTCAATCTCGGGTTTGTTTTTCATGATGCCGGCATCTTTATTAATTTTACAAGAGAATCAGATTACGACTATGAACTTTTCTCAAGTGGTCAATCTGACGGAAGGAATGAAGTAATTTATCGTTTTGCAATCAAGTTTTATACGTACCTGCTTCTGAGGATGCGTGCTGCGTGCTGCGTGCTGCGTGCTTTGAGGGAAGTGAGAGGGCTACAGGGAGGAATACGAGTTTCTGTGTTAGAAATGTGAAGACATCAACCACTTAAGAGTTTGGGCAGTGGGTTTCCGCGTGTAGTTTCCAACCGCCAATAGCTAGTATTCTCCCTGTCCGTAATACTGTTTAGCTTATGTGCTCTTAGTGGCATATTTTGCTCACTAGTAGGTTCATTCATTAAGTATGCAAATTGTTATCTATTCTCTTCTTGTGGGGAAGGGGCTTGGAACGTATTTGTTATAAGTCACATGCAGATACGTTGACTTTTTGTTGTTATTTGTTGGCTTAATATTTGTCTTCTTACCCTGCCCTCCCAAAGTAAGATCTGTTCGTTACAAGTTTAAATACTTGTTAATTACTGGACTAGTTTACTAGCTGAGTGCATTTCTGCTTTCCCTCACCATTGTGCTTGAGGATTCTACTAGTTACTGACCATCTCGGTCAGTCTTTTGAGGGAGGAAGTAAACGGAAAATATTTGCTTTCAGCAACTTTTTCAATCTCAATTAAAGGCTGTTGATTCTTGCCTTTTGAGCACTGATACTCTCAAAACTTTTTCTCCAACGTATCGGACACTCTTATCGGGAACGTATCGAAAACTCCATGTTGGAATCAAGCATAAGAATCAAGGCAATATTATTTGAAGTAACATATCGACATCCCGTACCGGGAACGTATTAGAAACGCCGTGTTGGAATCGGCGCTTCATAGATTCTAGCTGATGATTGGCTGATGCAAGTGCTAGGAGGGCTACCATCTGTGGAACCTTGCATTACCCCAACCTGTTGATTGACCAAATAGTACTCAAACTGTGCTGCTCATATGTATAGAAATATGCTACTGATAGGTCACTGCTATTATTTCTGCTCTAGAGAGCAACAAAGCCAGTGTTCGTTGTTGGTATGTAAATTGAATTTGTATATCACTACATCGTTGAGGAGACAGAAATCTGTATAAATGAAAATGATGGTGTTGCTTGTTCTCTTGTGATATCTAATGAGTGGTTTTAATAATATTATGAGTTTCCTTGAGATAAGCATGTATAATTTGCTTTCTTTGCAGAAAAATTCCAAGAGATTTGACTGAGTCATCAGTATCAGGAGCAGGATTATCTATTATAGCAGCTCTCTCTATGATGTTTTTATTTGGAATGGTCAGTATCTATTACCATTTTTGTTGCAATGTTCATGACATGTACATCATAGAACATGAGTATTGATTCTAGATTGGTACTTGGTCCAATGCAATGCATACTGTTATGCCTCAGGGCATTCATCCTCATGATGTCTTTCATTATCTGATTATGTCAAATTTCTTTCTTATAATTAGTTGTCAAAACTTAATTGATCCATATTGTGCAAACTCAATTGCAGGAACTAAGTAATTATTTGGCTACCAGCACTTCTACATCTGTGATTGTTGATAAGAGTTCCGATGGGGACTTTTTACGTATGGATTTCAATATCAGGTAGAAACCAACTTAAATACCTTCTATATGTGCTTCTACTACATATAACGTTTCCCTTTTCTATCTGCATACACGTCTTGAACTTACAAAGTATTACAGACAGCATCATGGATTTTCATCACATGACCTTGGCATACTGCTAAAAAGCAGTCATCTGCCTATTTCTGTTTTGTGGTTCTTTTTGAAGGATATAAAACCATGCTGAAACATTTATGATGATGCATGCATTAGAGAGTGTCACGATGATTTTATCAGTTCTTCATCAATTTCTAGGCTAATTATTGATGGAAATTATTTGTAGCTTGATATTGAGGAGGAAAAATGCTTTCCTAGCATGAAGAGAGGTTAATAGTTTAGTGCTCTGTGATAATGTTGTTCAGAACCTCAAATGCTACAATCTTTTCATGCCTTTAAGCTGCTTTGTAAATTGGGTGTATAAATAGCATTCTATGAGATTGGGCTTGCTTATTATGATATGGTTGAATGTTCAGATGGTAATGAGATGTGGTTTTACAATATGATCAACAAATGACATTGTGAATCACTGTTCATATTTATAATTTATTAACCCTCCTAATTTTCACGGGCTAATGACTCCACATCCTCTTGTAGTTTTCCAGCGCTCTCATGCGAGTTTGCATCAATTGATGTGAGCGACGTGTTGGGAACAGTAAGTTTCTACCATTTCATTGGTTACATCTGATTATTTGTTATGGAAGAGATATGTGCTTCTGTTTTAAGAAACTTTTCTCTCTCTCTGTGTTCTTAAGCAATTGAAACATACTCCCTTAGTTGACTGATGTAAAGTTCTCTAACTGAATGATGAAAGTAGTTCCAATTTCTGAAGTTACTTAATATTTTAGTCCTCTTGAAGTAACATAGGCCATGATATCTTGTTTATTAGATAAATATTATCTATTAAACATGAGGAAACATTTATAATCAAGGGAGATTACTTATGCAATCATGTAAATTCAGCAAGCAACCTTCAGTCATCAAATAGAAATTGTTTATATTGGTTCCAGCAGAAAACATTGCTTCAACTTGTAATGCTGGTTGTAAGTTTTTAAGGGTTTATTGTATGACTTCTAAAATTATATGTTACACATTTTTTTTCAGTAGAAGCCCATTGCCCCATACCTGTGACATCATAAGTACTTGATATGGACATAGAATTCGTAAAAAGTCATGTTATCACTTTTCCGATAAGTTATCATTCTGTAACTGTATTTGCAGTGTTCAGATGTTCATACACGTGCTTCATCATTTTCTTATCCAGTTATGCTTACTCATTCTGATGCTTGTTTCTTGATGTTTCATCCTTTGTCCTTAATCTGTGATCTCTTATTTTCAGAACAGGCTGAATATAACAAAAACAGTTCGCAAGTTTTCTATTGATTCACATTTGAGACCTGTTGGTTCTGAGTTTCATTCAGGACCAGTTGCAACCGACATTAAGCATGATGTTGAAGTCGATGAAGAGTCCACTGAAGGATCTGTTCCGCTCTCAGGAAGTAACTTTGATAAATATGCTCATCAGTAAGTGGGGCAAATCTGAGATCGACTTTTGATTTTTCCTACTTTCAGCTAAGCTGGGTTTCAAAAGTAACCTCCCACCCCGCACCCCCAAGGCCGTACCCTGGCCTTTTGTCATTCCTGAGTGCAGGTTACATGACTATGATGCATTATTTACATTATTCTAAATAATCTCTTTGCAGGCATTCAATTTTGGTTGTAAATTTTTTTGCTCCTTGGTGCTACTGGAGTCAACGTTTGGTAATCATCTGATAATAATAATTTTAATGGATAATGGTGTTGTTGATAACAATTCAGTTAGTTGTTAACTTGTTCTTCTCTTTCTTCTCAGAAACCCTCATGGGAGAAGGCTGCTAAGATAATACGAGAGAGGTACTGTGTCACTGATCCATTATTCCTTTTGTTTACTTGAAATTAAGTTTTAAAATGTTTATTCATCCTTTGTTTCTTTGAAACTGGTTGAGATATCTTATTTTCTCTTGCCAATCCAATATCTGATTTGAATGATTACATTTGCATAGATATGACCCAGAAATGGATGGGCGTATTCTTTTGGGGAAGGTTGACTGCACCCAAGAAGGTGACTTGTGTAGGAGGTACTACTAAATTTGTCAACTTCTTCTCGTTAGGTTTTATAGTTATTTTTCCAGTGTAGGTTTAATTCTTGCAGTTGATTTCCTCTACTCCTTTCCTACTCTGTTTCCTTTCAATTATCAATTATTAACAGGAATATAAAATTTTCCATTCTTTATATTTTTGGTCTTTGAAACAGAGACAGTGTAACATGGTTTACCTTGAACATAGTGTAACATGGTTACCTTGAACATAAGTATTTAGATAGCTATTAATTTAGTCAATAACATTGATTGCCTAGTACAAACTTGCACTTTGTTTTGGATTTTCCAAAAGTAAAGCACATGTTGGTCCAGTATTGTGGTTGGCCCCTGATGTTGGGGAGGACCTACAGACTTGTGTATGGTATGAATGGTTTATTGTTCTTCAGGTTAATTTGTTGTATTCTTTTGTTTAGTTTTCTAAGTTTCCCATCTAAATTTTATTTTCAGTTGTGCTTCTATTGACCTTTATTGTAAATCATTGTGAATGTCCAGGAATCACATACAAGGTTATCCCTCTATTCGCATCTTTCGGAAAGGATCTGATGTTAGGTAATGATATCATCTTTCTGTATTATTATTGTGTATTTTGTTTTCTCCTGTTACATTCAATAGCAGGTTTTTCCATATACACACAAACAATAACATGCACATGGCTTTCAATTATGTGATTTTTTATTGCTTTAAGTTCACCAGTCATACACCCACATACATAATAATATGTATATTAATGCCTCTCAATGCATAGTTCTATCCTTAAGGATGATAATTCTTTTCTTCTGTTTTTTATGCTGTGGAATGTGTAACAGTAAGCTTGGCATGTGCTGCCCTCCCTGGTCATATTGGGTGTTATATGCTTCTTCATTTGCTTAATTATATTACATTTTCCCTGAGCATAACGAATTTTTAATTAAAAAACCAACAGAAATGGAACCAAGTAGCATTGTTGGAATGTGATCAGTGATTAGTAGTTAAGGGCAAACATAAAAAGCAGTAGTAATGGGATGTAAAACGTAATGATGGTTTGAAAGAGTAGAAAAGGAATTGGCCATTGTGTCATAGAGTTGTATGGTGTGCCTTTGAAAGCTCCATATTAGAGCTTGAAAGAAGTTAGGTGGATGGCACATGTGGTAGGAATTAAAAATAACTTTACCAGGTAGCTGGATTTTATTTCCTTAAACCTCTCAATTCATCAGTTACTGGTAGACAATGCCACTTGTTTTTCAGTTTTTGGCAGTCCATTATATTTTGTGGGTCTCTAATTCATTTCAGCCATTTCTTCATGATCTGTTGACATATTGTTCACTTTCTATGTGTGCATCATGAAGATGGTCTCCTTAATCTGTAATATTTTTAAGGGTTAAGTACCAATTTTGCCCCTAGTACGCGCCAAGAGCAATTTTGCCCCTTAAGTTTTGGCGGAGCAATGTTGCCCTGAAGTATCAAAATGGAGCAATGTTGCCCCTCCGTTACAAACCCTAAGGTGAACGTTAGGGTTTCTAATGAAGGGGCAACATTGCTCCGTTTTTTATACTTTAGGGGCAACATTGCTCCACCGAAACGTAGCAATGTTGCCCCTAAAGTATCAAAAACGGAGCAATGTTGCCCATTCGTTAGAAATCCTAACGGTCAACGTTAGATCAACTAACGTTGACCGTTAGGGTTTCTAACGGAGGGGCAACATTGCTCCGTTTTGATACTTCAGGGGCAACATTGCTCCGCCTAAAACTTAAGGGGCAAAATTGCTCTTGAACGCGTATTTCAGAGGCAAAATTGGTACTTAACCCTATTTTTAATAAGCTTTGGATTTTCTGAATAAATCGTACTTTTGTTGAATGATTTTACTTCATCAGAAATGACCATGGACATCATGACCATGAATCATATTATGGAGATCGAGATACAGATAGCTTGGTCAAGGTACATTGCTACATGCCATATTAACTTTGAATTTGCTTAATCCCAATCATGTTAAACTTCAAAATTAAACTACCTGATTGTAATTACTAAACATCAATGTTTACCTTCAAAAGAATAAAACATGAAATGATGTGAAATTTCTTCACTGCAGACGATGGAAAATTTGGTGGGATCTCTGCCAAGTGAATCTCGGAAGCTGGCTTTGGAGGATAAATCCAATGCAACTGGAGAGCATGCTAAAAGACCAGCACCTTCATCAGGGGGATGCAGAGTTGAAGGATATGTGCGGGTGAAGAAGGTAAACTGTAAACATCCAGCTCTTCTGGAAAGAAATGCTCCTTTGTTGCTTCCCATAATTCAGATGCGGTCATAAATATAGATTGCCTACATGTTTTTTAACTTGAAGAAGCCGATAGCTTATATTCTTAGTCTTTTTATTTGGATATTTCTTGTGCCTTTAAGTTGTAACTGGTTCCACAGGTTTCAATGTTAGTCACAGGAAATGGATGAGATAGGGAATGTTACCTTCTATTTTTGAATTGAATAAGCTGTTTTGCTGTCTGCAGGTTCCAGGAAATTTAATCATTTCAGCTCGATCTGACACCCATTCTTTTGATGCTTCTCAAATGAACAT
The DNA here is from genome assembly GCA_025563575.1 of Acacia pycnantha. NCBI lineage: Eukaryota > Viridiplantae > Streptophyta > Magnoliopsida > Fabales > Fabaceae > Acacia > Acacia pycnantha. Next base: position 89,746 of record JAMWYP010000181.1, on the reverse strand, counting down.
GTCCCATGTCATACACCACTTGTCTTTTGGAAGAAAAATCTCACCTAGAGTTATGAGTGATGTAAAACGCTTAATACCTTATGTTGGTATCAACCATGACAGACTGAATGGTCGGTCCTTCATCAACACTCGTGATTTGGGAGGAAATGTTACTGTAAGTTTAACTTCCCTATTAAAGCTTTTAACATTATCGACTTTGCTTTTGGAATTTCTGGTTAGCTTCCTCATTTTTCACTGCTTTATAGTTATAGAGTAAGATACAGTATAGCTTGCATGGATGTCTGGGGACCTACAGAACTTGCTAAGTCTAGAGTCAATAACACTGTAATTGTCCTATAAATTTGGATTTGCATTTGTTTTGCCTTTCAATCCGCTTGAAATTTATTGAGTGAACAATGCACTGAAATTTTAATATCAATCAGCAATGGAATTAGCAAAAGAAGTGTGCTCTCTTGTAATGTTGAACATGATAGATAATAAGTGGGTATTGTCAACAGTTAAGGCAAAATGATACTACCTCCGGTCATAATTATAAGATCACTTTTGTAGTGCAAATTCCACTACAAAAGTGTTCCTATAATTAGGACCGGAGGGAGTATTATTTTGTTTAGACCTTTATAATCGAGAAGGAAATGATATTATTTTAAATGAAATAAAATGTTATACTATACTAATTTTTACAAATTTATATATACCTTTGTTTGGATGATTACTCTATTGCTTTAAACATTGAAATCTCGTGAAGGGAATGATGTTTGTTTATTTTTCCTACAAAATCATGCAAATAGGAAGAACTTAAAAACATGAAGGTTGATCAAATTTATTCTGGAGAGTTAGTTGAGAACCCATTTCTCCTCTCCATACAAGAATCTCCAAAAATTTGGGAAGGTTTCGATGAAATTTTTCTTCCCCTTCATGTATCTCCCTTAGCCTCCATCCAATGATGCTGCAAGAGGCCTCCCCAAGTCTTCAATGTACTTCTTACACCCTTCAAAAGACGCAGACTTGTTTATCCTAAATTTGTTTTGGATATTGGTTAGGCATGCGCCCTTATCTGTGTTTAATGGGCCCAACAACTTGTCAGACAATTTAGAAATTCGCTTCTTAGGTACATTTCTTAAGTCATTGAGATAACACAATTTAGTATTGAATCTGTAGAATGAGGGAAAGTAACTACAGGGAAAGATGAAAGGAGGGAAAGTAAAACATGTCATAGACAATGCAGTCAAAATGCAACAACATTGATAAAGTCAAGTTTGTCCCAAAATAGAAAAGGAAATATCATGAAAATCCACTTTAAAAGTTATACACTAGTTTGTTTGATTCTCTATCATCTCATTAATCAATTACTGTCTTTCTCCAACCTTTACCTTTTGTGTATCCTAATATGATTCTCTATTTCCTTCTCTATGGATTTGTTTACTACGTAGTGCAGAATCTGTAGAATCTTTGGTACATGAATATCGAGTCAAATTACCACAACATCCCGAGAATCTGAAATCTGTGTGTGCAGGTTGAGCATTATCTTCAGGTTGTTAAAACAGAGGTGATAACTAGGAAGGATCATAAATTATTTGAGGAGTATGAGTATACAGCACACAGCAGTCTTGCTCACAGTTTACACATTCCCGTTGTCAAGTTCCATCTTGAGCTCTCTCCCATGCAGGTATGGTATAAAGTCAAGTTTCAATAATGTCCTCACTTCATCTCTAGTTAATTTCTTCTTTTACTCAGATTGCTTTCTTCTTATGTATTTGTTGATTATTATTGTTTTTATCAGGTCTTAATAACAGAAAATCAGAAGTCTTTTTCACACTTCATTACAAATGTCTGTGCTATTATTGGTGGTGTTTTCACGGTTTGTATCTCACATTATGGTTCCGTTCTTTGTATTAATTGGATTGCAACTATTGCTGATTGTTGACCAGTATTCTTAATGGTTTCAGGTTGCTGGAATTCTGGATTCGATTCTGCACCACACTTTTAGAATAATGAAAAAAGTGGAGATCGGGAAAAACTTTTGATAGTTTGGCTATAAATTTGTCTGGCCTAGAACATAGGACTTTTGATTTTGCAATTCGTAACTTCACTAGAAATGTCTTTTTTAGAAGTTTGTTTTATTAACGAATAAAAAGCTTCAAAATGTAATTTCCTCGTTGTTGCCCATGAGTTAAATTGCGAGCTTTATTATGAATTCAATATTTGCCACCCTTAAATCCGTGTTCATGTTTTAATGGTTGAGGAAAGGATGACAGGATAGATATGGTAATTAAGATTTATGCAATGTACTGTTGCAGCTTTTTCTCTAATTTCTACTCATAATTAGCTAAAAATCTTAATTATCTATAATTTGTCAGAGCAAGTTTATAGAGTGAATAATTTGTACTCCGTCCGATCTTTTTTTTTTTTTTGGTTACCCACCCGGTTTACCAGAGCTTCGCTCTGGCTAGTCCGGATCTGACCCGGGTCGCGCATCTAGCTGTGGTGGGTGAGTCTCCCAGCAGGGATTTTCTGCATTCACAGGCTCGAACTCGAGACGCTTATTTAAGCGACATGCCGTTTACCACTTGAGCCAACCCCCGTTGGTACTCCTTCCAATCTTTAATAGAAGGTATATTTGTCTAATTTGATTAAATTAAATAAGTTAGTTAATATAACGTGTATTTTTTAAAACATACTAGTCATCTTCTCTATTCTCTCATTTCATTTTTTTCTTTGATTATTATTGAGGGAATATCAATAAGGATAAATTGGAAAAATATTAACAAATATAAAAATTATGTTTTATATTTATGACTAAGGTTAACTCTCCAAATACATCTTATATTTTGAAGCACTCTTACACTATGTTTATAAAATTAGTTATAATTATTTTAAAGCTTGATAAAAAAAAATCTATTCTTTTGGTATAATTTATACCCTCCTTGGCTCCTTTTGATTCCAACGATCCAAGGCAGTGCTTTATTTAAATTAATAAAACCAGACCCACAAAAAATGGTATTATTCCATCACATGTACAATATTTTTACATCATGAAGAATGAGAAAGCACACAAGGGTACATAAATTATTGTCCTCTTATTTAACAAATATCGTCGCAAATAAATTTCCCAAACAACATCCAAACATAGGACCAAAGAACCAAACCATGACAAGCAACAACAAAAAAAGAAAAGGATACTCAATCCATCATATATATACTCTTATATCTAGAAAGATAAAACCAGGGTTGAGGCCATGAATGCTCCAACAGTTCCAGCAAAGGTGCAAAAGACTGAAGAAGCACCATTGGCATGAGAAGATGGAGGCCCACTAGCTGGAGCCGGTGACGGGGTTGTCCCGGTGCTGTTCGTTGGCGACGGAGCAGGAGGAGATGAAGTTGCAGACGGCGGTGGAGTCGGAGGTGAAGCGGCAGAAGGCGGAGGAGACGGGGGAGAAGCGTCAGAGGTCAGTGGAGACGGAGCCAATGTAGAAGAAGAAGCCAAGGGAGAAGGAGCAGGTGCATTATTTGAGGCTTTGGTCCTATCAGCTAACACAACAACCACAAGCTTCTCATTCTTAAGACAATTATCTCTATTCCCACTTATGAAAAAGTGATGACCTGAGTGATCGAACTTGTACACTGTGTGACCGTCCGTGTACTTAGCAATTGGCGCATTAGTGTTACAATTGGCGTAATCTTCACTTTTCACTTCTAGCACCGAATCTTGCCCAGAATTGTAGTTGAACACTGCAATTATTTATGTTATTTGTCCAATTTTTTCAGTCAGTATTTCCAATATTTTCAATAAAATACAGAACAAGACATTAATACTTATACTACCAAAAAAAAAAAAAAACTTAACTAGCGACAGAATTTAGGAACAGATTCTATCGTTAATTAACAACGAAATCATCTAATTCTGTCGTTAATTAATCCTTTTTTTTTTTAATGATTTTAATCACTTTGTAGCATGAAAACTCTCCTGTACGAGTTCAATATCATTTATAACACCAGGCTGATAGAGGCAATCCTCTAACTAAAAAAAAATGTGTGTGTATGATAAGAACTTACCGAGGGAGTCTCCAATCTGAAAACGGCTCTTTTCAGCCCAAGTATTGTAAGGATTGAAATTTGGATCACTTGGAACAGTCCAACCTTTTTGTCCTCCAACTACGAAGTCATACGCACCACTCTTCCCCACCAACAACACCAAACACAAAAACCCCAACGCTCCATTAATTGCTTCGTAACTCTTTCCCATAGTTGAACACAAACGATCAATAACCAAATACTATTATTACTATTAGAATTTGATTATATGTATGTGGGGGAAACTGAGAAGGAAGAAGCAAAAACGCAAGAGATGTTGAAGCAAGTTGGAGATATGCATGGTAAGGGGGATTTAAGTAGGTGTCAGATTTTGATATGTGTGGAAGAAGAGTGAGGTGGAAGCTTTTTGTTATTCTCTTCTTCTCTTTGAGGTTTACTTTGATTCTGGTGCAAAGCATAAGGTTCACTTTTATTATTTAATTTGATTTTTAAGTATAGAGTGACTGTTATGTGAGCACTTTTTGAATCATGTAACTTGGCCTGTGGGTTTATGCTTTGCTTTCAGTGTTTATCAGAATATTCATGTCTTGTGATTTGAGGTCACCTATTTATGATCTGATCCTCCCCTCACTACTGTTTCATTCCTCAAAACGTACTCTTTATCTTAACAATGATATACTTTTCATCTTCTGTAAAATGAATGGTCAATGATGTGCCTTCATTAATCTTTAGACTTATAAGTTCTTTTCCTTTAGGGAAAATTACGCACAGGTCCCAAGGAACAAAAACAATTACAAAAAAGTCCTTTGAAATCACAAAATTACACAAAAGCCCCAAGGGACTTTTTTGATATTTTTGTATTAACAACAGGAAATGTCATATTTACAATAGGAAATGTCTATATTTACAACAATATTTAAACACCTGACCATTTACAACAGAAAAAAAATCACATTTACAATAAGAAATACTCATATTTACAACAACATTTAAACACCTGGATTTTGAACGTAGAGATGTCATTTACAACGAGAAAAAAATTATATTTACGCACTGGTCTCAAGGAACAAAAACAATTACAAAAAGTCCTTTGAAATCACAAAATTACACAAAAGTCCCAAGGGACTTTTTGATATTTTGTATTAACAACGAAATGTCATATTTTAAATAGGAAATGCATATATTTACAACAACATTTAAACACCTGACCATTTACAACAGAAAAAATCATATTTACAAAATGAAATGCTCATATTTACAACAACATTTAAACACCTAGATTTTGAGCGTAGAGATGTCATTTACAACAGAAAAATGTTATATTTACAACAAGAAGTGTTGTATTTACAACAAAATTTAAAATCTTGACATTTATAACGAAAAAGCCATATTTACAACCGAGAAATGCATATATTTACAATCACATTTAAACATCTAGATTTTGAACGTATATTTGAATGTTTTTAAAATATATGTTTGAAATATGTTTTTATCCATTTAAAAAACCTAAAATAGACACGTTTTAATAAATAAATATGATGAGAAATAAAAATTATAAAATTTTATAATATAATCAAAATTAATAAATTTTATAACATATTAGAAATTATGAAAATATGTATTAGAATTATTTTTTGGTTGTATATTTTTTTTGACAAATATAAATGTTTACATAATTCTTAGGTTAAAGAGGGGTGTTTTGGTCCAAAAAAAGTTTGATAATTAATTAAAACAAAATAGATGGGTGGTTAGATTAAACTTGGATGGATGTAAAAATAATTTTAAAAATATAAGAGAGGTTTGTGTAACGTATATTTTTATTTCAAGGAAGTTTATATGAGTTTTTCAAAATATAAAAGAGGTCCACGTAATTAAGACAATTAAGACAAAATAGAGAAGTAGCACAGTAGTTACTGTGATTATATTGGTATTGACTATTGAGGGATGTTTAAGGCTTAACTATAAAAGGAAAAGAAGGGAGAGGGGTGTTGACCTCCCTCTTCATTTACCCTTCATTTAATGGGAAGCGGCTACGATTCCCCGCCCTTCGCGTCCACTGCGGTCCACTTCGGCTTATATGTCGACGTATAAACCGAAGTGGACACAATGATCCTTTTTTCTTTTAAAAAAAATAAAATCAGGCGAAAAAAAGGACTATTGCGTCCACTTTGGCTTATACGTCGACGTATAAGCCGAAGTGGACCGCAGTGGACGCTAAGGACAGAGGACCGTAGCCGCTTACCATTTAATGTCTCACCGACTCACCCTTTACTAATTTATATCACACCGTACCCCAAAAAAATCATGTCAATCTAAATTCCAATAATGTTTTAACTCGAGCTAAAAGGTTGGCCTCTGAGCTCTGACCATCCAAACAAATAAAACTCTGAACACATATATATATTATTCATGCACATATTTCTTTTTTTTTTTTCCTTGGTAATTTATATGTATATTTGTTTCTGCTCGTAAAGTTATATAATTTACTAAAACAAGAAACGGAAGAAAGAAGTAAAAATCCAATTTACATTTTCAAGTAAAAAACAAAATTGGAAAATACTAATAGAAAGAGAAGAGAGAAAGAAAAAAGAAATTTAGCAAATAGACACAAGCCAGTGAATTATGGTCGTGAGGTTGTGAATCACCAATCTAACCCCACATTGAACAGGGTCCGTATTACTCCTCCCTTTCGTTCACTAACCTTGTTCAAACACAATAATGATCATCAAAATGCCATAGATTCCACATTAAAAAAAAACAAAGCAAAAAAAGAAAAAAAAAAGAAAAAGGATTGCTCCCCTCTACGTAATTTCAATTCGGAGCTCGGTCTTGCCTCTGGATCCTTTTGAATTGTTCTCTCTAAAGATCAGAGATATTGAAGGAGAAATTTTTTTTTTGTTTCTGGGTTTAATTGATTGTTACGTTTGTTTCAAAGGGGGCCAGATTGAGGGTTTTGTTGAGAATCATTTTGGTGTTTTGGGATGTGGAGATCATCAGAAGGAGAGGCAGCTGATTCTTACTATGAAATCCGGCCTGAGTGTATCGATGATGTGCCCAAGACCCGATTTAAGATCAAGGTCACACCACTTCTTAATTATATGATTCATGCATGTTAATTAATTCTGGTTAGTTTAAGAAATTAGGGATTCTTCATATAACTAGTCTCAAACGATGAGTCTAAAACGAATTTATATGTAAATGATGAATATACCTAATGAACAAGTTTCGTCGTTGCTATATATGGGTTATAGATCATCTTGTGTAATTTATGTGGTGCAGGCTGGGAAAACGCTAAGTGTAAGAAAATGGCAGGCCGCATTTAATCCAGATGGACATCTGGATATAGGCAAGACACTGAGCCGAATCCAACGTGGGGTAATACCATTCATTTTATTCATTAATTAAAATACTTCTATATATGTGTGTGTGAGAGAGAGATTGTATATGTATCTTCCTTTGTTGATAGGTATTGTTCTTGTCCTATTTATAGATCTTAGAGAGAAATTTATAAATTTACAAGTTTACCTTTATATTTCATTATTATATTGACTTTGTTTCCATGGGGCATAATATTATATTAAATAGGATAAAATTGAAAAGTTAAATTTTAAGGTGAAGTTAGTAAAATTTAAGGTTTTTCTTAGTCTGAGTGAAACATACACTACAAAAAAAGCGACAATTAGTAGCGGTTAAAATGACCTATTTGTAACGGTTTTTGGCGTGACAAACGACATTTGTAGCGGTTAGAGGAACAGCGACAAAAACGCTGTGTGGCAAGCCGATTTGTAACGGTTAAAAAAAATGCCGATACTACATACATATAAACCGCTACTATATACATTGCGGTTATGATAAACCGCTACAAAATATTGAAAAAAATGGCGCCCAAATTTTGTAACGGTTGTAAAACGCTACAAATATTTAATCAATTTAAATTAAAATTTGTAGCGGTTGTTGTAAGCGGTTTTACAACCGCTACAAAATATTGAAAAATTGAAAAAAAAATCGTAATTTGTGTCCATTGTTACAATATTATATTGAATATTTTTATTATTTAAGTGACAAATTAAATGATATTAATTAATATTAAAAAAACTTATTAACTTAAGTTAGATAAGTATAAATATTATGTAGGTATAATATTGAGAATATGTAGATAATAAGGATTTATTGTGTTGTCCACCTCGAGCAAAAAAATTATGTTGTGCATTAGATGATATTTGATTATATAAAGAAAGTTGATGATGATAGAAGGAATATTGAGGAAATATACTTAAAGTTCTGGATAAGGAAAAAAAAATAGTATCAGTATTATAAGAAGTAAAAAATAAAACATTGAAATCAAAGATTTTAGAAGGAGTGGGAAGAAATGAGATGAGTGTGTGAGTGTGTGAGATGAGGTGTGGTGGGGATATTTATAGGGATATACGTAACATTTGTAGCGGTTGATGTGACGGATTACGTAGCGGTTTAATGTTTTGTAGCGGTTAAAAACCGCTACAAAAATTCATTAGTATTTAAAAAATATATATAATTTTCAAATTTTGTAGCGGTTACACTAACAACCGCTATAAATGAATGAACGTTGGCGGGATTTGAAATATTCAAATTTCAATGTTACACACTTTGTAGCGGTTGATGTAGGTTTTTGTAGCCGTTCACATTTGTAGCGGTTTTTTTTGCGTTTGTAATTGTTTCAAAACCTCTACAAAAATTCATTGGTATTTTTTTTTAAAAAAATCAAAATATCACATTTTGTAACGGTTATACTAACAACCGCTACAAATATGAACATAGTTTTTTTAAAAAAATAAACTTGGCGGGATTCGAAATATTCAAATTCCAATATTACACACTTTGTAGCGGTTCGGTTCACATTTGTAGCGGTTTTTTTTGCATTTTGTAACGGTTTCAAAACTGGCGCCATATTTGTGACGGTTTTATAAATAAACCGTTACAAAATAACAGTTACAAATTTGGCGCCAACTTGCCATATTTTGTAGCGGTTAGTTTATGATAACCGCTACAAATGTCGTTACGAACAGTGCGCCACTTGGCGCGAGTCATCTCAGCTACAAATTTGTAGCGGTTTCGGTATAAACCGCTACAAATTCGCATATTTGTAGCGGTTTATTTTGACCGCTACAAATTAAGCGCCACAAAGTGGCACTTTTTTGTAGTGATATTGGAAGTGACTAATAAATAAGATCGGAAGAGTATTTACGTTATCAGGTCATCTGTTGTTGGTTTTTTTTTTTGGGGGGCAGAATTAAGTCATCTGCTGGATGAAGACTTTTAAGCTTGCCCATTTAGGGTTTCAGTGCACAAGCTGTAGCTGTAGCTTGCTTCAAGCAAGATAATATCAATGCCTTTTGCTAGTGTTGAAAAATATTATCCTTTTTTTTTGGTGGTTTGTCAAGCAAAATATGATACCATACCATCTGTGTTCTAATTCTTTGTTATTTATTGTATAATATTCTTATATAATAATGAAGACCAAAATAAAGTATACTTTTTGAAAGCAGGGAATACATCCATCAATCAGAGGAGAAGTTTGGGAATTCCTACTTGGTTGCTATGACCCAAATAGTTCAACAGAAGAAAGAAACCAAATAAGACAGCGACGACGGTAATTGATTAATTAATTTGTAGGGTCCTGCATGTTCAAACTCGTAATCAATTATGTTTGTTTAATATTAATTACTTGTGTGTTTAGGGAGCAATACAAAACGTGGAAAGAAGTTTGCCATCAGTTGTTTCCACTTGTAGGAAGTGGTAAATTTATAACAGCACCTGTAATAACTGAAGAAGGGCAACCAATTCAAGATCCATTAGTGCTCTTAGAAACAAACCCTGCAAATGGTGCAATTGTTCCTCCTCCTGATAATGCTAATAAAGCTAATGCTGCTGCAACCTCTCACTTGGACAAAGTCGCCGACAAGAGGATCATTCAGTGGATGTTAACTCTCCATCAAATAGGTTTGTTTCCCTTAAATACGTATATACATTATAAATCAAGGTTTCATATTCTATACCTCCCATGTTTTTTTAATATAAGAATCAGTTGATTTTTTTAAAATAAAATTAAAGAATCTAAATAAACTACTTAATTATAATGTATGTTGTCTATTATTAGATTATATATCAGCTTATAAATCAAGCAAATTAATTTGGAGAAGAAAAATACATATAAATAATTTAATGTAACTTACTTAACTTCCTTAATCTCTTTAAAAAAAATTAATTGGCTTTTATCTTAAAGATCGGAGTTAGTGTTTGTGTGTATTATATGACTGAGTGATGATGACCTTGTTAATTTGTTGAACAAACTCATAATGTCAGGACTTGACGTGCTTCGCACTGATAGGACTTTGGTGTTCTATGAGAAGCAAGCGAACTTGGCCAAATTATGGGATATTCTCGCCGTTTATGCTTGGGTTGATATAGATGTCGGTTATTGTCAAGGTGAGTGTTTATTTAATTTGAGTTACGTACACTTTAGGTTTTCTAAAACGCATTAGGGTTTCTGATGATCAAAGTCTGAAGATTAATTTACGATTCTGAGCAGGGATGAGTGATCTATGTTCGCCTATGATAATGCTGTTGGGAGATGAAGGTGATGCCTTTTGGTGCTTTGAACGGCTCATGCGCAGATTGGTAAACTTGTTTTGAAGATGCATGTACTCATTACTCCCTCCTATCCTTAATATAAAATATATTTAGATAGTTGATTTTAAATATAGTTTTTATATTTATCAATCTTTTCTAATTTATTCTAATTGATAATCCCTTAATAATAATTAAGGATGAGAGCGAATTAAGGAAAGATAATTATAACATGTTGTAGAAATCAAATGTCATATTAATAATTTAACTAACTTCCTTAATTTAATCAAAGTAGATAAATATGTCTTATATTAAGGAATGGAGGAGTAACAAATATTCTTCTTCATTATTTAGTCAATACTACCTTTGGTTCTTAATATAAGACTCAATTATCTAATTTGGGGAGATTAAACAAACTAATTAATAAATTACTTAATTATAACATGTTACATGATTTTTCTGAAATACTTATAGGTATTATTAGATTATATATCAGTTTATAAGTAAAGTAAAAATAAATATAAATATTTTAAAATAATTTAGTTAGTTTTCTTGATCTTCTCAAATCAACCTGTCTTATATTAAGAACCGGAGGTAGTATTATTTTAAGTACTGGTGACAACTTTTATCTCTCTCGGATGCTAATTATGGTATTGAATATGTAAAGCGAGGGAATTTCAGATGTACTGATAGCTCCGTTGGTGTGGAGACACAACTCAGTACTCTGGCTTCAATTACTCAAGTCATTGATCCTAAACTTCATCAACATTTGGGTACATACTTTCTACACACTTAATCTATAATTAAGACCCTCTTAGCCTTAACAAGATTAACAAACTAATTGTGATCTTGACTAACTAAGATACGATCTTAATCCAATAACACCTGTGTGTTAATGTTGGAGTGCAGAACATCTAGGTGGAGGTGATTATCTGTTTGCCTTCCGAATGCTCATGGTTTTGTTTCGTCGAGAATTCTCATTCTGTGATTCTCTCTACCTTTGGGAGGTAATAATAATGATGATAATAATTAGTTTGATGTTATATATGTGGGTGTATATATGAACATAAGACGTCGTACAGATGATGTGGGCTCTAGAGTATGATCCAGACTTGTTCATGATGTATGAAGAGACAGATTCAGACAATGAGAGGGCAGAGGATCAAGTGAAGAGAAAAGCAAAATCGAAGAATCAGTGTGGGAAATATGAGAGAGAGAACCTCAAGAATAATAATTCTGATGCTCCTCTTCCCATCTCCATCTTCCTCGTCGCCAGTGTTCTCAAAGATAAGAGCGATAAGCTACTCACTGAGGCTCGAGGCCTCGACGACGTCGTCAAGGTACCTTCATTGCCCTTTCTTCTCATTTTTATTTCCCCATTCATCTGTTTTTCTCAGAAGAATTCTTGAAAAATCCCCCTATCACAAAGTTTATTGCCCAAAGACACTTAAAGACCTAAGTGCTTGAAAGGGTACAACTCTTCTTTAACTATATATTCCTTCGGTCCTAAATATAGAACATAATTTGTATTCAAATTGTACTGCCTTATATGTAGGACCGGAGGTAGTATAATATATCTCCAACTATATGCAAATGCCTTTCCATTTTGCATACAGTTGAATAATATAGGTTTCACACCGCAGTTAAAGATATGTTGTACCTAGGTCATCATCTATGACTTAAATATTTTCATTTCATAATTAATTAATCTAACTACTGCTCTAATTATTATTATTACTTTCAGATATTGAATGACATAACTGGCAATCTAGATGCAAAGAAGGCTTGCACAGGAGCCATGAGACTCCACAAAAAATATTTGAAAAAGGTTGTATATTATATTTCTCTATCACTTACACACACACACTTACATCAGGGCATATTTTCCATTTTCCTATTCTTTTTTATCCTTTGCTAGTATTTTCATTGATATATATTCTTCTTTCTTCATATATAATATAATGTTGCAGGCACCCAGGAGGAGTAGTGGGAGCACGCCGGAACGTAGTTCTTGACATTTTTGAATTTGTGATCAAGCCATTATAATTTAATTGGTTGGTTATTTCACAAAATCCAGTTTGGAGTTCACAGAAATTAAAAATAGTTTGCGATTTTGTGACCTCTTAAATCTTCCTTGAAAGAGAATGTACTTTATTTGTAAGATAATTTTTTTAAAAAATTATTTTTTTTTGTATATTTGGACAACTTAACAGGGGTTGTATACCATGATTATTTTGTACAACCTTCTATTCTGTCTACCTTCTAATAGATGTGTGTGTGTGTGAACGGAGAAGATCAAATAAAGTTAGAAACAACAGCTATCCTTATAATTAAATCGATTTTGTTATTTTTAGGAAAAAATTATTTATTAGAAAATAACAATACATAAATAACAAAAAATAATAAACCCCACTTATATTTTAAAAAAAAAATTAAGGTGGGTCCTTACACCCCGAAAAAGATGGAGATGATAACAAAAGAAATTCTATTTTTTTTTTTTATAACAAAGAGACACCTCAACTAATCCCCATGGGAGTATTAGCCCCATTACAATCCTGACCAAGTAAGACTCATAAATCCTCGAAGGCCGGTAAACCTCATGCATGCCATGCTCTAGCTCAAGACCCTTCTTAGCCGGATAATCTACCGCACAGTTACACGAGAGGGGCACGTATGTAATCCTGGTGTCCCAGTCCATTGCTAGCATTTTTTTCACTTCATCAAGGAGGTTGGAGTCTCTGTGTGAAGATAGATGCTCATGAAGAAGAATGTTAAGACCATGATTCTTAAAAACTCGTTGTATTCTCTGCGATTTTACGTTTTTACGATCTTACGTTAAAAACTTAAGACACTCTGTTGAATCTGTTTCCACCCACGAATTTGCGCAACCACTCACATTAATTACTTAACTAATAGCAACAAGTGTTACTCTCAAATTCCTTATGATCTTCCCAAGTGTGTTCACACATTTTGAATTCATATTTTATTGTTAAATTAAATTTTCTTTTTTTGGTTCATTAGAATCCCATTTTGTATCTTGAGGACCAAAACATTATTGATCAAGAGGGAAATGTAATGCTAAGGAAGGACCAAACAGTCACAAATTAAATTACCAAAAAGCCCTTAATTGGTACTACCAAAACATGCGCTAGATTTTTATTTGTTAAGACCTAACAAAACGTCTTTGGGGAAATTACTTACGATTGGGCCAACAAAATTTAGGCAGAACGACATGAGGATCTCAAAACATTGAATTAAGAACAATGAAGTACTCAACCAAATGTATGTAAAGCCAAGTTGCAAATAATGATTTAGAAAATTGCAAATTCAGTAGTCACAATTGCATATAAGTAACATTTAAGTTCCAAATTAACTCAGTTTGCACCTTATATATTTTTATAAATTTTTTCAGGAACTTATTTGTCATTAGTTCACTCTTTTGAGACTTAAATGTATTCTCCCTTAAATTTAAGATTGGCATAGTAGAATATTTTTCCCATATGGTTTAGCCCAATCCTTTTTATTGCGAACTAGTAGTAGCCCTTGGATCTGGCAAAAGGATCTTCATTCTTAAACGTGGATAATTTTACAATGACAATGAGGAGTCGTAATGTGTGTGTATAAAATTCTGATTATTAGTGATTCTGTTGAGCTGTCTTGGAATCCACACAGAGTTACATGAACTCAGTGATTTAGCAAAGTTTGATGATTTGGGTATAAAGTTGATCTAACCTTTATCCTATTCGCTTAGGGTTAAAATCAACAAAATTTATTCAAGGGTTGTAGTAAGGGCACATACAACTCACGTCGTCTCTCTTTTGGGAGCCTTATTCAACTACCTTAAAACTAAATGCCATGGAAAATGCAATAAAATATAGGGGTTTTGAAATCATATTCTCTATATTAATGAAATGCAATGAAAAATACTTTCTTTATTTTTTTGGATTTTTAATATAAAAATGGTGTGAATGATATGGATGCTCTCTTGAGGTAGGATATGAATGATATGCTTTAGTTCATTCAAAAGGGAATTAGGGATAGTTAATTGGATTAATGCAATCTTTCCTTTAATGCAAGCTCAATTCAATGGAACAATTCAATACTAACATACAAGATGCTCAACACTAAAGAACTCACAATAACACATAACAATATTATGTCTCAATGCAAGCTATACCAATAGAATCATTGAACAATAACAAATTCAACAACCCAATATTAAATAATTCAAACAGAAACATAAATTGAAATATCAAAGTACTTAATTACAAAACCCAATCAAAAATCATAAACTTAGCTCAACATAAAGGAGTCGTCTCAAGCTCAATCTCTACATTATAAAGCCAAATACATCTAGAACTAGGAAAACATAGCTAAATAATGGAGAATGCACATCAATGGAACTAAATATTACTCTCCTTTGAAGAAGAAAAGATTAAATCACGCATTTAACCTATCTCAAGAGAGTTTTAAGGTGCCTAGCCACTCATGGAAGAAGAAGCCCCAAAACCTTGGGGCAACTTTTCAACCATGGAGAAGGGAGGAAGAGGACGTACGGTTTTTCTTCCTTTCCCAATGCTATGCGTTTTTGCCACCCAATTAACTGAGGACAGTGCGTGGCTGCACTTGACTCTTAGAATTAGGTTAAATGTGGGTTAGGATTATGAAGTGATTGGACTAAGTGACATTGGACCCAAAAGAAAATGTGCAAAGTTTGATACATGTTGGTCTACATCATCACCTACATATTAAAACAAACAAAATTAGAATCATATGTCCAGGTAAATGGCAATTATTCAAGATTCACAATTATTGGCAAAATATAACATTTTAGCCGTTTAATTCCCAAAATACCCTTGCAACCAAATATGCACTTTAACACTTAATTATGCCCAATAATCCTACAAAAAACCCTTAAAATAATACTCCCTCCGGTTATAAATATAAGACATATTTATCTAATTTGATTAGATTAAGAAATTTAGTTAGGTTAGTTAATATGCTATGTATTTTCTAAAACACCCTAATCATCTTCCTTAATTCTCATCTTCCTTCTCCTCATTTGATTTGTTGATGAATTATCAATAGGGGTAAATTAGGAAAAGATTGAAAAATATGATAATTATGTCTTATATTAAGGACTAAGATCAACTTTTAAAGACCGGTGGAGTAGGAATTAGTTTATCAAAATATGGTATATATTATTCATGATTAATTATTAATTATCATCTTCCTGCATGTTGATAAGCCTTTTAAAATTAAGATCAAACATCCTTTCGCTTTTAAAGCCTTTATTTTATACTCTTTTTTCGTTCCTTAATATAAGATATACTTCAATAAAGAAATTGAACTACAAACTAAATCTTATACTAAGGACTACAAGGAATACAAATTTTTATTATATATAATTTTTATATAACTTAAACATATATACCAAATTAAGGAAATTTTTAAGAAAAATGGAAATTCATTGTAAAATTAGATCAAATAATGCGAAAATCATTATTCGCTCGAGAGGGTGTGTTGCATGCGCGTATAGTATTTGATATTTAAAAAAAAAAAAACGTTGTAAAGTACGCAGGGAAAAAAAATCTGCAACAAAAATGATTAAGAAGCGTTGATGGATGTAGAAATTTTAAGTAATCGAACAAATTTCCACACACTCAATTTTTGCTTATTATAAAGTGCTGTACGTATTATTTCACACATGATCCTTTTAGAGAAAACACAGGCCTTTGCACTCACACATATACCTAATACCTCCATTTCTAATTATCATCATCAAGCTTTCACCATCACTTCTCTGCCCCTATATATTAGTATGTGTAATACCCTTAAATCGACTTAGGGTAACTTCTCTTGAAAATAGGTGAATATGAATTCACAAACACCTTGTAATGAGTTTACCATGTTGTTAGGGTAATCTCCTAGAAATTAGAAAATTTGCAATTAGGTCCCTAGAAGTTTGAGAATTTGCAAATAGGTCCCTAAGCACATTATGGGTTATAAATACCACTGTGAAAGCTATAAAAGAAGCAAGTAAAAATCTACTTGAAATAGGGAAGGATATTGTCCCTAATTTAGGTAATTTATTAAATTACAAACTTGGAGAAATTGTAGAAGAATACTAAAAAAGTAAGGAAATGACCGAAATACCCCCTTAGATGCTAAGATAATACAGAACACATGGAAACAAATGTGTCAGTGTAAAAGTCATGAGGTAATAAGGTGTGATAATTAAGAAAATTATCAACTATTGATAAGAAAGTAATTAAGTAATATTGGGCTAATTACTTAAGCATAAGCAAAGAAAATTCAGAGATAATTATGTAAAGCTCAAAAATTAGTGATTTTTGTTTTAAAATTAGTAAAAACATGTTTACTAATTAATTGGAAATTTTGGAGAAAAATAGTTGAGTTTAGGTATTTTTGAGCCTAAAATCAAGTATGGACCAATAGGGAAATTTTGTAAAAATTATATAAAAATAATTATTAAATAATTATTTTATATAATATTAATTAATTATTAATTAAATAAAAACGAAAATTAAATAAAAAGGGGATCATATTTTGACCGAAATTGCAAGTGGAAGAAGATAAGAATTTTAATCAATGTAATGTGCAAGTTGTAATATTTTAGTATTATAATTAATTAAAGCAAAAAAATGTGAATAGTGATTTAAAAATTAGAGAACGGATCCTATCTAGAGATCTAGGAATGAGATTTCCAAAGTCAGGGAAAAATAATGATCGGTGGAATTTTGTCTTCCGTTATACTCTTGAGAGAAAATTAAAGTCGTTTGTGCATTTCCTAATAAAACAAAATAGGGAAAAATGCATATAGGTATATTTTTGGATATAAGGAAAATAAATTCTAACTCAACATCTAGGCATGAGTTTGAATTTATTTTAACATATTTGGAATCGGTGAATTTTTCGAAGAAGTTGGTGATTTCGAAATGCATTAAAGCCTGGACGTGTTCGGACACATTTTCGAGAAACTTCAAATGACGGTTGGAACCCTGTCTAAAGTCAAAATTCAAGTTTAAATAGATATTATTGATGAGGAAGAGAAGGTCTTCAAAGTTGTAAATCCAGAAGTTTGAGATTTCTCCGAAATCACGCGAATCGGAGTCCGGATTGGGGAAAACGGCTGCATAGGGCATAAAGTGAGCCTAAGTCATCAATTTTTGGAGCAATTGGAGGCTGCCACCTCAGCCCATGCATGTCGACCAGCAGCTCCATGGACAAGAATTATACACCATTATGCATTTGATTTTCCATGGTTTAGAACAATTTGGAAAATGCCTTGTATATCCCTAAATTCTTCTATAAATAGCCTTGAATTCTCTTCAATTCTCACACCATTTCAAGAAGAGGATTTCGGTTCTAGAGAGAGGTTTTAGAGAGAGGAGCTGCGGGGAAAATTCGCAGCGAAGCTCTGGGTAAGTCTTCGGTACCAAGCTTTAAGCTTTCGTAGTTCTTTCAATAGTTAGAGTAGTAATGCTAGAGTAGCCTTTAAATTTTTCAAGTATGATTGGATATCATATGGGAGGGCTATTTTAGTCATTATTTTCGAAAATCATAATTGCGGCGAAGTTTTGGCGAAATTTCGGGAAGAAAAATTGCTAGAGTAACGAAGTGCTGGCGAAATTCCGCCAATTAGGGGTAGAAGGGCAAAATGGTAATTTTTACCTAAAATGCTTAGGTGTGACACGATTGCTAGGTGTGAAATGGCTGCTAAGTGTGACACGATAGCTAGGTGTGACGCATTTGCCAAAGGGATTATGTCTTTGTTGGGATATGCTTGTTTCTTTGTATGATTATACGTAATGCATATGTTGTATATATGAATATGAGGTTAACGTTACACGAGATCGGTGCGGATCTCGGCCCTTAACATAGCGTCAGGCTCGGGAGGACCAAGGACCGAGGATGGAGGCAAGCAGCCCGCGTAGGAGTCCCAGCTGAAGACTCCTTTCTGTCATTACTTTTGAAACACTTCTGTATCGCTGTTTAAACAGCAAGACATGCTACCATGGGTATTTTAATATATATATCGATTACTCAATCGCTCCTGCACTACTCGATCATTTTGAAATGATGTTTGATAAAAAAAAATTTATCTTGCTTGTGAAAAGTTGGGGTGTTACGGTATGAGAGCCCGATGATGAAGACACACACAAGGAAAAAAACTTAATTAGATACGTACCGGGAAGCAAAACAAAGAACCGAGTTAACCATCACATTAATTTATTTAGTTTTTTTAATCTCTCCCAAAAAAACTAACTTGATCTTATATTAATTAAGAACCGGAGGTAACATATATTCATTGTCTTTAACTATTTTTAACTGTTTTCTTGATTAATATGAATCAGTTATTTGAAACTTATTACAAGAGACGGTGGGAGTAATAATTATTTTGATGTTCTATATACATATGATATGGGCTCTCGATCTATGATCCATACTTGTTCATAATGTATGAAGAGCCAGATTCAGACAATGAGAAGCCAGAGGATCAAGTGAAGAGAAAAGCAAAATCGAAGAATCAGTGTGGGAAATATGAGAGAGAACCTCAAGAATAATAATTGTGATGCTCGATCCTTTTCCCTCTCCGTCTTCCTCGATGCTAGTTAGAGCCGGAAATCGAGTAGAGTTCGTCGGGCTAGCCCTTTTAAGCCCGAGACTCTTCAAGAGCCGGAGGTGAAGGAAGCTACTTGCTTGTCCTATTGCCCATTACTCACTCACTCAGTCTTACTCATTTCTGTCATTCACTTCACGCCTCTACTCGAAGATTTTATGATTTGATTTATTATTTGTTGTAGATAAAGATTATGAATGTATTCATGATGCAGGACAAGAAATTCTTAATATTTTTACCTATGAAGTAAAGCCTACTACTCGAAGTGAAACACAATCAAATTTGTAGATGATAGTGGTGAAGAAGATTAAAATGATAGTCATCATACTCATATTGTTTAGTGATAAGCTTCTTATGTTTTCTATGAGTTATTGATGGACAATAGTTTACTTTTGATTATGAATTAGTGACTGATGTTTGTTTGTAGCATGATGCATGTTGTTTAGACCTTAATGTTGACAATATTTATTTGATAAATTAGAACTTTAATTATTGTAATATACTAACAATATTTCTTTGAAAAAAACGCATGAAAAATAGTTAAAATTTAGAAAAATAGATTTCGGCCTGTAGGGCCAGCCGGTTCCAGTATGTTCTCGGGCCAAACCTTGAAAAAAAAAAAAAAAGATGTTTTTGTAATACTCTAAAATCTGACCTATGATGAGCATCATAGTTTAGTGAAAAATACCTATTGGGGATAGGTGAAAATATGTATTGTCAAAACATTGTAAAATACTTATTATATTTTCTAGGGAAATTTCTAATGAAATTAGAGGGAAAAATGATAATGTGCCAAAATTACCAAAATGCCCTTATGGAGCATAAAAATGACTTAGGAAAATTATGAAAAATCCTAAAAGGCAGATAAATAATTATTTGAATTAAGAGAGTATATTATCTCTAATTTTGGTAATTTAATAAATTATAAACTTGAAAAAATTAAAGAGGGATATTCAAAAAGTATTGTAATGACCAAAATGCCCCGTAAATGCTAAAATAATGCATGAGTTATGAAATGCTAATGTTAATGCAAAAGTTTGAAGATAAAGGGTCATCTTGATTAAGAAAATTATCCACAATTTATAAGAAATTAATTAAGTAATTATTGGCTAATTACTTAAGCATAAACAAAGGAAAATTCAAGGATAATTATGTAAAACTCCATAATTAGTTGTTAATGGCTAAAAATTAGCATAAATATATTTTCTAATTAATTGAAAAATATTGAGAAAAATATTTGAGATTAAGTAATTTTGAGCCTAAATGCAAGAATGGACTAATAGGAAAAAGTTATGAAAAATTATGTAAAAATAATTATTAAATTATATAATAATAATTAAATAATTAATTAAAAAATAAAATAAAAATTTATATAATATATATATATATATAATATATATATGGGGCTGCCGACATAAGGGGGGAGGGAAAAAAGAAAAAAAATAAAAAATAAATAAGGAAGGATAAAAATAATAAACTCTAATGTAATAATAAATAGTAAAAAGTAAATAAATACCTATAGGAATCGGATCCTATCTAGAGAACCAGGAACAAGATTTCTAAAGTCAGGGTATAATATTGATCGGTGGATTTTTATCTCGAATTGGGTACATTCTTGAAGTCAATTCGAGATCGGTAGAAGAAGTTAGTAATAAGACGAAATAGGGAAAATCGATAAATGAGCGGATAGTCATAAAATTAGGATTTGAACAAAATAAATGGTAACTCAACATTTGGAGATAAGTTTATGATTATCTGGACATATTTGGAATCGAGTGAATTTTTGTCAGAAGTTGATGATTAGGAAGTTCGTTCCCGCCAGCGAGCACGTTTTTACGTAAAACTTCCGAGGACCATTGGAACCACTGTATGGAATCAAAAATTTGTTTAGCCGGACATTTCTAATAAGTGAGAAAATGTCTTCAAAGTTGTAATTCGAATTTTTGGAATTTTATGCGATCTGTGAATCGGACACCGTCGGGGAATTTACGTCGGATCCAGGGCATAAAGCAACTAGTGACATCACCACCATGACATCATTTTTGTGCCACCTAAGGGATTGAGGTCAGCATGGTGAGGTGTAAGGCCAGGATTTTGCCAACTCAAAGAAGTGCGATCTTACGGTCCAGAATCCGTCTGATAAAGCATGAATAGTAACTTCCAAAACCTTATAAATACCCCCTCTGTTCAACTCTTCACACCATTTTCTTGTGCCTTGGCGAAATCTAGAGAGAAGTTTTAGAGAGAGGAGCTGCGGAAAATTCTGAAGCGAAGCTACGAGTAAGTTTTCGGTCACAGGAGTCTTAAGCTTTCGTAGTTCTTTCGATAGTTAGAGAAGTAATGTTAGAATAGTCTTTAATCTTAGAGTATGATTAGATATCATATGATAGGGGTATTTTAGTCCTAAATTTCGAAAATCATGGTGGGGTCGATGTTACGGCAAAATTTTGGAAAGTCGGAGCCAAAGTAGCGAAGTCTTTGGCGAAATTCCACAGAATTAGGGGTATAGGGGCAAAATGATAATTTTTACCTAAAATGCAGTTATAATGTCAAATCACTAATAGATGTGATATTACTCTTATAGGACATCGAAACCTTGATCTGCTTTATGTTCTGTTGTCAGACGAGCATTTGTTGGGCGTTTCATTGTTTTCCAGTAAAAGTACGATTTTAAAATCGAAGTACCTACACCGTCAACGAAGGTACGGACGCGTACTGTAACACTAATCTAGTGCTTTGCTCATATACATATATGTGATAGGTACATTCACGGATAGAGATTACATTAGGAGGGTCGCGAGATACATTCACGGTTAGAGACTACATTCGGGGTTAGATTATACATGCGACTTTACACGGGTTATAGACATAGTAATTCCGTTTTAAGTTTTCCTAGCGGCGAGGACACGACCGTACATCGTGGCCTTGGTTTTTGTGCGAGCTATTCTTGTGTAGGACTTTACATACCGCCTTGTGCTTATGTTACATCAGTGTCACAATCATGAAATCATGCATCTGCTATATGCTTATGTGATGTTATCTTTGCTTTGTTATGTTTTGAATATCGTCATCCGTATCTTGTTTTATTTGAGCATAAGGTTAAAAGTTACGAGATTCAATGCGGTGAATTGAATCTCGGCTATACTTTCAGTCGGGAGGACCACGGATCGGAGATCGAGGCAAGCGACGAGAGTAGGCTTTCGTAGAAGATATCTTTACCGCTTCTATGTATTTATTTTCAAACACTAGGATTACTGTACTCAATACTATGTTACACTATGGTTATTGATTGAATGTGAATCAGTTACTCTTTCGCTCCAATGCTCTACTCTGATTGAAAAAAAAAAAAAAAAAAATCCGCTTTAAAACTGGGATGTTACATTTTTCTTACCTCGGTAGGGGCTAGCCTTTTTAAGCCACAGTCTTTCAAAGACTAGCTCGATTCTCGGCTCTAATGCTAGTGTTCTCAAAGATAAGAGAGCCAAGCTTCTCACTGAGGCTCAAGGCCTTGACGACGTGGTCAAGGTAACTTCATTATTATTACTTTTTTTCATTTTTATTAACATCTTTCATTTGGAAAAATTGTTGAACAAATTTTCATTATAAAATATTATAATGTATCATCCAATGAAATATACTTAAGGACCCAGGTCCTTCAACCAGTAGAGCTGATCATCTTCAACTAAATGTTTTCCATAATTAAAAAATAAGTTGCATATCGTTGAAGAAAAATTGCAAATATTCATTCCAGACAATTGTAAATTCAGCCGTCAAAATTACGTGCGTACGAGAGATTTAATTTTCAAATTGACCCTCATTTTTCAACTGAGATTTCAATTTGTAATTGTCCGAATTGGTTGTGAAGAGAAGCATGCAAAGTTCAAAGGGTGTGGTTGCACGGTAATGTGGAAGCTTTGAACTGATCTTAGCTTAAACTAGCGGTTGAAGAAGATGTCCACCAGGTCTTCATTGATTTCTCTCCACATTTCTTTTTCATTTAAGGTATATATCTACAATTAAATTAAGATTTAATGGTTGAGATTTAATATTATATAAAAATATTACTATAAAATTAAATATAATAAAAATCTACCATGGTAAATATTATAAATTTAAACCATTAAAACTTTATATAATGATGGATACATTAAATGAGAAGAAATGGAGAAAAAATCAATGGAGACATTCATCTCCATCCAGAGCCTGTGGCTCGCCGGAGTTGGTATGGAAATATGCTTTGCTAATAGAAGAAGGAAGAAGAGCGACATAGGCTTGGAGAATGTGTTGGGCATTTGAAAAAGAAAAGAAAAGAAAAAGGATTACAAGACACAGGAATGGGGATTAAATAGTTTTCTTTTCTTTTCATGTAATCGTTATTACTGCTTTTAAGGTAATTAGGATTACAAAATGATTACCTTTTACATTACAAAAGTCAAACTAAATATCTGAATTGATATGTCGTATTAGGATTACATGTAATCCAACCAAATAACTTAAAATTAACCGAGACAATTGCGAATACGGCAATCTCAATTTTATATACGTATTTTAACCACAGTATAAAGTATGATATTCATTACACTCTCCGGTCATTAATACAAGACATATTTACCTAATTTGATTAAATTAAAGAAGTTAATAAAGGTAATTAATATGACTTGTTTTTTTAAAACATCCTAATCATTCTTTGATTCTTCTCTCACTCTCTTTTTTATTTGATTATTATTGAAAGAATATCAACTCCAATCAACAATTAGTTCTATATTAAGGATAGGATGGAGTATTAATTAATGGGCATGTTTGATGTTGATGATAAACGTTTAACATGCTTCCTCTTTTAAAGCTTTTATTATATACAACTTTTTATGAAACATTATTTCTACATAACTTAAGCAACAATACATACCAAATGGATCAAAGAAACTCTAAAGAACATGGAAAATAATTGTATAAAATAAAATCAAATAACGCAATTACGCAAAGATCATTATTCTCTCGACATCGAGGGTGTGTGTTTGCGCGTATGATATTTGATGTATAAAAAAAAAATGAACTATTTCATACTACAGTGGAGATCAGTAACGTACGTAGGACAAAAAAGACTAAAAATCTGCAACAAAAATAATTAAGAAGTATAGATGGATGTAGAAATTGCAAGTATTCGAACAAATTTCCACACAATCAATTTTCGCTTATTATAAAGTGTTGTACGTATTATCAAACATTATCCTTTTACAGAAAAACACAGGCCTTTGGATTCCCATATATGCCTCCATCACTCATCATCATCACCATCAAGCAGCTTCCACCATCACTTCTCTGCCCCTATATTGATACATGATGAGACTGATGATGAAGATATACATATATACGTTATATACTACCTAGCATCCTTAATATAAGAATCATTTGACTTTCTTTTCAGTGATTAAGGAAATTAAATAAATTACTTAATCCTAACACACATATATATAGATTATATGATATATATCATATTATTAGATTATATATCAGTTTATAAATCGAGTAAATAAGTTTGGAAAAGTGATGAATATTTTAACTTCCTTAGTTTCTCGGGAAAAAAATCAACGAGTTCTTATATTAAGGAGCGAGATAATAGTAATAAAATACACGCAACACGAAACCAAAAAAAAAAACTTAACAAGATATGTACCAGGAAGCAAAGCAAAGAACCAGAGTGAACCATTGAAGTGTGTTCAATCACAAGTAATAGCGATTTTCCCCGATCGTCGTCATCATCAAGAATGTCACCAACGCTACTAAAATGGCTGCAACTATGGAAGAAGAAGCTCGGCGATGCCCTAAGCTCTTACGTGGCACGTACGGAGGAAGAGCACACTCTTCGCCGTTGAAGTAGACCTTGGTCGGAAACCCATCTTTTCTGATATCAAAATTCTTAATGTTCTTCTTGTTAAACGTTATCACTGATTGCTGTTTTCCTGGAACCTGAGGGTCATACTGATGAGTCCCGTTCGTCTCTCCCATCAAGTAGTTCATATCCTTTAACCCATTGAAGATCAATGTGCTTATGTTATCCACCTTCGTGCCGTTGAAGGAGAAGACCTTGTCGAAATTATGGTACGACCTTTTAAAAGAGATCGCTGAGAACCAGTCCTCGAAAGTGTTGTCGCCCCAGTTGAAGATTGTCATCCTCGCCGTCCATCCGGCGACTGAGTCGGAGTTGACGTGCCAGTTTATGCTCAACGGACAGTTGTCTCCGCAAGGAAGCTTTTTGGGTAATCTGCGGTGCTTTAAAGCAGCCCAGGCTATGGCTTTCGCTGTTCTGTTGACGAACGGCACGAGAAGAGCCTCCGGTGGAAGAAGCAAGGATCTGGCATTGGGATCACACTTTTTGGTATTGGAGCACCCACATGCACATGTGTTGCATGGGATTACAGAGTCGTTGTAGAAGGCGGAGAACGATACACAGCAACGGTTTTGCTTGGGCTTTGGCTTTGTCATATTGCAGGCCACCTGCCAGCTGGCGACGGCAAGGGTGACGGCCTGAAGTCCACTCGGGTCGGGGAACTCTTTTGGGGAGACCCGCATGGGCTGCCCACACCTGCGTTGGAGATAGAGAAAAAAATATAAGAACCTCTGATATACTATAATTATTATTAATCTTTGATTGAATAAGAGAGTACAACTAAGTTCAACAACCTGTACACCGGGTTGATGACGCCGTCGATCTGCCACTTCAACGGAGGAGTAATGGCGGTGGCCATGCTGTTATCCGGCGGCATCTTCATGACGTTGATCTGGAAGACGGACCGAGCCCGGCTTGGGTCCAGTGACGGCGGCAAGAGGGAGCCGTTGCGGCAGCAATAGGGGAGTTTGCCGATCTTTTCGTCGTCCTTGACGGTGGGAGGGAGGTCGGAGAGGATGGGGGATTTGTCACAGTTAACACCTTGCTGGTTAAAGTTAAAGTCGCCGTAGAATTTGCCGGCGGTGCCGTAAAGGCACTGTGAGACGTCTCTCATGTGTGAGTAAGCGCCTTTCATGGAGCTTATGAACTCACCTTTCTGCCATTGCCATGAGACGTTCCAGTGGTCCAGGCGGGCGAGTGGGTGCCACGCGTCCATGGTGATCTGCGCGTAGTAATTGCTCTTACTCGCCTGAAGAACGTCATAGCCGATGGTTATGTCGCCATACCGTCGTGGAGGGAATTTCGTCCTCCTCTTATTCAGCACCATCGCCTTTGGATCCTTCTTGCAGCATACAAACATCTTCGACTCTATTATACACAAACAACTGAAATTCAAAGTAAGTATATATATAGAGAGAGAGAGGTTAAGCTGTGTGTGTATGAGAATATATATTGAAATGCGACTAGGAAAAAGAAAAGTTACGTCGTCGAGTTGCGGCGGGGCACTTGAAGCCATCGTTAACGAGTTTGATGGTCTTGGGCATGGGAGTGGTTCCTGTTTTGGAGCCAAACATGGTTCCTTTGATCTTAATATTAACAGACATTTGATCAAAATCGTTGGCCGTATTAATGGCCGTCTGCAAGTCCGTCATGGCGCTTCCCGCCATCAAGGTCCCATTGGTGACGTTGGCCGGCAAGTCGCCGGCGTCAAGGAGCACCGCGCCATCCGCCGACACGAGAATCTCATTGTGCTGAAACCCAACGAACATATTCCACCCAACCACCTCCTCATCGCCGACGTTGGTCAACGACGCCGTGGCCTCAAACGCCCAAGCCTGCTTAGACACGTTCTTCACATGAGGGAACTCTTTTTTCCGTCCCTGAAAGTTGTACGTCAAGAAGACTCCATTACAGTTGTCCAGCTCCTTCGGTCTCTTTGTTGTCTCTCCGCTGTCGTAATCGTTTTGTTCTTGTCCATAACATACGTCGAGTTTCCAACAAAAAGCTAAGATAAACAACAATAGAAGCAAAGTGAATTGGAAGGACGATAAGGCCTTCCAAGGAACTTTCATATTTGTGATGTCCCTCCTCTTTTTAACGACGACAAAGAGAAGTACCCGGCCGATCAATGAAGGGTGGTGGTGGTGGCCGCGGTTCCAGACGCGGCTCCAAGGAGAGGGGATCTCAGGGAAAAGAAATGGTGGGGGAATTCTGGTAAAACCCAGAATCATGAAGAGAGAGAAGTTCAGCAACTATAAAAGGGATGGACAATGAAAGACAGAGTCCTTGTCTATTCTTTTCCTCTAGTTTTCTCGTCTGTTTCGGAGGACGTGCGCGAAAAGTGGTTAGGGTATATTTTCTAACTAATTATTTTCAAGGGTCCTTATTTATTGCCAACATCAATTTTTTTTTAATTCAAAATTAAGATTTTATTTATTTTCAATATTTGGGATATTCTTAAAATTAGATTATCAAACACACCACCTTCACTCCCTATACCCTTTCTCGTGTGTGATGGCTTCTCTCTGTTGATCTCTACATATTAGAGTCCCTATTTATGTCTCTCTAACCTCAATCTCGGCGAAGAGACAAAGATCACATATGTCAGATTATTGTGTATATTGAATCTTGTTTAGTTTACATACTCTATTATTAAAGATTTACAGTGGGAGACAGTTTTTCTAGGAGACAATCTCTCGGAGGACATACACTTACATCCGGGCACGGGTACAAAAAAGATTTTAAGACTGGAAAAGAGGCATCGATCGTAAGACCGGATCTACGTCGGAGTCTTGTTTTAGCGGTATTAAAAGTCTCACTTTTAAGATCGGACTGAACCGGTCTTAAAGAAACTTTTTAGACCGGACATTTAAACATTAGGTCTTAAAAGTCGTACTAAATAGACTGAAATATTTTTATTCGGTCCTAAAACTCAACTTTTAAGACCGGACAAAATTTAGACTGCTCTTAAAAGATCAGGATTTTAAGATCGGACAAAGATAAATCCGGTCTAAAAAATAGCGGCTTCTAAGACCAGACAACTAATTATACACGGTCTTAAAAGACTGACTTTCAAGACTGGATGATATATACATCCGGTCTTAAAAATTGAAATTGTAGACCGGACCTATAAATAGACCGGTCTTAAAAGACCAACTTTTAAGACCGGCTTAATATCAAATATATACACCTGACCTTTAAGACCGGACATATAAATACATTTTGTCTTAACAGTTGAACATTTAAGACCGGCCTATTTATTTCCGATCTAAATTTTCCCGAATTTTTTTCTTATTTTGTTCTTCCCGATCATATATATTACACAAATCCACCACCCAATCTAGCTTCTACATAAAAGTCATACTTTAAGTTACAAGCTATGAACAATTATGAATAAATTGAATTGAGAAAAAAATACAAATATTATTCACCATGAGTTATGTGGCCTCTTAATTAATGATTATACTATGACTACAACACCTAAATTAATTTATACAATAAGATAACTTACTTACAAATACAATGAGTTACAAATACAAAGACGTAAATCAACATACATGCCTAATATATTATTCACCATGCCTTCATCTGATTCTCATCCAACAACGTAACATCCTCTTTTATAACATGCCCCTTTGGATCGGATCCTGCCACAAAAATAAAACAAGAACAAACTTCATAGTCAGTGACATTGTTTAAGAACATAGAAGGAATAATATAGTTAAAACCTTAAAGTTTTCAAAGAATTCTACATATGAATATTACCTTATGAATTACACATTGCGTTATATTTACAAATGAATGAATTGTTCGAAAAAATAAACAAATTCTGAGTAAGATGATTGTTGCTACAGCATATATTTACAAATGAATTAATTTAGGACATTAATTATTGTCCTGACTTTAAGAGCTCATTATACAGATATTCACAAAACACATTGCGTATGTGCTCCACTTCATCATCAGAAAAGGGATCAGGACAGGAAAACCTCTGTAACATCAAAGACATAAACATAAGTAACTTACGTGCATATTTCATATGTAACATTAAGCCGAGACTGAATTCAGCTATAACATTTACCTTTGCAGTGAATTTAGTCCTTCATTCCGTGATAATATCATATATGTGTTTCATGACGTACGGGCCACATAAGTTGGACCCCTTTGGTTGTCGACGGGTCTAAAAAGAACAAGAAATATATATAAGAGCATATATAGCTTACTGACCAAGTTCACAAGGAAGTGTGCCAGTGTACAGATATGTACTAATCTTTGGACAGAGCCATTTAGGATATTTGGCATCATACGTATGCTTTTTTTTACCTGGATATGGAAGGTCTTCATGGCACTATCATCAAAATCACAAATTTATCAATAATGTTCACTGAAAATTCACAGCAGAGATTTCAGACAAGACAATCAAAATGACATGCTTACTCGTTTATAATCACGCTTCAACGTAGGCCTCGGATGCTGTGAGTGGAGCATAAGAAGACCACCGTATGCTCCTCCATGCACATGAGGACCAACTACCGATAGTGGCTGAAAATTCACAGCAGAGACAAGAATTGTGATATGTACCCTTGGTAGTATGGAAACAAGTACACCTTTCTTCTCACTTCACACAACCTCGTTGATATGTACTGTGTCTCTCCTCCAAAGATGTTGAACTTGCATAGACTGGGCACAAGAATCCAAAATCATTGATTATGTCATGTTGAACCAATTCTTGATGCATGAACCTACAAGAATGACATCGATCAGGGAATTAGTATATATGTATGTGCGTCTAAACGATGCATTTAAATTGTGTACTCATAGAAGAAGATACTTAATTACTTTATAAACATTTGAACAATTGGACTAGTAACCTCCTTTATAGGAAGCAGCAGGGACGTTAAATCCTCGGGGTCAACGTAAACCGGTAAAATATCAGGGAGGCCTACTACTTCATTGACAGGCCACGATTTATCTTTAAAATATCCATTGGATACCATATCAGATATTTTTTCCTTGGCAGTCAACTTAGCAGTAGGGGATGGAGCTTGAGGAGGGGATAAAGCTTGAGGAGGAGTAGAGACATTTACAAGCTTCACTTTGGCCAAGAGATGAAGGTTCACTTGACATCACTCACAAGCTTCACTGATCGGTTGGGAGAGGACAGGTGCATCAATGATCACCTTTTCAACCGACACTCGACTTCATCATCACCATTTATTGGTGGTGTACAGTTGATCCCAAGTTGTGGGCAGAGTCCTTTTTGCAACTAATTGTCTATGACTATCACGATCCTCCACATACAAGGTCACAAGGTTGCTCTAACGTCCAACAATGCAACTCCCTCTAGTGCTCTGCTGCATAGGTGCAAACCAATGTGTGAAGGGAACACTGGTCTTTGGCCGAGAGCTCAAAAGACACTTCATTTTCTCCATCTCCTCCTTCATCTTGCTCATCTCGGATTGAAACATTGCGATCAATGAAGCTTCTTTAGCCGCTACTTCCTCACTTAATTTGGCCAGCGTCTGATCCATCTCCTCCCAGGTAACCATACTTTGTTTATGGCGTTTGGATTTACCAAAGTATTGCTTTAGGCCTACCGTCCTCCAATCCCCTTACACGCCTCGAGTGATCCGGTTTTCCGGTCATAGCGGTGGAACATCATTCCTCCCGTCGACACAAAAGATCCCTCTACTTCTTTCTTTTTAAGATCTTCTGTAAGATACGAGATAGCGAGAAGCTTAGTAATGATACATGTTTAGTAACTAAAAAATAACAATATCAATATTTACAATTCTTTCAAAACTAGACGAGTTTGTTCACTCGTGTAGGTGCCGCTTGGCTTTGCCAAATATATAACCACAACTCCTCGCGACGTATTGGAGATGGCTACTCAACTATCACCGAAGAATTGGATTCAGCTTCATCTTCCAATCTCTTTCGCTTTGCCATCAAATCTTTTCACCTTTTCATATCCGCCGCGAGAAGCCTTATGCGAGGCAATCATTCTTTCTCCCGATCTCTTGTGCTTGTTCCCTTCTTTTACGTGAATCGGGATTGAAAACAACTATCAATTATGAATTTTATCCATGTCACTAATTTAAATTAGAGAACTTACGCTTGATAAGAATGTCAAACATTAGTCAAATTCACTTCATCAAGTTTCAACATTTTATTTAAGAAAGATGTAAAATTGTAGAAGAAATTGGGAGAAACAAAGGAAAGGGAGTTGCGGAATTGTTGCCAACTCAATCAATTCATTCATTTATCATAACGGGTTCCTACACATATTAGACTAACCTCTTATATATAGTTAGGGGCTTGACTCTTAAGGCCCAATAACACCTTGCACCAAAACCATTACACAGTTAACATACTAACTAACAACAATGTCTAACCACTACCTACTATAACATAACTAAGACTATAATAATGGATTGACTCTTAAGCCATTATTATTTCCCTAATTACCTACTTAGTATTTTACCTTTTCAAGGTTTACATATCGACTTGCATAGATTGTGCGAAGGTCCATATTTTTCCACTCAGCTATCAAGATGCTAACCTTGCTGCGTGCTAGACAGCCGACAAAACTAGTATATTTGCTTTTATTAGGACCGACAGGTTGCAAATTTTCATCAAACTGAATCTCGAGCTTTGTCCCAGAAGTCCGACTTAGGGATACATCCATCATTCGTGTGCCACTTCTACCACGGCGTGCACGGCGGTTAGGAGGCTCATTGTGAGATGAAGAGGGTTCGTTCTGACACACATCAGTCACACCAGTATTTTAAGACCCGCTATTATATATGTTCGGTCTTAAAACTTTAATACCTTTATATTTAAATTTTTCCGTATTATTTTGGAGTGCAGAAAATATAAGTCTGGCTGTATGAGATTTCTCCATAAAGTATTTGATATTTCAATTTTTTAATAACATTTTTAAGATCGGTTGTTTTTTTAACAGGTCTGGATAATATATTTAAGACCTATGAGTAAATGATTGTAATTGTAAATTGTTTTTTCTACAAGACCATTTTATTCCATGTGGTGCAAGTTATCAAGCAGAGACGAAGTAGATGCCTTTTTTTTTTGACGGGAAGAAGTGTATGTTTTTCTTTTTCTTTTTCCAATCGATCATATGGGTGGTCGGTCGATGCATCAGTTTTGAAGTTCGTAGGTAATGTATATATTTTACCCTTTATTAAAGGGAGTTTCAATTCATTCCCCTCCAAAAAAATTCATTTATTATTGCTTCAACATAACTTAAAATTGATGGTAGCTAATATTATCAAAATTGAGCTTGTATGTGGATGAATATTAAAATTGATTTTAGCTTTCCTCCCCCGAAGGGAAGGACAAAGTAATTAAGCTACGTAAACAATGGATGAACAAATGGAAGGTATCGAAGTTTTATAAATGGTCATAGATGCAGGCACACATGGCTATTGGAATTAGAAAAAGTAAATATTGAGCTAAAAGATTAGGATCATCAGAGAATTGTGTTATGGCAATGCTAGCTACTTGATGGATGTTGTATGTTATATATGTTCCTTGATCCTCACCTTAATGATGACTTTTTCATGGTGCAAATGTGCAATTGCTCAATTCCTTAGGAAAAGAATATGATGTCCCTTCCTAGCAAAAAAATAGGAGCACAAAATGTGGTGACAGTTCCAATTTTTTTTCAGCTGTAAACTCCCTATTTTTAGATTGAGAATATAATGAAATTTGGCTTGGCAACACAACGTGGGAGGTCATGTGAAGTAGCCCATTATATAGTATTCCCTCTGGTCTTAAATATAAAACAAAATTAACTTATTTTTGAGAGATTAAGGAAGCTAATAACATTGCCGGATCCTAAATATAGGACAAAGTTTGTAGTACAATTTGCACTACAAATTTTATCCTATAATTAGGACCGGAGGGAGTACTTTTTGGAGTATTTATATTTTCATTTTTTTCTCCAAACTAATTAGTTTGACTAATAAACTAATATATAATCTAAGAATATCTAACATATAATATGATTAATTAAATAACTTATTTAGTTTTTCTTTATCTCTCCAAAAAAAATCAACTATGTCTTATATTTATGAATGGAGGGAGTAGAAAGGAATGAAATGTGAAAGGGCTTGGGAAAAATACCTCATTTAAGGACTTTCAAGTTTGAAATCTAACTACCCCCGTCCTTGGGTTCAACTAAGAAAGGGGGCTGGACACTCTTCTCAAGAGAGAGGGTTCGATCCTGGAGTTGGCCAAGGCGGCTGGGGGGAGCATCCTAACTCACAGGTACCTAGGTAAACGCTTTTAGGGTAATAGACATTTAGCCCTGCCCAACATTGGTATCACCTAGAAAGAAGGAAGACTTCGCCCCTGCCTTTGGATCGTGGGTGAACCCAATCCCTTTCCTAAAATTTCTTTCCGAAAATACAAAAAAAAGTTTGAAATCTAACTTCCTTTTTCTAGTTAATGCCCTTATGATGTCTTTTCATTAAATGCAAATTATGTCTAGGATGGAGAATTCAGTTTTTTAGATTAATTAAAGGCAATTATATATTGTTAGAATGTGTTACGGGAATTTTGATTTGAGGAAATTTAGCACCGTTTTATAACTTCCTTTTGCTACATCTTTTTTATAGATATAATATATAGATAGATAGATAGATATTTTTATGTTTCTGATTTTAAATACATTATCTGCAGGACATTGGAGAATATCTCCTCTGCACCTCTGATTTGAGGAAATTCTTTTTTTGTAGGTAATTCTCAAGAACTGTTTTTCCCTGTCCGATGAGATTAATTGATTTCATGCTTAGAACCAATTGAGGCCTTCGTCAAGAAATATGGTTATCTCAGTTAATGTTAATTCCGGTCTGTGCAAACTATTTGCAGGTACATGTTGAAGCTAATTAAGGGCATGTTTGATACACTAGAATTGATTTGGATGGAAATAGAAATGGAGATGAACATGAACATGAAAATGAGGTTTAAAAATATGTTTGATACGTTAATCATGCAATTATGACTTAAAAAAGAGAGACCGAGTGAGACAAGGAAGTTGGGTTGTATATTCTATAGGGTAAAGGAGCAATTTTACACATGTGTTTTAACCCCGGGGGCGCCCAGCACCACGAGCTTTTTTCTGGAACAAAAGTACACACATTGCTACGTTTTGGGAGCAAAAATACCACAGGCCGTTAGTTGACTAGACGTTGACCGTTAACTTGGATGGAAGTGAACAGTAACTCGGGTGAAATTACCTTTTGCCCTTAGTTTTAGGTGAAATTACCCTTTTACCCTTAGTTTTTAAAAAAAAAAAATTTAAAATACCCCGGCAGTGGGCCCCACCACCGCCACCCCACCGACGGCGGCCGGCCGCCCCACCGCCGGCAGCCTCCGACGACTGGCGGTGGGGTGGACGGTCCGGCCGCCGGCGGCGGCGGTGGGGTGGCGGTGGTGGGGCCCACCGGCGGGGTATTTTAAATTTTTTTTTAACTTAGGACAAAGAGTAATTTCACCCGTGTTACTGTTCACTTCCATCAAATTAACGGTCAACGTCTGACTGACTAACGGCCCGTGATATTTTTGCTCCGAAAACGTAACCACGTGTGTACTTTTGCTCTAGAAAAAAACTCGTGGTGCTGGGCGCTCCCAGGGATAAAACACGTGTAAAATTGCTCCTTTACCTTATTCTATAATTACATCCTTCTTTTTTTCCCCATCCCTCTAAACTTTAACCATCATTTTATGGCTCATTGTAAATAAACAATGGTTGCAGATTCTAGCCGAAGGCTTCAACATTACCGAACCCACTTCAACTTGCATTCTTTTTAGTGTTGTAATAATATACGCTTTGTCTGGGAAAGTGATACAGAATGAAGATGATCTCCATCTTTGTGTTGGCATATAGCTTCATGATCTACCCCAAAGATGAAGCTAGTTGGCAATAATATCCTCCACAGTAGTAATTTCTTCAATATGCTAGGACTTGGGCTCCAGATCAATGAATTGATTGGACATACTAGCTTGATGAGAAATGTTAACCCTCCCCTGCCTCTGATATAGTCAGAAACAGCTTGCACCCCTTCCAGAGATATGTAAATATATTTTCCTGTGTCATCCATTACACCAGAGAGCCTCCCTGATGCCCAAAATAGAGCATACAATACCGTGAAAGAGATTAGGCTATATGTAATGCAAAACCAACTAAAATCTCAAAAAGTGCATGCATAGATATGAAACAAAAGTACCATGGCATTCATAACATTGATCTCTAAACTGATTAATTCATTGCAGCAACCAATAAAGATGTCCCAAAAAAAATCAAACAAGAGATGATTAGTGTGTGACAACCGCTATTAACATTATTATGTCTAGTCATTCAATAAGAGATGCCTTCGTCGTATAAGTACAGTCATGGGAGGTTCATTTATAGCTTTTCAGCATTGGATTTTACATAATCTTTGACACAAATCCAAAAGAAAGAAACACTGGCACTCACCCATATTGTTCAAGGAGGTGATGCGATTAATTCATTCATGTACAAGTTTATGGTTATATCAGAAAAGGAAGGCCAGGGGATAAGACAATACAAACTAGAATAAGTGATTCAGAAATAGGGCTCTGATAAATTTTTTTCCTTATGAATTATGAAGAGAATTTCATTTCATGATGAGAAGAGAGAATAAAACCCAAACAAGTACCAGAAACAGAAACAGAGGACAAAGGCTCCTGCACAATCAAAAGCTACTTACAAAAGAAAACAACCCAGGTTCCAATTCAAAAGTGCCTATCGATCCCTTAGATTCAAAAGGCTCTTTTCCCCACCCTCCAAAAGAGCCTTTTGCAAATCAGGTCCTACAGCACAAACCAGCCAAGACTACACAATGACATACAGTTGGCTTTAATGACTTGTACTTCTAAACAGTAGAATGGACAATTATTTACTCTATTTCATCCAGAATTCATCCTTACTATATTTCATCCATAAACTTTTGTAGCATATAATGGAAGAGAAAATCAAGTGGAAAATAAGGCAATTGAAAGACTTAAGAAGAGAAAATGTAACCAGTGTCCCCAATTTAAATTCGGCGGCAAGATCTTCCAAGGGAACACATTTGTGCTTCTGAATGACCAGACAATTATTACAAATAAATTAAGATGGCTATAAAACATCTTTAAACGTGGCAATGGAAATCCAAGCTAGTTGTTACTAGTTTTTGGTGCCCTACTGAAATATATGAATTTCACATATTTAGTAAGAAGAAAAAGAAGGAAACTAAAAGAATTTCGTGTAGAAGGAACAGAGAATCGCCATTATATATTCAACAAAGTCTGCTAGCAAGTCTTGATTACCACCTTGCGCTTCTTACATAGTGCTTTCATCATCAACTGAAAATTCACCTTTCCACTTCTCAAATTCTAATGCAGCAGCTTCCTCCTCCCTGGCTTTCTGAGCTTTGGCTTCCTCTTCATATATGAAACATGGTCAAACTTTGCTATTAGCAAACTCAAAAGAAAGAAAATCCTGAACGCAAATCAGCAGTAGTAATATAAACCCACCAGCCTACGCTCCTCTGCCTCACGCTCTTCATCTTTCCTCCTCCGCATCTCTGCATAATGGTCTTGTTTTGTCAGCCTTGACTCCCTTGCAGCTTCTTCAGCCTTCCAAATCAACAAACCACAATGTAAGGAATGATTTAAACTTCAATTAGCAGAAAAGCCAAGAAATTAAAACTCACTTTTAGAAACTCAACGCCAGGAATTCATGAACAATCTACTTTAAGATTCTGATAAAACCTTAACAACATACTATCTTTCAAATATGAACACCTTAACCATATGTTTGGATGGAGAGAAAATTAGGAGGAAAAGAAAACTAGGAGGGAAAATTCCCAAAAATAGTAAACAAATTGACCAAGAAGTTTTTCTTTCTAGTATTCCCTACCCCTTATTTTCGCCTCACTTTTCTCTGGATGCAAACATAGAGTAAAAGAACAACCTTCTATCCTTTCAGTAAATTAAATATACAAACTATTTTGCCCTTCAGATTTCAAGGCATGGTTCAACAGGAAGCAGAAATGCATATTATTCTAGTCTCTTCTACAAACACAAAAACAAACAAAATATAAAAAGAAGAAAAGAACTCGGGAAGGAGAAAAATGAGTGTCCTATACACATACTAAGGACCCGCTTGTTACAAAGAAAGCTTGGGGAGGGAAAGGGAAGATCTCAATCTTCCCATGAATTTTGGGTGTTTGTTAGAAAGAAAGTCCAGTCAGCAACTCACTGGAAGTACTCATCTTCTCTTATTCGAGGGAAGATGCTTTCCATCCGAAAATGGAAGGAAAGCTGTCATCTTTCCAGGAAAATGGTTTTTTGACAGATTTACCCCTGAAATTCAAATTTGGCGAGAAGTTCGAACTTGGTGAGAAAGTTCAAACTTGGCGGGAAAGTTCAAATTTGACGAATTTTTTTTTCTTCAAAAGTTCGAGCTTAGCAATAATATATTTTAGCAAAAAAAAAAAAAAAAAATTATTTTGAATTAATTTCTTTTGAAGGTAAAATAGACATTTTCTAATTCTTTACCAACTACCACCTCTTCACTTTCTTCCTACCAAACAATTCCCTCATCTTTCAAATCTTCATTTCCATTCATTTTCCTCCTCTAAAGTTCCTTTCTCTCCTCAAGCTTTCTTTATAACAAACGGGTCCTAAAGGTTTGAACAATACCTGTCGGCGAGCTTCCCTCTCTTGCCGTTTCTTTTCCTTTTTCTTTGACGCTTTAGCCCCATAATATTCAGCAGCAGTAGCTTCATCATCACTTCTACAGCTTCTGCACCCATTTTTTTTTACAAAAAAAAAAAAATCTCAATTTCCATTCCAACTTCCGTATTTTAACTACAGATGCTTTTTCAGTATAATGAGATTTTGATTGAATAAAACATCACAAAACATAATGAAGAAAGCAGAAACAACTCACAGTATAATATGTTTGACAATTCTATCTCATTAAATAAAACAACAGTTATATAACCAAGCTTCAACCGTTGCCGCTGCAGCTGATGAAGAGCTAGCACCAGAAGCGGCCGGTCTAGGATGCATTCAACGCGTGCCAGTGGCACGTACCACAGCTTCTTGTCGAGGTTCCTGAAGGTTAGAGAGAGAGATAACTTGATGAATGCAAAATCTAATTAGAAAATCGAAGAAAATTTCATGAGTGTAGTTGGAAACCTGATGAGTCTGATCGGGATTAGAAGGTGATCGAGAATCCTGACGGCGTTTCCAAAGGTATCATGGGATCAATGCTACCACGAGAAGCATCGAAAGAATAGCAAGCAGCAATTCTTCCATTTCTTCAAATCTTCCCAAAAAAAACAAGTTTTTTTCAGATGCTCTGTTCGGTTTGCTTTGCAAGCAATCGAATTACAAAATTGATTTCTGGTAAGCGTAGAGCTCGACGATACTTGACGGAGACATAAATAGGCGGAAGCCGAACTGAGAACTGACGATTTCCGACCGTCGGTTTCTCTCATGATACTTTTCCCATTATCCGTCTTCATCTCTACATCATCTAAATCATGTTTAACTTTTCTCTTCTCTTACCCATCAACGGTCAGAAGGAATAATTGAAGAAAAAAAAAATCATCTGCTTCCTTTCCACGTTGTCCAGCTATCGGAGACGACGTTGTCGGGTCCTGCTTCTCTCTTCTACTCTCACTCCGCTGCCCTCATTTTCTTTAAAACAGCGCGGTTATGGTGTAAAACAGTACCAGCTGCCATTTTCAAAAATAAAAGAAAAAAAAAATATTTCTGATACTGACCGTTACTGATATTTTATAATCTTAAAAAATTATTTTAGGATATTAAAAAAATTCAAGACATTGAATAGTAAAAAAACACACTTTATCATAGTGAATGGTATTGAAAAATAATTCATAATTTTGATAATTTATTTTAAAATCTTAGAAAAAAATATTTCAGCTTACTGTAATAGTGTTTTGGGCCAAAACAGCGCAGCGAACCATTAGAAGAGAGAAGCCGGATCCACGTTGTTAGGAGCTCTTCTTCTGTTACTAATCTGTGATTTAAAAACACAATAGAGGGGGGAAATCACATTCAAAGAGAAAAATTGAATAATATTCTTACAATAAAAATGAAAAATTACTCCGTATTTATTAAAAAATATGGAAAAATCTTTAATTTAATGTATGCGATGAGAAACTCAACAAAGAGTCAAAGACTCTAGGTTCACACACACTATATCTTGTCATTTGTTATGCACCCCCACCTCTTTTTTTTTTTTTTTTTTTGGGCTAAAATATATATTTCATTCATGTTTGCCTTTGATATCATTTTATTCCCTTAAGTTTATAAAGTGTATGTTAATGTTAACACCGTTAGTTTGACTTAACGGAAAATACTAACTCAATAATTTTAAGTGATGATAATGCAATTAAATGCTAACCAAATATGCTTATATGTTAGTATTTTAATAAATTAATATTTTAAATCATATTAATTGAAAAATATTTAATCTTCACAGACTGTTTTCTGGTTTTTCATAGTTTGTAAAGATTAAATATATTTTTTTGTCGAAGAAGATTAAATATTTTTCGATTAATAGAATTTAAAATATTAATTTATCAAAATGCTAACATATAAGCATGTTTGATCAACATACAATCATCACTTAAAATCGTTGAGTCAATATTTTCCGTTAAGTCATACTAACGGTGTTAACATGAAAGGACCATACGTGTACTTTACAAACTCAAAGAACTAAAATGATACTAGAAACAAACATAAAAAACGTACTTTAGCCAAAATTGTTTAGTGAAGTGTTAAAATAATTATAGGGTGTGTTTCCAGACAACCCAAGTCATCTTTTTTCTTGTAATAACCATCCGTACTCTCCATTAAGTCGTTTCCTATTAATAATTTATATCAATATCTCTTATAAAACCGAGGTCTGACGTGTGAGATTGAAGAATGGATCATGATTCATCCAAAGATTTAACATTTTTTTAACGTGTACTAATCAAATTAAATTTGAATAGTGCAAATTTATTATTAAACTGTTGAAATTTTGATTGCAAAACTTCACACCAAAAAAAAAAATCAACTAACCATCTATTTGTTTGTTAGAATAGGTTTCATATATAACAACTATCAATCCTTATTCCTTTAGGTGGAGTCTATGAATAGACGCAATAGGTTCCATATAAATTACATGTATTTGTATTTTATATTGATAGAATTTTGTTAGGTTTTTTCCACTTAATATTGGCTAAGTTTATGGTTGCAATTGAACAAAATAAATCAATTTCAGGTAAAGTAACTACTAATTGAAATAGCCTTCCCATTTAGTGGGAGAAGATTTATTGTTTTTTGATAATAAAATTTTAGGAAAGGGGTTCGAACACCCACGGTCAAGGCGGGACGTTTGGAGCCCATTCCACCAGGCATACTAATCGAGAGTACACATGCATCCATCTTTGCCCAGCGTTTCCACTGCTTCCTAGGCCCCTAGGATGCCTCCCCCAGCTCCTTGACCAACGCAAGGATCGAACCCTTCCCTTGAGGTGAGAAAGTCCGACCCCTTCATCAGTTGAACCCAAGAACAAGGGATAAGAGAAGATTTATTGTTTTTTTTGCTTACGCAAGGTATCCCCACAGCCGATAGCCATGAGACTAATCATTCGCCCTACTGTCAGCGCACAAAGCGGTAGAAGGCTGACCACGGGGTGCTCTCCATTCACAAGAGTTGAGGATCGAACCCCAACCACTTACTTAAGGGACGAGATGCTGAACCATCACGCCCACCCGTCGTGGTTAGAAGATTTATTGTTGTTGTAACTGTTGAATGAAATGTAAAAGTAAAGATCCAATAGTAACACAACAAATACTCCCTATATGGCTCGAAAGATTTGTCATCCTCAATAGTTACTAGAGATACTAGTACTGAAAGATTTTATGTTTTATGTTTTCTATTTTACCTAATTCCATAATTTTATTTTTTTATTAGAACACCCGGTATCAAATCAACTCAGTTGCCAATTGGATTGAACCAAACCCTCGATGGCATAACTATTTAATAAAATAAATATAAACAGAAAACTGAAGTTTATATCCTCGTTTTTGAAATTTCAATGCCAGAGATACGCAGGTTGTTCTTTTCTAATTCCTTCGAGATGACCATCTCGAACACATAATCGACATAAATGGGAACCGACAAATGACCCAACCATACTTTTCGAGAACTGAGTACCAAGTAATCTTTAATCACCATATTTTATCAAAAGCTGATTCCGGAACCATTGCAATTTCACGACTAAGTCTAGAAAAAGATCAGCTTTATATTGTTTCAAAGCCAGATTATTTGACTAAGTTGTAATAGAATCATGAGTACCAAATGCCATACCAAGTGCGTAAACCATCTGGAATAAGAAATACGAATATTTTGCAAGACTGCTTTAAGGTTCTTTGACACGCATTATTGACGACAATGACAGATACTGTCATAGCTTCCATAATCCCACATAACAGACGCTAGAAAACAAATATTAAAAATGTCAAATAACATCTAAAACACAAAGCATAAGAGCCTGACTCAGATCGAGGCAGGTAAGAGTTGATTATCAAGTTTTCCAGCAGCTCAGAAACCATGAATCTTGATATGGTCCTTCTTCACAATACCAGCCTGTTCAGCACACAATAAAAACATCCAATAAGGTAATAAAAATGGAAAAACAAGTTCTCCAATAGTTTATCACAACGATCACACCCAAAAACCAGTTATGCGGAAGAGAGCACAAAGATTAGGAACCACAAATGACCTTGCTCCGTGCTCTCCAAAACAAAGCATCTTGATACTCAAACCCCTCCAATCCCCCCACTTGCAGACCACTGAAGGTTTCGATTTTAACCCAAATGAAAAGGTAGATCAGTTCAAATATATCGTAGCAAGGTAATTTACTCCCAAAACAGATGCCCCAACATAATGGAGCAATCATTATACGCAATTTTCTTAGTCAAAAAGACAGTAGCACCAAGCCATCAGAATACATTATTAGAAGCAGAAATTAGTTCAGAACAGTATAGACTCATAGCTGAGATTATCATTACCTGAACAAGGAAGGTAGATACATTCTTCCTCTGATCACCTTGTAGTTGAATAACCTACAGACAACACCTTTGTGTCAATAGAAGAAAAGAGAGCATTGTTTGATAATAGTTGTCAGCACCAACCTGTCCGAGCTCTGGGTCTTGGACTACAGTGCCATTGCAGCAGAACTCTTTCTTGAGGTCTTTAAGTATCTTGCTGTAGCTGAATTCTTTCTTCAATCCCTGGACAGTTGTTAGGCTTTTTCTACCATTCCGCTGCTGTATGCGAATGTGAACATACTCCTTTGTTCCAGCACCTGAGTCCTCAGCATTTGCCTCGGCAAACGGATCTACAAATGATTTCCATACAGCCAGTACAGTTCACAATAAATTATAATTCAATAAACCAAATGAGTGC
Source organism: Acacia pycnantha (assembly GCA_025563575.1). Lineage (NCBI taxonomy): Eukaryota > Viridiplantae > Streptophyta > Magnoliopsida > Fabales > Fabaceae > Acacia > Acacia pycnantha. The sequence goes on along the minus strand of JAMWYP010000181.1, from coordinate 47,053 downwards.
AATCAGTACAAGAGTCCTACCCTAAAAGGAAATAAACTAGTAGAATTCGTAGCAAGATGTCCCAAAAAAAAATAGAGAGAAGTAACGTAAAACAACGAAATGAGAATCTCAACAATTCCAATGAAGCAACCTAACCAACCACAGAATATTGAGAAATTACAACATACCAAAGGCGGTAGGAATCTGAGCGTCTAATTCAGACATGAAATTTAGCTCTCCTGGATTGAAGGTCCCACGAAGCAGATTGCTCAGACCTGGATGAAGAGAATTACGTTAACTTATATACAAGGTAACAAGAATACAAAACCAAAAAAGGTATTGAGCAAACAACATAAAGCCCATGAACAAGATTGTGGAAAAAAGATAAATGATAAATCTCGATCTTAATCCTACCAAGCAGCCAAACAATAACGTCCAGACTAATTAGATGAAAATGGTCGAATTACGAAAGCTTGAACAAATTCAACGATCATTTTCAACCAGACTTCCCCAAAAATTTTAAGATCAAACTAATTTAAATTGGCAAGATTTCACAAAACCAACAAAACAGAATGAAAAAGAAAAGAAAAATCCTTCTCCCTTGAGCCAAGATTATAAAGCATAAGCATTTAGTTACAAAAGGAGACATAATAGCAAGATCTCAATTTTATCCTTGTAGACAAATTGGGATCCTAACCAAAGCACCTATACAAGAAAAACCGCAATCAAATAAACAACTATTTTGAGGAAAAGAAATATCTCAGTTCGACCGAATATACGATTCCTGCCAGAAAATTAGATCAAAACCAACAAAATCCCCAAATACCGAGACGTTCCAAGAATAATCAAACTGGAGGCTCAACGTCAACGAAAGGAACTCCGATACTATTCAGAAAAATATTACAGATTAACGACGAAGGAACCGAACCAAGTCTAAAGATCGATGAGGACAAAATTAGATCTAAATAACAAATGAAAATATTTAAGGAAAAAATACCTGATCCTAAATTAGGGTTTCGATGCGTAAGAAACTGGGCGAAGATGATCGGAAACCCTAAATTGGATAAGGCTGAACCTTCTATCACTCTCTCCCTCTGAAGCGTTTGTTCGATTTAAAAAGAGAGAAATTAAAAAAGTCTTTTTGGAGACTAAATAGAGAAACGAAAGGTGAACTTGGTTAGGCGGTGGGCACTTGCATAAATATCACGAGGATACCCTACAGTTTCCTCAAATTTAAAAAGGGAAAATTTAAGAGGGCAACCTGTATTAGCGGGGTACAAATTTGGATAAGTCTTTCTCCTTTTCTTAAAAAAAATCCTATTTCCATTTAGATGAAAAAAATTGATAAGAGCTTTAGATAATATATTTTCTAAAACAATTATGATAATTTTTATAAATTAATTTTTATTAATATTGTTTGTATTAAAGGTATAAATTGTGTAGATCATGATTTCATAATTTAATTTTATTTATTCATGTTCAAAATAATAGTTTTATAAAATATTAAATCGGACCATTGATTTTTTAATATGAGGGTAAAGATTGAATCTTGAGAAAATCCAAATCCGTATAGCGGGCCTTGTTTGGATGAGTTTTTGAAAAAAAAAAAAATCTTTTTATTAATTTATATGTTTAGATAAGAGCTTTAAATCAAAGTGAAAGTAAAAAAATCAAAAAATCAAAAAATTTCCTTCTTTAAAATTTCAATTTGCACCTTAAAAAAAAGTATGGGTATGCATGGTAACGCTTACTAGAATGACTTTTTTTTTTTTTTTTTAATTCTGTTCTTATGAACAAAAATGGATGAAAATTGTGTTTGGTAAATCCGGTTTTTTTTTTTGTTCTGGAGATGAGCGGTTTATTTTTTATGCTTGGGAATAAAACACGAAGCGAGAAAATTTTTGCTTCTCTGTTTCATGGCACAAAATCAAAATCATTTTCTCTTCACAATCTCTTTAACTTTGTTTATATTTCGAACAAACAAAACAACTAGTGAAGAGTAATCATTGATGGATTGAAGACAACAATTTTGTTGATTTTTTTAATTTGCATCAACCAACGACAATATTGCATTCCGATTTGCATCAATTCTGAATTTTTTGACTTTGCATTCCGATTACTCAATCGGAACCCTAACGAAGATTAGAGAATATTTTATCAAGCAAACTATTGAACCCTAACGAAGTTCATCTCCTCGAAAGTTACTGGCGTGATTTGGGGGTTTTCTTTCCTTTGGGACTTTCGAGATAATTGAACCCAAATCGATTGAAGTTCATCTCATCGATTGAACCCTAACGAAGTTCAGAGAATATTTTATTCAATCTATGCTTGTATGTGTGGATTTGCATCAATATCTTAGTTATACAAACACAGACAACAATTCTAATTTGCATCAACCAACGACAATTGCATTCCGATTTCACAATCAAAAGAGTGAAATTCAAAAGAGAAAGAGTGAAGATCGTCTTTTCTGTATCGGAACAAGGTCAATACAATCTCTTTGTCCCCATTCTCACAAATTCAATTGTCTTATGGTTGCCATTTCATGTATTGATTCAGCTTCTGGTTTTACATTCCCTGTTATGAAATTCAAAAAAATGTGTTAACAAATTTAATAATTTTGATTCTAAAAGTAAAAATAAAATAAGTTAACAAAAATAAATAAAAAAATGTTTCATCTTAGAAATAGCAAAATGGTTATCATAAACACCTAATATAAAAGAAGGGGAGAATTAAAAAAAATGACCGGCTCTTCCATCAAAACTCTCTCTCTCTCTCTTCGTTATCTCCTATTCCTTTCGTTCCCTCTGCTATGAACACTCACATGGCTACTGCCTCTCAAGACTCCTCCTACAAGAGACACCCTCATTCCTCCAGGCACCTCAGAAACAAAAACGCTGATGACGAAGCCCCCTCCTCCCACTCCATCTCTCCAATCCTCCATAACTATAACCATCACTAAAAGCCTGTACCTCCTGCCTCCAGGAGGATGCTCCAGCCCTTGCACTTTCTAGGCTCCGATCTGTTCTCACCGCCTTCCATAAGAACCATTCCAACCCATCTTTCGCTCTCGGCCCTCATGTTGTCGGCACACTCTTCGGGAATCGACAAGGTTACATGCATCTTGCCTTTCAGAAGGATCCCACCTCGTGACCTGCCTTCCTAATCGAGCTCGCCACGCCCATCAGTGGCTTGGTTCGCGAAATGGCGTGTGGCTTGGTTCGCGAAATGGCGTATGGCTTGGTTCGAATCACTCTAGAATGCGACAAATTGAAGTAAGAAGAAACAAAAAAATCTCTGACATTATTGGAAGAACCTCTGTGGAAGACCTATTGCAACAGAAAGAAGTGTGGTTTTCCTTCCAAAAGAAACTCTGGAGACAAAGATCGAATCCAGCCTATTTCCTAAAATTTATGAAACATAAAGAAAGTGGATCTGGTTACGGTCCTCATCCTCATCCTCATTTAAGTCGTTGGATGAAAAATTGAACGGTGCAGATTTTTTTTTTAATAATTTACGCACGCGGTTCACTATACCACGAGTGGTTTTAAGTTAATTATTAAGTTGAATAGGGAAGTGGACGAGTCACATCACTAGTCAATAAGAATCCAAAGAAAGTGTCTCTCTATTTTTACATCTAAATAACTTTTTCATTTAAAAGTGTTTTTTAAATGATCTATCCTACATAAAATAACTTTAGCTTCTAATTAAAGTATTTTTTTAAAATCAATGCAGTTTTTTTCTTAAAAGCCCATCTTTTTACTAATATTAATTTCGTTTAAAATGTTAGTTCCTATAATTATATAAAAGCACAGACTATTTATCTTTTGAAGAACTAGAACTAAAATCAAGATAAAAAAGAATGACTAAAACTATAATAAGGCAAATTTAAAATAGCAATGACTGTATTAATCCTATTTAATACTATTAATCAACCATAAATTTTTTTTTTCGTTACTAAAATTTTAGGAAAGGGATTGGGCTCACCCACAATCCAAAGGTAATGCAAAGTCTTCATTCCTCCTAGGTGATACCAATGTTGGGCGAGGTGGCCGTCTATTACCTCAGCGTTTACCAGGCACCTAGGAGTTAGGATGCCTCCCCAAGCACCTTGACCAACTCCAGGTGAAACCCTCCTTTGATGAGAGTGTCGGCCTCTTTGTCAGTTGAACCCAAAACGAGGGGTAATCAATAGTAATAGTTTTTTTATTAAAATTTTAGGAAAGGGTTGGGTTCACCCACGACCCAAGGACAAAGTGAAATATATCTTCCTCCTAGGTGATACCGATGTTGGGCCGGACGAGCCGTCTATTACCTTCAAGGGTTAATCTAGGTACTAGAAGTTAGAATGTCATCCACGTGGCGCAGAAGCACTCCAGAATAGTAAGCCCAGAAATCACATATCAAGTGATTCTATTCTAAATCTAAAGCCCAGGTTTCGGCCCAAAAATTCTAAAGCCCAAGTCAAATATGGGTTTAGTTTTGCGTTTGCGTGCTTGAACCACAGAATTCCACTACACAGTCCACAATCTACAGTTCGGAAAGAAGCAGTCGCTCGTCGATTTGGAGCCGTAGCTACCATACTCCTCCAAGCAAGCGCAGTGAGGTCCGGCAATGGCTCCCGTTGGTCCTAGATCCGGTGAAGCGATTTTCGCGAGTGTTGAGCGTGTGGTAAGCAGTAATCCTCTTCTCTGTTTCACTATGTATTTGTTTCCCGATGAAATCCTGGAAAATGCACGGTGAAATGCGCGGTTTCCTCTATTTCCAACCGATCATAATTTAATCGATCCTACAGGCTGCAATATGCCTTTCTCTTATTCTAGTTTTCTAATAAATTTGGATCGATGATCTTGTGATGTATGACTCACTTTCTCAAATTTATTTGCGCTAACGTACGGGCCGATCGTGCAGAATGCAGAGCTATTTACTTTAACGTATGGGGCGATCGTGCGTCAATTGCTTACAGATCTGGAAGAAGTTGAGGAGGTTAACAAACAGCTTGATCAAATGTACAATTGAGAGCCTCTTTTGAAATTCCATGTCTGATTTAGCGTTGTTCAATTTCTTTCTTCTTCTTCTTATTTTTTTTCTTAAAAAAAAAAAAAATCTCTATTTTGACTGTTGTTATGACATTTCCCGGATTGATATAACAAGCAAGTTCTTCATATACTTTTACCATTTGCTTTCATTTTGTTAATTCGGATCATTTTTCCCCCGGAGGTTATAGTCTTGCAGATAACTATTCATTTATCCACAGTTTTTAGATTTAATGATGACAAGACATACATTTACTTATTTGAATTTGACTATTTGGTTCGTTTTCAGGGGTTATAATATTGGAATCCGTTTGATTGATGAATTTTTGGCTAAATCTAATGTCTCAAGATGTGTTGACTTCAAGGAAACTGCTGAAGTAATAGCAAAGGTATTCTATTTTCATTTAAATTCTTTAACATTCGATTCAATAAATATAAGGGACTTATCTAATGAGGGGTTGTTTTAGGTGAGAATTGAAGGAGCTACTAACCACTCTTAAACATGTGACTTTTGTTCTGAAATACTGTCATGTGGATTGTAACCTGTACTATAAATCTATAATTATGCATGTTCTTCCGAGGCCCCTAACACATTTTTCACTCTAGCGCTTATATTAGACAATGCCTTTGGCTTTCTTCTAAATATTGTCATGGTTATCTTTGTTTTTAATTTGAGGATGGGATATTTACCCAACGTCTTTTGGGCAAACATACTCTAACCTAGCATTTGGACGATATGCATACAACATGCATAACCAGGTAATCGCCAGCAAAGAAGAACTTATTCTAATGACTCGAATGTGATTGATTCTTAGATTGCGTTTCTTTTACTTCACTTGTTAAGATGTGTGTGTGTGTGTGTGTAAATTTTAATAATTACGATCCAAGATACTGAGCATTACTTTCATTGTCATCTGTCGTTAAAGAAAATAGTTAAGCATCTTGGTCACACACCTTATGTACATCAATCTGAGGGTTAACATGTTAAAGTGAATCTATTGACAATCTTTCAAAGTCCAATCCCTTTGAATTCTATATCTATTTGGTTCTCGTTACATGACACAGTCAGTAAGGGCTATTGATGTCAGGTTTAAAGATGATACAGTGGATTGACATGTATAGATTTTGATCAGCATGGTAACCCTTATGAGAATGGACTACTCTTTGGTTTAGTTTGGCCAGGCAGTGTGCGTGCACACAGTTTGACACACTTTGCTTTGATTTTGTTTTCGCTTGTTTAATACAGGTGGGTTTTAAAATGTTCCTTGGAGTTACTGCTTCGGTGACCAATTGGGATGCTGAAGGTACGTGTTGCAACATTGTTTTGGAGGATAATCCTTTGGTCGACTTCGTTGAGCTTCCTGATACCTGTCAAGGTCTTTACTACTGCAACATATTGAGTGGAGTTATTAGAGGTGCCTTGGAGATGGTAAACTTCTGTCACTATGTTGCCCCATTTTGACATATAACTCCAACGTGCTTATTTTAGTAGTCTGTTTTATAGCATCAGACTTAGAAGACTGGGAAAGTATAGCTGCTTCTCCTTTGATTGATGGCTATCTGAAGCATTTGAATAGATGAGTTGCTCAAAGTTGAATTAACTTGCTCACATGGTTTAGGCATGGTTTATGGAGGGAACGACCTTTTCTATCAAAATTTAGATTTTTCAGTTGCCCTTTACCTTTTTTTTTTTGGTTGCTTTTTACACTCTATTATAATTCCTTTAGTGATTTGCTGTTATTCCAAGTTCAACACTTTTACTCAGAAACATTTCCTGATTTTTTTCTATGTTTAAGGTAAGTTTAGTTTTCTAAAGTCTTAGTGACTGACACTCATCATTTGAAATGAACTTCTTATTTAATCGGAAAACATAGTAATAATATTATTCCTAGTCCTTGAGGAAAGGAAACATGACTTTAATATGCTGTTTATTCTTTATTGTGAGATATAGCTATTATCTATGCTCTTATACTTGTTTGCCCAACTCACGGTTCTTCCTCTACAAATCCATATTCAGGTGTCCATGAAGACTGAGGTTACATGGGTCCGTGATATGCTTCGAGGTGACGACGTGTTTGAGTTACAAGTAAAACTCCTCAAGCAAGTTCCTGAAGAGTACCCATACAAGGATGACGAGTAAACTAAATATCATGTGATGTAATCTGTATACTCAAGATGTTTATCTAAAGTATAGAACATGAGTAGTCTATCTATACCCTGGATTGCTATGTGTATTTGTTGAGTTGTTAGAATAGAAATTATTGGTAATCGTATATGATTCTGACATTACAGGAGGCTCTGATTTATTTTGAGAAATCTTCCAATACTATGTTGTGTTAATTCCTCTGGTAAATTGTTAAACTCTAGGGTGCTGTGTTTTTACACTCTGGATATATATAGGCTTTAAATGTTAAGCTATTATGTGTACGCAAGTGCTTAGATATAATATTAGAGCTTCTCCTCTGTGTTTAACAACCGCCACTAAGGAAAAAGCGAGTGTTATGAAATGTACTAGATTAAAAAATTTATTTTTTGTTATAAAAAAATTATTTGTTATTGGTGAAACCTAAGAAGGTAATAACTCAAGTATGATGAGCAATTTTTTTTTCCTTTTCAAAAAATTATGTTGAGTAGCTTAATATTGTCTTTAATATAAATGTGCTTTTTGTATCTTATATCAGATTATCTATATATTCTATAATATTCACAATAACACCATTAAATTCCGTTTTATTTTAAGTAACACTATTACCTCTGTTAAGTAACACCTCTTTGTGAATATTCCTTTATAACTGGTTTTTGTTTTATTTCCATAAATCAATAAATACATTTATTGATGATTATTGCCTTTAGCTAATTTTATTGGGTTAATTAGCAAATTTGCTTCGAAAGTTTTCGTTGAGGAGCAATGTTATTCTGAAGTTTTTTTGTCTCAATGTTGTCCTGGAAATTTCAAAACGTATCATTGTTGCCCATTTCTATTAAAAAGTTATCGGTCAACGTCAAGTTTTTAACAATCAACATTAGTTTTTAAACGGAATAGGGCAATATTGCTACATTTTGAAACTTCTGGGGCAACATTGAGACAAGAAAAACTTTCAGGGCAATATTGCTCCTAAGCCTATATTTCAAGAGCTGATTTACTACTTAACCCTAAATTAAATTATATACTTTTTTTCCAAAGAATATAATAAATATTAGGGGATTTAATTCAGATCCATTAATGGATAAATAAATTTATAGATGATTATTTTCTATTTTTTTTTAATCTCCATATTAATCAATAAAAAATAATTTATTGATGATTATTTCATAGCTTTTTTGCTGAAAAACATAATAAATATTAGGGGATTCAATTTGGTAATAAATACATTGGGATTCAGTTTGGACCTATTAATAGTAAATACTACCTCCGGTCCTAATTATAAGAACACTTTTGTAGTGTAATTTGCACTACAAAAGTGTTCCTATAATTAGGACCGGAGGGAGTATAATTTATTGATAATTATTTTCTAATTTCTTTATTATATTCCTAATTATATTCTAATTTGTTTGGATTATGTTTTTACATTGTGATTCATTACATGCATTTTTGAGTTTGAGTGCACAAAACAAACAAACAAAAAGTATATACAAGTACTTACATTTATAGTCGATTTCATATAACCTAATTAAGACATCACAGGGATATTTACCAAAAAATTGCATTTTAAATAAAAAAATACCGGATCAGAGTACTTTTCAAAATAATACCCAAAGTAATACTCACGCCAGTAGTGGCGTGTGTCTCACGCCACTACGACGTGACGTTTCTCTCTCTCACGCCAGTAGTGGCGTGAGACTGTCTCTCACCACTACTGGCGTGAGAGATTCTCACGCCACACGAGTTGCGTGAGACAGGTATCACGCCACTCGTGGCGTGATTTAATTTAAAATTGGGACGTCTAAGCAATGGACTTTTGACGTCCTAAATTGATTTTAGAACGTCAAAAGTGATCCTAGCACCAATTCTAACGCCAAAACAGCATTTTTGGCGTCTAAAAATTTATTTAGAACTTCAAAAGTGATCCTGGCATTATATTTTGTGTCCTATAATTATATTAGGACACCAAAGATGAACCGTACCCAAACGCCACGTCTGGCACCAAAAGAAGGGTTTTTGGCGTCCTAAATTAAATATAGGACACCAAAACACATCAAAATCTCACCCACTCGCTATCTCACCCACTTCGAATTAAATGCTCAATCGCCTCCTCGATCTCAGCTACGCACCCAAGTCCATCCCTTCCAATCTTTTTTCTTCTCAAACACCTCCTATGCCCTCCCTCACCGACGACGACATTGTCGGCGTCTCCTTGACTCGTTCTTACTCACGCACGTTGGCACACAAGCATCCCTCGTCCTCGGCGCCACCGTGACTCTCAAACGCGTCGCCTCCATTGTGGCAAAAGGTCAGAATATTGAGACTTGTCTTTGAGGCTGAGGCTCTCAACGATGACGGCTGTCGGGACCCCATCGTGGTGGTGGCCGACGAAGAGGCCAAGTGTTTGGTTTCAGATCCTCCACTGCCATCTACCATCATATGGTTTCAGATTCCTCAAGATTCATCAGGTTTTCACTCAAATCTTACCGTCATCTCTGTAGATCCAGTTCGATTATTTACTCCTTTGATTTTTTTGACTTTCTTCTTTTGTTTTATTTTTTTCTCTTCGTGATCTGTGTATATTCCCTATAGGATTGTAAATATTTCAGTTCTTGCAATGAGTTCTAGATATTCTTTGTATTAGAAGAAAATCTCTGAAATCTATGTAAATATTTCGGTTCTTGCACGTATTAGAAGAAAATCTTCGCGATCTGTATATATTCTTTCTTCTTTGGATTTCATTTGATTTTTATGTTGATTATTGGATTTGTAATTGGAAGACGTGGTTATTGGGATGATATTCCGATGACAGAATAAGACGCCGTCGTCACTCGCCGTCTGTTTTTTATTTTTATTTTAAAAAAGAACTTACAGATTTAGGACGCTATAAGTCTGTTTTTGGCGTCCTAAATATTTTAGAACGTCTTATCTTTGACTTTACTACGCCCCCGTGATAGACGTCCCCCTGTTTTTGGACGTTAAAAGGTTAAAAAAACGGACATTAATTAAATCCATTATCTATAATAGTGCATCAACGTTCACCATTCTCCAAGCTAAAAACACAGCTCCCCACCCAATACACCCATCAAAATTAAGACTAAGAACACCATTGTCAGGATCACATGATGTAGAGAAGAAGATTGTGGTGTCAAAAATTGCTTACCTCAATTCCTTTCCACGCCTTTAGTGCTGACTCCCTCATTTCTTGCTCCCCAACTAGCGCCACTTTCCATCTCTCTAGTTTAATTTTTTTATTTTATTTTGTAGAGGGTCATTTCCATAATTTTCTTTTAATTTGAAAAAATACAAGTGAGGTACTCACACCTCTTTGGCAATATTAACATTGGAATCACATCTCTATCATTTAGGATTTGTATGGTTGTAGATTGGGAAAATGATAAAAAAAAAATACCATTTGAATTACAAAAACCTCAAAATATCTACTAAATTTTAAAAAGGACAAATAAGTAATCTGGCAGGAATATGAGATTTTAAAGTTTGGAAGTTGACATAGCCTAACGTAGGTTCTAGGGGCTAGAGCGCACCTATGATAATTGCGTCGTTGCACCTTGATTTAGCCTTAGACTTTCTTATTAGCAGCATTTCCGTACAATTATTGGTCTAAACCGCTAATCACTTTACATATATATAACCTCAAATTTTTTATTTTCATACAATTATTGGTCTAAACTGCTAATCACTTATATATATTATTGGAAGATGGTTGTGTAATTAGTTTAGTAATTTTGGTATTATGGTGTAAAGGTTGTCTATCCAGTGTTATTTATCAAGAGTTTGTAAATACAGGTTCTAAAGTTATTAGGATAGTTGGGCCTTAAACCCATTAAAGCCCATTATGGTATCTATAAGTATTAGGGTTTATAAATTTCTTTATACTGGTAGTTTTACTATTGTTGTCGCTGCTAGCTGCAGCATTTGAACCAGAATATATGTTCCTTTCTACGTTTATTAAATTATTTAGAATCACCACAGTAAATATTACAGTGGTTTTTTATAGATTTTTTTGTTGCATTTGTTAAATTTAGGGAATTATTCCGCAGAAATTCCAAATTATGTCTCCTGCTAGTACTCAAAATATAGAAGTGGACAGCCATTATATATTCTGAATATGCATGTTTGGCTTCTTTTCTTGTGTGCGTGTAAAATAGTTGCATGCATGTACTCTTGCATTAAAACACCCTATTTCTTTTTTAGTACAGTCCTTTTCAAATTGCTTTAATAATATTTACTTCTAATTTAATTTTTTTCAGGAGAACTCGAAGAAAAAATGGATTTCGAACCTCCATTGCCAGAAGATTGCAAGAAACTTCTTTAATAATATTTCAAATTCCAACTGAGCCATTTTTTTGGCTTACGAGCTTTGTCTACTCTATTTTCAGATCAAGTACTGAAGCATTTGCCAGAAAGGCCGGGCCTCTGGTAGAAATTTTGGCTGGAATTCTAGGTGAGGAAGAGAACATGAAATGCAGATATTTCAGGAAAACTGCTTGCCAAACACAAGCATTGTTCGGCTGAATAGATATCCACCATGCCCAATTCCTAATCCCCATGCTCTCTTGGTTAATATTGGTGATTTATTTCAGGTGTGGGGTGTGTACTACCTCACCAACCTCAAGACTTGTTATTATCTAAAATTAACTAAATTATACAAAAACCCTCGTGAACTCTGTCATACGTAAATAACCTCTCTAACCTTTGAAACTTTAAAATATTGATTATATATCCCTACACTAAACTCCTTGAAATTTTACATTTGTAAATATAACTCCCATACTAGAGATTTCAATTTCTTCAAGTAACTTGAGATAATTAACCAGTTATCAAACACAACTCACAACCAAACTAGGCCTAAAAGAACGTAATGAGATGCTCTCAGAAATATATAGTGGGACGAATAAGAATCAAAATAATTTAAAGAAGAAAATAAGCACAAAGAGATATTTCTTCTAATTTCTTACTTAATTAGGGCTTCTCTCTCAGAAAGCAAAAACTTGAGAAAAAAATCCAAAACCTAGGTTTTGGAAACAAAACTTAGGTTTTAGCAAAAGTTTGACAAACACCTTTCCGAAGCTATTTTACATCAAAACCTATGTTTTGCCGGAAGTCATCCAAACACCCCCAAATTTTTGTCCAGAAGTTATTCTGTATCAAAATCTAAGTTTTGCAAATCTATTTTTTTTTCTGATTTTTCTCTCTCTTCTACCATCATCAGTATTCTTTCAGTACCAGTTAATATCCTTAAGTATTTTTTTAGTACCTTGAAATATTTTTTCAAGATTAGTCATTACCATAAAATATTTTATCAATATCCTAAATTTTTTTCAAGATCATGAAGTATTTCTTTCAATATCCTTAAGTATCTTTTTAATATCAGTTAGTACCTTGAAATTTTTTTCAAGATGAGTCAGTACCCTAAAATATTTTTTCAAGATCTTAAAATAAATTTTTAAGATCATGAGAAGTATTTTTTCAGTACCAGTTAGTATTAAGTATCTTTTTAGTACCCGTCATTATCGTGAAATATTTTTTCAAGATCAATCATTACCCTAAATTTTTTTTCAATATCTTAAAATAAATTTTTCAATATCATGAAGTATTTTTCAGTGCCAGTTAGTACCTAAAGTATTTTAATTTTTTACACAAATTTATGTAAGTTTTGGTATTCATTATGAAATATAATGTTTATAATATTCAAAATACAACCTTATCCTTTATATGTAATTATACCAAAAGCTAATGTCCTTTTTGGTAAATTTGACATTGAAAAATCTATTCGATAACAATATTCAAACACTATCATTTTTATCCAAAACTATTATTCAAAAGTCATTTTTATCTCGTAAATTCGAAAAGCTACATCCAAACGGGCTAAAAACACTTATGTATGTTTTGGATATTGCGCGCGCAGGCAGTGAACAAAGGAGTTTATAAAAGCATAAGGCACAGAGTTATGGCTGCACAGAAGGTAGAGGTTCTCTGTGGCATATTTCTATCTTCCTTCTTACGATGCAGCGATAGAGAGCACTGGCACGCTCAAAAGTTTATAGAAGCTTCACTTTTAGAGAGTATAAACAGCAAACTGAGAAAGATGCCAAGGAAACTGGAGATAAAGTGGGGCTCACTAGGTTTCTTTCCTAGAAGAAATGAGCAAGGTTTTATCTGAGAGAATCTTTAGAGGATTAAATACGGATATTCATCATCTATTAGAATTGAAATTTATTTATTTATCTTCTACTATATATTTTTGAGATTGTCATCTGCTATTCCATTCAGGGTTTGTGACTACTTCTCTAGTCACAAATGTCTCCTCATAGACCCTGAGCCACCCCGAGCCTTACACGGCTATACTAACTCCATGTTGGTTATCTTTTAATATTAATAGTATCTCAATAAAATAGGATTATATCTATGTTATCCAATAATCATCGTCGTTATCTTAGAATTTAGATTTAGATTTAAATTTAAATTTATCATTATTTTATTATTTCTATATATAGCTCTATAAATAGGGCTAAGGTTTTTATTTGTATTCCGTTTTGAATATTAATTAGATAAGAATTCATATTTTCTCGGCGTCATCTCCCTCCTTTCTCTCTCTTCCCTCCACTCTCTTTTCTTTTTTCCCTGTCCCCCTTCTACATCATCAGATTTAATTAAGTTATTGCTCTACAAAAATCTAATGAACACATTTAATTTTTTTCCAAAAATAATGTTGAGTTGGTTAATATGGTGGAGGTGATAGCGGTGGCATGGGGTGGCGGTGGAGAGGAGGAGGAGATAGTGGCGGCGGCGGTTGTTGTAACATCCCAACTTTTCACAAGCAGTATATATATATTTTTTTAAAAACATCTTTTCAAATCATCGTAGTAGAGCATTTGAGCGGAAGAATAACGATATATATATGTATTCAAAATGCCCACCGGCTAGATACAAGTGGTATAGTACCCAAGAGTTTTCAAAAGTAAAGGACAACATCGGAAAGTCTTCATAGGAACTATGACCCGCTGCTTTCTCTCTCCTTGGTCCTCGATTCTTCCCACTGACTATAGCCGAGATCCAATTTAACACATTGGATCTCGTGTGCTTAACCTCATATTCATATATACGTATATATTCCACAATCATTCATATTATCGATAATGATGTGTCACACGGAGTGCATAAAGATGTATCACACGTAGTGCATGTAGATGGGTCACACGTAGTGCATGTATACAAAATCTAATGAACACATTTAATTTTTTTCCAAAAATAATGTTGAGTTGGTTAATATGGTGGAGGTGATAGCAGTGGCATGGGGTGGTGGTGGAGAGGAGGAGGAGATAGTGGCGGCGGCGGTTGTAGCATGGTGTGACAGGTGAAATGAGACAAGTGAAACAAACACAAACGAAACAAAATGGTAAATTGGACCTTTTCAATTATACAATGAGGTTGTAACGAGTATTCATAAGGAGAGAGGTACGAATGAGGATTACAAATTTTTAGGTAATCATCATTACCATGGTAAACCCTATTATTACCATGCTAAAGAGTAATTAAACACTCTTATCTTAGTAATGCAATTATGATTACCATTTCAAGCATGTAATGCAGTTGAACCAAACAGCCTCAAAATTCAAAAACATTCGGTCAAATAAAAAGTGACATATGGTGGGCTACGCAATTGCAATTATATGTTCTATGTTGAATGCTTTTTTTCCCAATTAAATCCACAGGTTTCACCGACATGCAATAAATTATAATTTTTCTTTAATTAAAAAGTAATTAGCATCCCTTTCTTAATCCAAACAATTAATCACAGGCCAAACCACGCTAGTTTCGTCACGCTCTCACCTCCGAAGCATTGTGCAATGTTCCACTTTTGTCATGTCAATCATCAGTGTTATACTGTATATAATTATGAATCCGGAAACATCTTAATTACTTTTAACTAATGCTGGCAAAAAAATCACTTTTAACTAATAATACATTAATGATTATTAAATTCAAAACATTTTGTGATTAAATTTATTTTATTAGTTAATTACAAATAAATCAAATCAATTTCATTAATTTTTAAACTGTTATGTGTAATAAAATCATTAGTAAGTCATACTATTCATGAATTATAGCCAAATATAAAATATTATATTAGTATTTAATAGTTATAACTAATATACATCGGGCCAAAAAAACTAATATATTTATACATAATATACTCTAATTCATTGTAAAAATAATAATCTCAAGAACCTCACCTCAATTATTGTTTCTAACCTTAATTCCATGTTTAGTTCATTCTTTTTTGCGAATATGTTTAGTTCATTCATTTACTGTGAAAAGTCATCAATTAATCTGAACGACCAAAGTGAAGAAATTCAGAATGGTCCACCGTGGCACAGTAATACCCCCTCCTATGATATGAGATCTATAATTAATTCACCATTCCCCAAAAACTTTAGTTGACAAGACTTAGTATGAATTTTTAGCACCACTTATATATATAAAGAACATTTATATCTAAATATTTTTATTATTATCAATATATACAATTATACGCTTGAAGGCGTCTGAATATAATGTCATAGCTTTAACCCCTGTACGTACAGTTGGCCTCATGACTCAATGACACATACTATGTGTTTAAGTTAACTTCAGAGGGTGATGACAATATATACACACACATATATAAATTGCTCAAACTGTCTACATAGGAATTTTAAAGAATCATGTATTGATATTTATACGCGCGCATATCCTTTTTTGCTTAGATAACAAAAATTCTCAGCCAAGCCATCAAGACAAAAATGATGATGATGATGATGACGACGACGATGGAGGAGAGATAATTTACTTAGGGGACTTATGAAGAAGAAGGGGTTCAAATCCAACTCAATGAAACTGGGTAGCATGAGCCTTATTATAACCCTTCCTTTTCTGATAAATATTTAAACAAATTTACAGACTGTGCTTTGTTTGGACAATATATTCACGGCTGTATAAGATTATTACATGCCCAGTACTTTAAATTACATGCCCAGTACATGTTGCACTTTTGCAGCCATGGACAAGCCAATAAAAGATAAGAGAAATAGATTTTAAAAAAACAAAGAAAGAAAGAAAAAGGTTTGCGGGACATCATGATATATAAGTTGGTCCTTTTTCAAAATTGTTGCCACTTAATTGCGCAAATCTCCTCTCTTGTTTAATTTTAGAATCTTTCCGGACATATACTTTTTGATTTTGTTTTGTTATGCTTTTTACAGTGTTTTTCTTTTCCAATTCATCAGAAGCATTATGAAGCTTTTAAAGCATGCATATAGTGGAAATTCTGGCCTACAGAGTAAAAATCATGAAATCCAGATATTTCCATGAGAATTGCTGGGCAAAAACAGCTAAATTATGTAACTAAGTAGTTATAACACCAAAAACAGCTGTTTTGTTCGATATTGAGCAGGGATACTCACAATGCCCAATATCTTCAAAGGCGTTTGGCTTCATGCCTCACAGTGACGTACTCCAGCTTTCTCACCATCAGTGTGTGTATATCAAGACAAGAGGATAAGCTTTGGATCAGCGGTAAAGGTTACTGCTATGTGATCTAAAGGTTATTATGTAATATCCTGAATTTTGGGCCTAGAGATTTGAGATTTAGCTTGTGATAGGTAGATGACCAGGCCCGTCAGGGGATGTGGTAAAATTAGAAAAAGGGAAGATTAAGAAATATCATATAATATACAATGGATAAGAGGTGTATAAACCAAAGTCAAGAAATGAATTAAATAAGCTACAAGTGCATGATTTTGATTTGTGCCAAGAGTATACAAGATAAGGCATAGGAGACAATGGAAAATTGAAGAACTAGCACACATGGCAAAAATAAGAAGATTATCAACAAAATATCCCTTGACTTTGAATAAGATAGTACTATGCTTATGTCATTGATGACATCACAAGTTGATTTATGAGGATCGCTTTGGTCCGATGCAAAGGACCGTCCGCTGCACTTTTTGCCTAATAAATTAGTACAACGCGGTGTGTAATGCGCGTAAATTATTAAGTGTTTTTGCGCAATGACGGTCCTTTGCATCGGACCAAAGCCGATCCGATTTATGAACATGAGTTCAAATACAATCAAAGAGCATAAAATATCCTTTGAATTCATGAAGCATCACGCATGGCTAGGAGAAAAGATGAAGACAAAGCTATTTATACAAGATTGGAGATAAGAAACAATTGGAAAACCCTAGAAAGACAAATATGAGGTTATTTAGCTTCATGAAAAAGACACTTATCTATTTATATTTAATACAAGTTGGAAGACATAATTATCTTCCAAAAAGGCTAAGAATTTCGAATTGGATAAGGCAAGAGGGAAGGAAATAGATTTATCACATGTTAATAGGAAAACATCTAGAACATGGCCACTTGTATTCATACGAATTAAAGATTGATTTTTGGGACACATGGACACCTTCATTTAATAAAGATTGAAAACATAAATGGCTCCTCCAAAGAAGTCAAAAATTGCGCCTAGAAGAAGACGAGAAGAAAAATACAAAGACACATGGAATGATAAGGGTTAAAGAAGAGAACACTTAAGATGCCAAGTGTTATCATAATATTTAAAGAGGATTATGATAAGGACACTTGGACATCCATGATTAAGGGTAATTGACACCTAATTATCTTCTTTCTTAAGCAATGGATTTCAACCACAAAGGAGACTACATGAAACAAGAATGATGTAAGCCAAAGAGATATAAAGAAAGAAGTCAATTGGCTTGGACTTCTTAACCAATAAAAAGAACCAAGAAATGGACCTAAACATAGCCTAAATAGATACATGGAATAATATATTTTAGGGCCCAAGAATGACACATGTCCATGTCTAGATCAAGGGAGAAGAAGCAAGAGAAGTCAAGACTTCTCTAGAAAAAGGACGAAAAACCTAGAAATTACCATGGATAATTAAAAGGGGTAAATTGGTAAAAATCCCAAGGAGATATTTTATGCCAAAGACCTCTATATAAAGGGCTTCATCCCTCATTTGGCAAGCAAGAAGGCGCCACACACACAAGAAAAAGGAGAAAGAAGAGAGTTTTGAGAATCCCAATAGCAAGAAGAAGTGTAAGGAAGTTGAGTTAAGGTAAGGAAGTTATGAAATTTATTCTACTTACTTTAAATTCATGTAGTTGTGTTTAAGGTCTTAGTTAATACCCTTCTATGATATTATTGAAGCCCTAGTCACCCTTACAAAGGAATTCAAGAAGAGGTGGTGAAAGAAGTAAGGACTTAGAACAAGTAAATCATCTTCCTAATCTCTTGTGATTTTGAAGGGATTTTGGCCAATAGCTAGAACATGATGATATGATTTTATTTTGGTGATTTTGATGGCTTTAAATTTTTTAAAATGGAATTTTGTACAAGGAAAAACATGGAGTATGCTTTTGAAAATATTAAGGTCAAAATATGAAGAAATACAAATTAAGTAGCTTTAAAACCAGCAAGGGTATTTTCGTAAACTGGGAATGATCTGCGTATATCTAGCCTTGGCAAGTATTTTTAGTCAAAAATAGGCATGTCAAGGGTCACGTAGATTTTTGGAACACCTCAATCATATTTTTCTACAATTAGTTATGAATTTTAAAAGTTAGGTAAAGTTTCTAAAATTTCTGAGTTTTATGCGAAAATGAAAGATAAGTGAACAATGAAGGAATACTCATTAATAAAGAGAATTAACGAGTTTCAAATGGTGAAAGAATCTTTCATACAAGTGTATAGTTACATCTTTTAAAGGGGAAATATTATATTGGTAATAACACTATTTATATTGTATTAGTTTAGGTCTATAATTCTTACTGAGTACTTGCCGGATTTGGTTAGTTAACTTATTAGCTATTTGCAGTAAGTAACCCTAATCTCATATAATTTGTATGACTTTATATGTATGTTTTACCATGATTGTGTATGCATTTGGTGTTGTTATTTTCCAAGCGCTTTGGTACGGAACCCGTGTGTGCGACTAGGGCCTTGTTGTGTGCTATGCCCTACGTCTATGCTATGTGCTATAGAGACTGCTTGTTCTGGATTAGGCTTTGTGCCTCGCTATGTGCGACTTACTGAATGCTTATGGTTTGTGTTTATGGTTTTTCTTACATACTCTGTATATACTCTGAATATGAGATTAACAGTTACTTTAGGATCCAATTATGAATCCTAGACCATTATAAGAATACAGGTAGTTCTTTTGGAGTTGATCAAAGGGCTAAAGGATCGGACATGGAGCATAGATGAGAAATCTGAAAAGGATTGTCAGTGAACACTTGGTGTTATTATGTTATATATTTTGGAGGATTGTATATTATCTTTGCTGATCTAGTATTTATTTTGGGATAATTGTACGATAACTTTATGGAAATTTATCCTTTGAGAGAATTATTTACTTGTACCAAGATTATTGTCCAAATCGCTTATATGCTCGCTGCGTAAAACTACTCAAGTATGACGTTAAATAACCTGATTTGATAATAAGGTTAAGAATTTGAGAGTATCACACTACCCGCCACTTGAAATATGGCGAGGCCGGTAGGGGTGTAACATATTACGGTTCAAATTCTAGAAATAGTCTCTCCACTTGAGACAAGTAAGGCTATGTACATCTAACTCTCCTCAAACCCTATTTGGTAGGAGCCTTGTGTACTGAGCCATTTTTTAATGTATATCAACATAAAGTTGGAAGCTTGCAACCGATGAAAGATGCAAAATGGGTCGGTGTCAACCCTAACCCTAATGCTCTAATTGTTATTATTGGTGAGATCTTTTCCAGGTAATATCTATAATTCCAGTTTCTTCTTTATCAGTGCCATATATATTGCGCCAAGCTATAATCATATATAAACAGTTAAACATGCTTGGAAATAAACTTCCTATTTAATACGGTGTGTGTGATTTATATATGCGTGTGTGGTTGTCAATGCATGTCTTTATCTGGATATATAAGGCGTTTTGTATCAGTTTCAAAAAGAAGTATGATTACTTGTCGTACATATATAAGTAGTAATGGCAAACACACACACCCACATATATATCCTTCCCTTATCAATTAGGTATAGCAAGTACCCATGGGGAAAACCGACAATGAATAAATATCAATGTCATGATTAAGTCAATCAGCCGAAAATATACTCTACGGGTCCTAAATGTAGGACCTAGTTTGTAATGCTTTTTGTAGACGCATATTAATTATTAGCTCTAGCTAGATTGTGGTCTTTAATTTGTCCATATAAGCACATAGATTAATGTAAAAAGCCGATTTTATATGTTAAAATTAATTAGTGTAGGCATTGATCAGTAATGGACAGAAGCATATAGAACACATATTATTAACACAATGTATTATATTTCTGCTTTCAAGTGATAATGTTCAACTGTACGTAGTACGTTGCTGATGAAAATTAGAGATATATTGAGAGGTTCTTTGGGATATTTCATTTCTGTTTCCAGATGATACTCTAGTGTATATTGCCAATGTTTTTTTCTCGGGAAAGTGTTTTGGATCTCATTCAAAAAAAAAATTATGATTACTTCAAAGTCTTTTTAGCCATGTCATATATAGTACAACGACAAATTAAATCACACACACATATGCTTCAATTTTTCAAGCGACACCATCTGGGAAGAGCCGACAATGAGAATATCTTGCTCATGATTAACGAATAGGCCAAAAATGGTAGATTCTGTAATGGCAGAAAAAGTGTAATGTGAAATTCTCTTGTCTACTATTATATGGAGTATAACAGAAGCATAAAATTCATAGTAGTTGCGGCAGAAAAGGATTGAGACGTTTTCTGATACATAGCTATAACAAGCCTGCTATTTGTCAAATAAATCGGTGATAAAGTGGGGCTCTCTCGCTAGGTTTATTGCTTAAAATTACAGTCATTACAGAAAGGGAAAAACTCTATAAATTTATCGACGTACAGTGCATATATAGTCATTAATCCTCTTTCCCATAAAAATTCTCAAATACTGCAAAATATATTCCATAATAAATAGTTGCTTTTGATAATTTGTTCGATCTAGTAGTTTCCACATTTATGTGTGAATCATGGAGTCCATATTAACCTGTGTTGCTATATGAGACTGGTAAACTAAAGTTGTTCACAAATTTAAGCAAATTCTCATGACAGTGACATAATATCGTATCCTAAATTCATAGAAATTTACTTTTATTAATAAATATATAATAATCGAAAAGTCAACACAAGTTTAGGAATGAGTTGACACAATTTTTTAGCTAAAAACATAAAAAGTGTGTGAACTCATAAGTTTGATCGAGTTTATAGTTAGCATGAGTTTAAAAGTGACTCGATACGATTTTATAAAATAAAAACGTAAAAACGGTAAACTTAAAGAACAACTCATAAGTTCCACAGTGATCCATGTAAATATGTAATGTAATGAATTTGGGAATGACCCACGTGATGATGTGACTATGTTCTATAAAATATATTTTTTAAATTCAGTTGTCGGTGGAAAACAAGAAAGGGAGTGCATACTATATACAGCAAATCACGTCCCCTAATTAACAACCATAATGTAGCAATTAAGATCATGTATGCCTCTAATTAATTAAGATTTTGTGGAACATGCATGATATATAATCAGCAATTAGTAAGTATCCCTACAAAATGTTGTTGTCTACCTATTTTTTATAATGATATTTTAATTATTGTAACTACAATAATTAAAGCATAACATTCTTAAATCTTAAAGTTAGTCTTCAAAATCAGGATTTTTTTTCCTTTTTCTTATTTTTATGCATGCATACATATGCCTTAGTCTAACACCTAGACATAAAATATGATATATATATATATATATATATATATATAAAATACTATATGCGGTCCTAATTATAGAACAAAGTTTGTAGGGTAATTTGCATTACAAACTGTGTCCTATAATTAGGACCGAGGTAGTATATGACACACACACATATATATATATAGAGAGAGAGAGTTTTTTTGTGTTTTTATGTTTAACATCCAATGGGTGGCATCCTCCTGATTTCCTTTCAAGATAATTCCAACTAACTTTTATATCAACATGATCGCACAAGGAGAGCAATTGGAGCCTTATTTGGTGATGTCTTGTTACGAGTCCATTTAAAATCTATTCAATTTCACTTCTGTTGGTTTTTCATATCCCTTGGGCTGAATTATTATATTTACTGTTTTTATTATTGGATTCATGTCCATTCATTCTTTATTTCAGATCATCACGTCAATTTCATTTATTATATATATGGTTGGTTCATCATAACATAATCTTGGCTAATTTTTTGTCATATGTCTCCAAATCCAAAATAATCAGAATTTGATGAGGTGAATATTAAGATGAATAATTATAATTTAACATCCACACGATAATGTGTGTGTATTGTTCTAGTAATTGAACATTAATTTGGTTATATATATACACAAACACACACACAAGGAGCAATAGTTTTTTTATCCTTTAATATGATCATCGTGTGGTGTTCTATGAGAGTTTTATCTAGTCAATCTTTCTCCTATTTATGTTTTCAATCCTTTAATATGACGTCATGATGAGCTTTGCATTTCTATAAACTAGCTTGTTTATAAAATGAGGGGTGAGGATGCCAATTTTAGTATATTACAAACGCTAGCTAAAGTCAAATCACTTGTTAAATTCTTAATTTCTAAAGTGCTTATAGCATTGGTATGTACTTACGGTATGATGATTGAATTTATGTCACTTTTATATTTGTTATTTTTAATTAATATCAATATTAAAAAATATCATTAAATTAAAATCCCCCAACCTTATTCATACTCCTCTGGTCTTAAATATATGACATAGTTAAACGAAAAAAATATATATGACATAGTTTGTAGTGCAAAATGCATTATAAGTTATATCTTATATTTAAGACTAGAGATAATATATAATAATATATGGAGAAATGTGTTTAAGTGGTACTCCCTTTGCTTCAAAATATAACCTTTAAATCTGTGAGGGTATGGTTTTTTTTTTTTTTTTTATATAAGCGACATTTTAATTTTTGTCTTATTATTTAATTTTTTTTTTCATTTTTACCCTTAATTAATTAAATGTCTCTCTCATATCTTTTTTTTTTCACTTATTTTCTTTATCTCTTTTTTCACTCATTATCTCTCACTTGCCTTTCCCGTATATAAGGCTGTTTTAGAAAATACGTTAAATTTTTTTACGTATGTATTAGAAGGAAATCAGAAACAAATAATATTGATTGAATATTCAAGATACCTAGAATGTGTATCCTTTTTGTATTTATATCAGATATGATGCAATGTGCAACATACACGAGTATAGTGAGATCATAATAAACAGCTGTACAATAAATGAATATACAAGAAATAATACAATTTAATTTATGCTTTAACATATTTCCCGTATATAAGGGTGTTTTAGGAAAGTAAGTTACATTTTTTTAATATGTATTGTCTTTAACCAATTTTAACTGATTTTTCGAATTGTGTAATTTAGTTATTTGACTCTTATATTTTGATCCAGAGGGAGTAGTTAGAAGGTTGTATTTTATCCTGAATATTAGATTTGAATATACTTTATGTAACATCCCATTTTCTAAGCGGAATTTGTTTTTTAAATTAGAGTAGAGCTTTGGAGCGTAAGAGTAATCGATTCCCATTCAAACAATAACCAGAGTGTAACATAGTATTGATACAGCATCCTATTGTTCTCCTAGGTAAATACGGAAAACAATAAAGCGACATCTCCGTCTAAGAGCTCACTCGTGCTACATGCCCTCCAACCATGAGCCTACTCGTGCAGCTTGCCTCGATCTCCGATCCGTGGTTCTCCTGAACTTGACGCTACGTTAAGAGCTTGTCGTGTCCTCGGCCGCTAGGAAAACTCTAACGGTATCATTAAGTCTATAACCCGTGTGAAATCAGATGTATAATCGGTAACCCCGAACAGAGTCTCTAACCGTGAATGTATCTCGGTGACCCCTAACAGAATCTCTATCCGTGAATGTACTTATCACATATATGTATATGAGCAGCACCAGATTAGTGTTACAATACGCGAACGTACCTTCGTTGACGACGTTAGGTACTTCTGGCGGGCAAACGTACTTTTGACTGAAAAAATGGTTTGTCCGACAATGCACGTTGGACAACAGAATAACGGCAGTAAATCGAGTTTCGATGTCCTATCGAGTAATATCACTTCCATTAGTGATTTGGCACTATAATCGGCATTTTAGGTAAAAATTACCATTTTGCCCTTATGCCCTAATCGGCGGAATTTTGCCAAAGACTTCGTTACTCTTACAAATTTTCTTCCGAAATTTCGCTTAACTTCGACGCAATTATGATTTTCGAAATTCTAGACTAAAATAGCCCTCCCATATGATACCCAATCATACTTGAAATTTAAAAGGCTATTCTAACAAATTCCGCCTTACTTTTGAAAAACTGCGAAAGCTTCAACTTTTCGGCGACTCGATCCCTACTATGTTTACACCTTTGCATATTTTTTCAACGCAAACAAGGCTTAAAACAAGGATAGGAATCTTGTCACCTACTTCCTAAATCTAACTAACAACTCTACTAACTACCGAACTAAAACGCTAAAGACCGAAGGACTTACCCGTTGAAGACTTCGCGAAAATTTCCCAGAGCTTCTCTCTCTTGTTTCCCTCTCTAGATTTGGCCAAGGCAAGAAGGAAATGGATGTGAAGAATTCAAGAGCACCTTAGGCCTATTTATAGAATTTTCAAGGGACATAAAGGTCATTTTTGAGTTTGTTCTAAACCATTAGATCTAACTTGTTTTGAAAGGCAAAATCTTGGCCTTTGATCCCTTTGGTCGACATAAAGAGGTGAGTTGGCAGCAAGGAATTGATTCCAAATGATGAATCATGTTGTTTTATGGCCCGGTCTGATAGATTTTCCCGATCGGTACCGATTCGCGTAATTTCGGAGAAATCTCAAAATTCTGGATTTACAACCTTGAAGACATTTATTCACTCATTAGAAATGTTAAAGTTAACCTAAATTTTGATTCCATTTAGGGCTCCAAGCTGTCGGTCCAAGTTCCTCGAAAACGTGTCTGTACGGTCCTGGTTTGAACGCATTTCTGGAATCACCAACTTCTTCAGAAAAATTCACTGATTCCAAATATGTCCAGATAAATTCAAACTCATTCCTAGATGTTGAGTTAGAATTTATTTTCTTCATATCCAAAAATATGCCTATATGCATTTTTCCCTATTTCGTCTTATTAGGAAAATGCACAAACGGCCTCGGAATTAACTTCCGGAAGAGTCTAACGGAAGATAAAATCCCACTGATCAATATTCTACCTTGACTTTGGAAATCTCATTCCTAGATCTCCAGATAGGATCCGTTTCCTAATTTTTAATTTACTATTCATCAAATTTAATTATATTATATTTAATTAGAGTTTAGTATTTTTGAAACTCTTTATATATTATTTAAATACTTTTTCTTTTTCTTTTTATTTTTTTCTGCCCCTTTTTTTTCGTTTTTTTATTAATTATTTAATTAATTGTTTAATTAATTAAATAATAATTTTTCCAAAATTCCACAAAATTACCTAATTGGTCCATTCTTGTATTTAGGCTTAAAAATACCTAAACTCAAATATTTTTCTCCAAAATTTCCAATTAATTAGTAAACATGTTTTTACTAATTTTAAGCCAATAACCACTAATTTTAGGGTTTTATATAATTATTCATGAATTTTCCTTGCTTATGCTTAAGTAATTAGCCCAATATTACTTAATTACTTAATTATCACTTGTTGATAATTTTCTTAATTAGAATGTCTTCTTTCCTCATAACTTTTACACTGACATCTTTGTTTTCATGTCTCTTGCATTAACATTAGCATTTCCATGCCTCCTACATTATTCTATAGTTACAAGGGTATTATGGTCTTTTTATTACTTTTTGAACATTCTTATATAATTTCTCAAGTTCATAATTTATTAAATTATCATAATTAGAGATAATATATTCTCCTAATTCACTTGGCCATTTTACTGCCTTTTAGAATTTTTCATAATTTTTCTATGTTAATTACCCTTTCCGGGGTATTTTCGTCATTTTGGCACTTTGGCCCTTAAACTCTCTAATTTCCTACAGAAATTTACTTAGAACAATAGACTATATTTCCACGAGTCTTACGATCATAATTTCACTTATGAGAAATAACCCATTTATTTATCAAAATATAATATTTCGTATAAATAAATATGCGGTATTACACTTTATCTTCCAAATTTATATTTTTTCCTTAAAATATTAAATTGATTGCATACATTAAGCTTTTTTCATCCAAGTGTAGTTGTGATTATGATATTTTAAGAAAGCCAATCCATAGCTATTATAAATAACTAACATAAATAATTACTTTAATGGGAAAAAGACAAGAAAATACCACTTAAACTTTAAAATCATAAATCAATGATTTCCTGTTAAAATTAGTTGTCAAGTGCTTGTAATCAAAACCTATACTCTTGTAGGCAACAAGACTTATTTGAGATTTTGAAATTCAAGTGGTATTTTATTGTCTTTTTCCTATTTTAATCAATCATAACTAATTTCTAGTTATTTTTAATTAATATCAAAATATAAAAAATACCATTAAAATCCCCCACCTTATTCGTTTGTAATAATATATAGGAAAGTGTGTTTAATAGGTAGTTAGGAAGGTCTACTTTATGCTAGATATAAGACTTCAATCTATTTTATCTTCCAAATTTTCTAATTTTTTCATAAAATATTCAATTAATTGTGCACATTAAAGAGTTTCAATTCAAAGATAGCAATATGAAAACGTTTTTTAGAAAAACCAACACATAACTATTACAAATAACTAATATAGCTAATTATTTTAATTTATCATAATTAGTTATATAACTCTTATATTAAATACATAAAAAGGGATAACATATACTATCAAAGTTAAAAGGTAAGTCCCTTTTAAGTTAAAAGGTAAGTCCCTTTTAACTATGTTTGTTTGATACATGAGAATTAAGAAAATCAAATTAACTCTCAACCACTTATTTGAGAGATGAGAGTCCTCCTAGCTCCCACTTACGCTAAACAAATTAGAGCGAAATTTTGTTAATATTTTTACCAAATAAATTAACTAATTTTCTTTATATGTAAATTAGTTATCTAGTTATTATTAAAAGGGTTAAGGGCAATTTTGTCTTGGAAGTTGTCACTGATTGACAATTTCCCTCAAAATGTTTTGGGAGGCAATTTTACCTCAAAAGTGTAAATAAGGGAGATATTTCGCCTCGGCCGTTATCCCGCTTAATTTTTACGCTTAGTTGACCTAATATACTGTCAGCAAATCCACATGTCATTCACACCATTTTTGTTAAGGTGCAAATTTTCCCCGTAGGTTTTAAATCTATGAAAATAATTGAAGTAAATAACACATGAACTTCTGGGATAAATTTGCACCTTAACAAAAATTATATAGATGACATGTGAACTATTAGCTCAGCATATTTGATCAACCAATGATCAAAATTAACTAGGATAATGGCCTGGAAAAGTTGCTCCTTTTATACACTTCGGGCAAAATTGTCTCCCAAAATTCATGTGTAGCATGTTATAAAATTATTATTATAATTTTTGTAAATTAAAATTTGTTTATACACGCACAGTTAAATTCAATCGTTAAATTTATTTTTTTAAATTGTACTAATATTATTATAGTATTTTATAGGGTTAAGGTCAAATTTTGCCCCAAAAATTATCACGTAGGATCAAGATTGTTGCCATGAATTTTTTTTCAAGAATCAATGTTGCTCGAATGTTTTCAAATCGTAACAATTTTGCCATATTCGTTACCCAGTTTAAGTTTAACTATCAGTTTATCAAATATGCTAAGCTAAAAAGTCACATGTTATTCATGTCATTTTTGTTAAAGTGAAAATTTGCCCTCAAACGTTTCACTTAGGAGCAATGTTGCCTAAACTTTTTTTTGAATTTAATATTGCCACGAAATCTTCTAAATCGTAACAATGTTGCCTTGACCATTAGCTAGGTTAAGAAAAAGATTCAATCATTGGATGCATAACAAATTGAGAAAGATTGCCAAGAACAAGGCCACTCAATATGTTTTCACCTCTCTAATCCTTTAGACAAGATGCATAAATTTTTTATAAATATTACTTTAAAAAATGAAGTGGATAACATGTGACCTACCAGATAAGCATATATGATCAACTAATGGGTAAATTTAACCTAAATAACAGCCCCAGTAAAATTGTTACAATTTGAAAACCCAGGGTAACATTACTTCGAGTGAAAACTTATAGGGAAAATTTGTATATAAATCCAAAATAAAAATGTTGTGAGACAACGGTTAAGGCAAAATTACTAAGATTTGAAAACTTCCGGAGCGACATTATTCCTCAAAAAACTTCTGGCACCACATTTCTCATACATGACAACTTATTGGGCAAAATAGGATCTTAACCTTATTTATATTACATCTGAACCATTTATGTTTTGATCCAAGGGGTGTGAAATGTTTAGAGAGAAAATGAGAAAGAGATTATGAGATATATGCTCCTAATATATGCAATTAATAAAAAAATTATGAAAAAAATTATAAATTTAAGAAACAAAATTGGCCTTTTACATTTAAGATTTGAGCGAGTACTTAATATATGATATACGACATTAATTTGTTTGGATTTAAATTAAAATTAGACTCATGAATGTTGTTAATACTAGTTTTTTTTTTTTTATTTGTTGTGTAATATTTTAATATATAGAATTTAAAACATATTCATCTAATTACGACTTATTCAGGAAAAATCAATTATATATTGTTTAAATATAAATATTAAGCTAGTATCTAGAGTACTTGAATAATTCATTCGATTTGTTTAAAGCTATTTATTAAATCGTTGCTAAATTCTCATATTCCTCTGTATATAAATATATACTAAAAATAAATTAATTGCGTGCTTCAATTGCAATCACTGTCTGAATAAGTGGTGTGTGCTTTTGGGTATGAACGCGTGTTCTTCAATTTAACCGCAGATTTGTAATCAGCATATAGTGACACTTCACATTGTGGATAAATATGGACCAATCTTCTTGGAAATTCACTCTCATTCTCTCGCTAGCGAGCTACTTTCATCTCATTTGTTCCTCACATTAATCAGGAACAAATCTCATATATACATATCACATTCTCTTTCTTTCATGGTTAGCTTTTCTTTATATTTGAAGAAATTACAAGCATTCAAGGTCTTTTAGGTACGTCCCCCCGTAATTAAGCCTTTGAGATTTGAGTTACTCTACATAACACCAAACTCAAGTTAGCTAGTGAGTATTTTTCAAGGCTAGCTTTCCTTTATGTTAAGGGTTATGTGCGTGGGGTAACTAATAATGTAGTAACCACCACTTCATTCATTCACACACACAAATAACAAGATCAAACTCATCACTTCGAAGGGAAATTCGCCGGGCAACCCAACGTGCAGCCTATAAAATAGGAACAGGTAAGGGTGAATTAAGCTTAGGAGAAAGTTCTGCTTATCATACCTTGAAGACATATACTTTCTTCTTCATCTCTTCTCTATAAAATCTTCAAAGAACCAGTGCCACCAACAACAATTAAGAATTTGGGATAGCAGAAATTTCTTTTCTGGGTTCATAGATTTCTTTATACTAGTAGTTTACTATTGTTGTCGATGTTGCAGCATTTGAACCTGAAGTATATGTTCCTTCTACGTTTATTTAGAATCATCACAGTTAATATCACCGCCATTTTTAGATATTACTATAACTAGAAGCTTGTTGAGACAGTCATGTAAATTATACGCAAGCTTGATTGTTGAGTTATTCTATATAGCTAACGAGAAATATATATATATATTTTTTAAAAATATCAGTTTTTTTCACTCAACCTAAGTCCTTATTAATTGAATATTATTTTTATTTAAATATGGGAATTAAAAAAACTTATTTTTGTTGCATTTTTTAAATTTAGGGGATTATTCACCAGAAACTCCAAATTAAATTATGTCTACTACTAGTAGGGGTGCTCATGGATAGGGCATGAACCATGCCCAATGCCTACAGGTGGCATTTTGCAACCACTTCTTAGTCATGCCCGGTAAAAGCCCAAATAATTTTGGGTAGGGCAACTTGTGCGCCTGAAAACCTAAAATTGAAAAATAATAAAGTATTAAAAAATAATACAAAAAAAATGTATAGTTTGATATTTCAAAAACATATTTTATGCCATAGTACTTTTAAGATTTTATTAATTAGATTCAATTCATTGGCCAATAAAACAAATTAATTCAATAGAGATTATTTTTTTATTATTTGATAATAATTTAATTTTCAAAAACTCAATTTACCTACTTCTTAATTAAATGTGTATGAAAAAAATATGAATATGTGCTAAGTAAATACAAAATATGTTTATTCATTAAATTCTAATTGAATGGTAAGCTAAGTAAATACTTGTTGGATTATATGTACATTATATATATATTTTTAAATACAATTTTATACACATTTCGAGCAGGTAGCATACCTTGCCTAGTGCCCAGCCTTACCTGATATTTGGCCGAGCCCAAAAATACCCAAATGATTTATGGGCTTATTTTTAGGGCTGGGTTGAGCATTTTTTTACCAGGTTTAGGCGAGCATTGCAGGTATTTGGGCCTCATGAACACCCCTAACTACTAGTACTCTAAATATAGAAGTGGATAGCCATTATATACTCTGGAAGTGTAAGTTTGGCTCTTAATTTTTTGTGTGTGAGTAAAATAGTCGCACACATGTATCCTAATCTTCTGTAAGAAAAACCCTAATTCTTTTTGTCTTCTAATTTCTTTGATATGTTTACTTCTGATTTTTTTGGTATACATACGTCTACGAATATATATAGTGTTTTTCTTCTTCATACAACTTTTACAGGAGAAGTGAAGAAAAAATAATGGATTACGAACCTCCATTGCCAGAAGCCTGCAAGAAACTTCCTGAAAGCTCCTTGCCGTTAGACACAAGAACGACGATGACGATGGAGGGGAAATCATCATCAACAGTGGAGACGATCAGCGATTGTGAGCTGCCTGTGATTGATCTTGATCGTTTAAACCGTACAGACCATGTTGAGAGAGAGGAGTGCATGAAGGACATCATCGAAGCTGCTAAACAATGGGGTTTTTTCCAAGTTGTGAGTCATGGGATTCCACAACAACTTTTACAGAGGTTGTTGTTGGAGCAAACGAAGATGTTTCAACGACCTTTTGCACAGAAATCTCAGGAAACTTCCAGAACTTGCACCTACAAGTGGGGAAACCCTTTTGCTACTAATCTCAGGCAACTCTCATGGTCTGAAGCCTTCCATATTCTTCCACATGAACCCGCCAATATGGTGGACGACCACCACAAATGTCTGAGGTATCAAGTTACTACGCACACCCTTTGTTTGATCTCGTTTCATTAAAACCTTGTTCATATTTTTTCTCTATTCCATAGTATCATCTATCATTTGTGAGAATAGAGTAGTCTGTCTTAAGTGTAGAGCTAATTAGGGTTTTTTTGTCCACTTTGTCTCCTAAATTTATACTACATCTAATCTTTAATATAAGATCTCGTTGATAATATAAATTACACTACCGGTGAGATCTTATATTAAGGATAGAAGGTAATACTAATTATTTTCCCAAGACCATCCTATAATTGATTACACATATTAATAGTGTTTCCGTCAAGAGTGTCATTTCAAGCAAAATAACAAAGAGATTATTCTGTAGAGATCAAAACACTTCTTTTAGTAATAACCAATTTAACTAATTTTCTTAATATGTGTAAATTATATTTATTTAACTCTTATATTTAGGATAGGAGGGAGTATCTAGACTCTTAATTTGAATTAATGGTCCAGATAAGCATACCTCTAACAAAGGTTTGAGTAAAAGTCTCCACATGATTGCTTGCTTGGCATTCATGCACCACGGTTGAACACGTGTGCGCGTGATATTAGGAAACAATTACTCCCTCTGGTCCTAAGTATAAGATAAAGTTGATTTTTTTTTAAGATTAAGGAAGCTAAATAAATTACTTAATCATATCATATATTATGTATTATTAAATTATATATCAATTTATAAGTTAGGCAAAATAGTTTAAAGAAAAAATAACAAATATAAATATTTTAAAGTAATTTAATTAGCTTCCTTAATCTTTCCAAAACTCACAACTATGTCTTATATTTAGAACCAGAAGGAATAATAAGTTGGAGGAGTCATTTGTGCATATTGCATAATGTTTGCATATATTCATACGTTAACTCATTCTGGCAAATATATATTATTCGCTGATTAATAAATTAAAGAGAACAATCAAAAACTTTTTATACATTTTTCGGGTTAAAATTCATCCAACACCCTCAACTCCTAAAGTGTATTGTCTAGTGCATTCAAGTGTTTTGTCTGGTGCATTCAGTACCCAAGGTATTTTATGGTCTATCCAACATATTGAAGCATTTTTTCAATGTGTTCACCGTCATGAAGTATTTTTTATGCCTTGATGCTATATGTGCCAAAAAATATTTTAGGGTGTTAGGCGCATAAAAAAATATAAGGTGCTAGATGCACACAAAAAACCTTTAGAATGCTTGAACACCACTAAATACTTTAAGATATTGGATGCGCCTTGCTTCCAAAAAAAAATATTGGATAAATTTAATACTTTACTCTCACAATTTTGCTTACGATTCTATCCTTTTATTAATGGGAAAGAATGGGAAAGAACTTTATTTTTATTTTAGATATAGCTAGACACCTTTTCTCTGTTTAATATGTATATAACTTTTTAAATTAAGACAACATTATTTATTTCATTTTTATTATCTTTTTTTTTTTTTAGAATACAAGTATTATTACGTTTTAATCTATCTTTTCACTTGCGATTCAGAAAATTCGTAATTATTTATAATTAATTTGGTGCCTTTAGTTATTATACACATACCTTTATTTTCAGATTAACTACTGAAGCATTTGCCACAAAGGCTGGGCCTCTAGCAGAAATGTTGGCGGCAATTCTAGGTGTGGAAATGAACTTGAAATCCAGATATTTCAGAGAAAACTGTTTGCCAAACACAAGAATTGTTCGGCTGAATAGATATCCACCATGCCCAATTCCTAAACACGTGTTTGGATTCATGTCTCACAGTGACTCCACTTTCCTCACCATTGTGTTTCAAGACCAGGTTGGGGGATTGCAATTACTCAGAGATGGAAAGTGGTTTGCTGTCAAACCTAACCCACATGCTCTCTTAGTTAATATTGGTGATTTATTTCAGGTATATGCCTTCCTCACCATCCCCAAGGCTTGGGATAATTAAAAATAAAATGGCTAAATTATATAAAATTCCTGAGATCTTTAATTTGTGTCATATGTTAATAATCTTTCTAGCTAGCTAACCATTGAAACTTTACAGTATTAATTATCACTAAATTAAACTTCCAACCCCAAACTTTTGCATTTATGGTTATAAGCATAGAAGCTTGAAAGTTTAGGGGGTTTATTGGAATGTTTCAAAAGTTATAGAGGTTATTTTCATATTAACAAAAATTTATGGGAGTTTTAAATTTGTATAAAACAGGAAGGACTTTAGAAAAGATGGTAGAGGATCAATTTAATTGAAAATCCTTTATTTTCTCCCCCTTTTCTTGATTGATAAAATAGCTTCTATAAATAAATGAGAGGTTTTTAATGAAAAGTTTCTTCGTTTGACTCTTTTTCTTTCCTCTCCATTATATAATTGTTCTTTCCAAACACACAAAGATTCGATATGATTATTATTATTGATGGGGTGAGAAATTTAAGAGGAATACACACACACAACACACACTAGATATATATTGAAGAAGAATTTCTTTTAACAACGGAAAAAAATTGTAATTTTCAAATATTGAGTGACTTGCTTGAGTTAGCTTCCTTCTCTCTAGACTTATTACAGTCCAAAATATAATGAGTAGATACATGGTAAGGGGACATTTTTAATATATCTAATTACACTTGTTAATAATCTCATCATATGCTACCTGAAAAATGCTCTTTAGTGATGATGATGATGGACTTTTTTCCATCACTAAAATCATTTTTAGTGCCAAAGAAATTTCAATTTCTTCTGGAAGCAACTAGAGAAAAACCAGATACATGAACTTAGACCAAATATATCACATATAAATACATGTTGTATTGGTATCATAAGTATTTTTCAAAAGGACCATAATTACCCAGAAGGCTTATATCATCATATATTCATATTAATGGTCAGCCAACTTGTAAAGTTTTCATTTTTCAAACATCATCACCTTAATTTCATTCATTTTCAACCACCCGCCAAAAGACCCACACACACACACAACCAAGCTAGGCCTGAAAATGATAGTGGGACCAATCAGAATCAGAATAATTAAAGAAGAATACAAAGACCCCCACAAAGAGATCTTTCGTATAATTTCTTACTTAATTAGGGATTCTCTTTCAGAAAGCAGAAACTTGAGGGGGGGAAACATACCTTTGAAACTTGAAAAATAAAAACTTATTTACATGTGTGTGTGGATAATATTGCAGGCACTGAGTAATGGAGTTTATAAAAGCACAAGGCACAGAGTGGTGGCTGCACAGAAGAGAGAGAGATTCTCTGTGGCGTTTTTCTATGTTCCTTCTTATGATGCAGTGATAGAGAGCCATGGCACACCCAAAGTTTACAGAAGCTTCACTTTCAGAGAATATAAACAGCAGACTGAGAAAGATGTGAAGGAAACTGGTGATAAAGTGGGGCTCTTTAGGTTTCTTTTGTAGGTGAAATTGATGAAGGAATAAATGGATAAGGTTTAACTAGTGACTAATTAGTATAATCAAATTATTGTTCTCTTCTATTGTTGTTGTGTTTAATCAAAATCATAAATGATAAATCATCATTACGATTTGAGTTAGTGGTAGTAGAGTCATCTTAAAAGGTAATCATGATTCCAACTTAAATCTTAATTGGATCAAAAAGTTAATTAACATCTCTAAATTAATTACAAATCAATACCAAAGAGAAATTTAATGGATGCTTAATTTTTTTTGTTAATTAAGTTTTAGTTCAAGACAACAAAAAATAATAGTAATTGTTTAGACGTTTTTAATTTTTTTAAATGTAATAATAAATACTTTCACTAACACCTTGTAATAATAAATAATTGGAAAAAGTAGTGAGCAAAGTGAATAATGCGAAAGGAGGAAGAGAGTAATTAGTCATCAGGATTAGATATCTGGTAGGACCACAAAGCATGCGAAAGAAGTTCCATCAGCCAAAGTGCAAATTGACATATTTTTTCTTAATATTTCTTGTATACAAACGATATATGATGAGACGTAAGACTAATAGTTAATTTTAAAGTCCATTTAGAGCATCTTGCGCTTGTTTTGGTGATTTCATAACCACTCGAATGGAATTGTGTGTGTGTGTGTGTGTCCGCGGTATATTCGTTCATTAAAGTTTAATTTCAGCTTTTACAAGTTCATGCGTGGAATATGCTAATTAAATACATTTATCTGTTCACTAATGATGTTTCTCAACATTTCATAATTTTTTATGTAAACATTTCATAAAATTTTAATTAAGTACTTTCTTAGCTGATCATTCATATGAATAAAATATTATGAGAGAAACACAGAATAAAGTTGTTAATAAATATTTCTTCATTTTCTAAATATAGAGGCTAGATAACTAGTTTGCAAAGATGAAGAAAATTAATTAAGTTAATATGTAAAAAAATGTGTGTTGATTTTCTAATTAAGATCAAGCAAACATTTTTTTAGTAATTCTATTCTCTTCCTTGATAAATACACCCTAGTCATTTTTAACTAAATCGCACATACCAAGGAGATGTAGTTAACTCAATGATTATAGAGTAAATTTTCAACTTTGCCCTTATTTATGAATAAATATCTTTCAACTCTTTCTTCTCTCTCTATTTTTATTAATACAATTAATATGAGAAAAATTGTCACAATCTCATTTATTACCTGAAAGATGACTTATAAATAGGACCAATTTTTTTTTGTCAAAAGGGACTTGTAAATAAGATAAGAGTGGTATCAATTTAAAACAGCTCAAACCACAGATTTCAAGTTGACTAATTGCAAGACATCACCAAAACAAAATGTCCCATTGCTATGTGTTTGTGCGATGAATATAGAGTTTTGAAATAATAATTGAAGCATATATATGTCTCAGGCTTAATTCATTTATCCAAATCTTGAAATTTAGAGACATGATGAAACATGTTGTCGGAAATACATATAAAATTGCAATATATATGGATGAAAATGTAGCAATAAGTTATTCTGGTTTGATTAGTTTTCATAATATCTTTGGTGTGCGCATGTAATAAAAGTTTTAGATATTTCTGTGTCTAGAGATGGTGGTGACTTGGGATGGCTGGTGACGCTTAACAAGTGCTTTGAGCTGATATGAATATGATCCAAAAGGGACAAAGTGTTTGGCCTGATAGTGCCTCAAATAGGATTGCCTCCAATAATAGGAGGATTCCTATACTTAGCAATAAATAAATAAATAGATTATTAGTATTATTTCTTACATCGAGCTTGAAGTGAATCACGTTATTTATGACTTGCTCATAATATAATGTTATGTGAATTTTATACTATATTTATATATAGATCAATTAAAGTAAAAGTAGTTGAGATGGATGTGTAGTTATAGAAAAAAAAGATAAGATTTGTAATAATTAAGTAAGTTAGAAGCAAGTATGGAGCAAGTGGAAATTATTAGGAGATGCTTGGAGAAGTTTTGCAATTTGTCGGGACAGAAGGTCAATGTTGCAAAGAGGAGAGTGTTTTTCTCAAAATTAAAAAATGTCAATCATAACCGAGCCAATCAACTAAGTGGGGCGTTGGGTTTTACCCAAACAGCTTATTTGGGCAAATACCTGGGCGTTCCTCTTAATCATAATCGTGTCACATCGCAGACATACCCGTTCATTCTTGACAAGGTTCGGGGTAGGCTAAAAAACTGGAAAATTACGTAAATCCCCTTGCCGGTCGAGAAACTTTGGTCAAGTCGATCCTAACCACAATGCCAACCTATGCAATGTAAACGTTTGTGAATCTTCCGGCAACAACTTGTGATGCGATTGAGAAGAAATCACGTGATTTCCTTTGGGGCTCTACAGATGAACAGCGAAAGATGCATCTCGTTTCTTAGGAGACAGTATGTAAAGAGAAAAGATTGGGAGATCTTGGTATGAGACATGTGAAGCAACAAAATAAGGCCTTCATGATGAAGCTGGTTTGGGGTCTAGTTAATGACTGCAACCCTTTATGGGCAAGCGTGATCATAAGTAAATACAGTTGTGGAAATGACCTTATCCCGCAGATTAATCCACGAAAATGTAAGTTGTTTGCATGGTTAATGTTTTACTAAAGGCTTACGACAAATAAAGTGAAGCAGAAAAGAAACTTGCATTCTGACGGATATGATTATGTGACCGTTGTAAAGGTGGGACGTAGGATTTGTTGCATGCTCATAGAGATTGTATGCAAATTCGACGCTTCTGGGAATCTGTAATTCCTTCGCATAATCATACTCATTTTTTCTCGACAAATACAAGGGACTGACTGGCACTGAACATGAAAGATAGCATAAGAAGTAATTGCTACTGGCGGGGGTTTTGTTGTAATCTGTTGGCTAATATGGCGGAGTCATAATGAACAGGCTCAAGTATTGCCGATACTAGCATTAACAGGATCTTAGGGAGAGCTGAAGTGATTATGGGTAGTATGGTGAACACTTTTCAAAATCTTCAGGGAACTAATTTAACAAAGAATCCAAGGGTGATGAGTGTTGACTCTTCTACAAGTTGTGTTGGCCGAATTATAGTAGAGACAGATGGAGCGTATTCACAAAGCTCCCACCGATCAGCATATGGAGGTATCCTGAAAGATCCACAACAGGGAGTGATAGAGGCAGTGGCGGAGCCACGTATAAGAAGGGGGCAAGAGCCCCGTTGATTTTTTTTTTTTAATACATGTTTGAATGATTAATTAAGTACCCACCCTTAATATACATCAAGACTGTAGTTCATAATCGGATGGGGATGAATGGTTAAATGATTGTTTAGTGTCTTATATTGAAAAAGATGTATTTAATAGCATCGATAATAAGACAATTATGATGGAATTTCAAAACATAAGACCTAGAATGATAATATTGTAATTATTTTTATTGTAATATACTTTTGCTATTAAAATATATGTACTTGAACTTATTGAATGCCCACTTTTCATTGTAATTTATATAGCTCCATTTCTAACAAAGACTTAGCCTTACTTTTCTAAATGACAGGTTTGTAAAATAATTGTCTCTCTTATTATATCATCAGTATTCTCTTGATTTCATGAATATTTTTTTGATATTCTTTTATTTTCTTGTTTATATTCTTTTGTTTTTTAATGCATTTAAAACTTTCCTTAAAAATATCATCATTATTCACTTGATTTTATGAATATTTTTTTGATTTTTTTTTTATATTCTTTTATTTCTTAATACATTTAAAACTTTCCTCAAAAACATCATCCGTATTTATTTAATTTCATGAATATTTTTTTTTTTTGATATTCTTCTCTTTTCTTGTTTATAGTATTTTATTTTTTAATGCATTTAAAACTTTTCTTAAAAAAAAAAAAAAAATCGGGGGCACTGCCCCAAACCCCCAAATCCCCCCGCCATTGGTGCCCCTCTTCATTAATTTTTTGGATCGGCGCCACTGAGGCTTTAGATTAAGGCTTGAGAGGGCAGACCATGTAACTGCTGAGCTATGGGTTGTCTTATTGGCCTTAAGCGAACTTGGGATAGCGGCTACCGAGATATTCTTGTGAGATCTGACTCAGATGAGGTGATACATCTTCTACATCATGAGACCTCCGACTTGCATGGGGATTACCAGTTGATCATGGAAACAAAGGTTTACTTGCAAGAGCTTGGAAGGTTGTTTTCCAACAAATTGATAGAGACGATAATTTATTGCCGGATCTCCTGGCCAAATGTGCTCTCAACGACTCGTATGGTCTGCAGATTTTAGGAAAAGCTGCTGTTCAAGATCTGATGCAGCCGGAAGCCCTGATTAGTTAGTTTCTCCTATTTTCATTTGTTTGTTTCCCAATATATCATATATATATGAAAGAGTTGAAGTGTCATTTAGCAAAGAGAAAATGGTAGGAAATTGTTTGAGGTAGCAAACATGCATATATTGAAAGCCATTCATTGGATGCACTTGTGAGAAAGGTGGATTAAAGAACATACAATAAGTTGTTATTGAGCAAGACTTTTTGATTAAGTGGGATATATACCTCTTGTTGTAGCAAGCTATTAGCGCGCCCACAAGCACATATATATTTTACTCCTTCGGTCTTAATTATAAGAGCTAATTGATTTTTTTGGAGAGATTAAGGAAACTAATTAAATTACTTTAGAGTATATTTATTTATTTATTTCTTCAAACTATTTTGTCTAACTAATAAATTAATATATAATCTAAGGATGCACAACATATGAAATGATTAAGTAACTTATTTAGTTTCTTTAATCTCTCCAAAAAAAAGTCAACTACTTCTTATAATTAGGACCGGAGGTAGTAATATATTTACCTAATTTGATTAGATTAAGGAAGTTAGTTTATATGACATGTATTTTCTAAAATATTCTGATCATCTTCTTTAATTTTCTCATTCTCTCTCCTCCGATTATGTTTTATATTTAGGGAAAAATTAGAAAAGATGGGGTATGAATTCATTACTTCATTACCTAGAGATAATATTCAGCAAAAAAAAAAATTTACCTAGAGTTATATATAATTTATATGGCCAAAAAATTATATTATTTATCTAATTTTTTCCATCTATGTAATTTTATCTAATTAAATCAAATGAATTAAAAAAACATTAACTTTGTTGTAAATATTGTATTAGTGAATGTCCATAATTCCTCACTCTTAGGATTCCATTTTGTGAATAATAGCCATAACCACCAATAGTTTCATATTGTATCTACATAAGTATGTCATTGTAACTCTTGGAAGGGTTTGAAGACTATAAATAGAGGCTTGACACAAAGAGTTTGATGTACATGGAAATGCTATTATAAATAAGAGTTTTCTTCACCTCTACAATTCTCTCGTCTTTCTTCATCCCCATCCCATCTCTTTATTTTTCTTATTTTTATAACACGTTATCAGAACGAAGCTTTAACAAAGATATATTTTTCTAATCATTTACTTAACAATTTCCTCTACCTTCTTTTACTGTAGCTATTTGATTTAATTTATCTGCGATAATCTAAGCCATTATATAGAATTAAAGAGGCCCTTTTACCGATTGTTTCATTCATCAGGTTTCATGACTAAGACTGGATATAATTGTTGCTTTATTCTCCTTTGCAAGTTTTTTTTTTCACTTTTATTTATCATTTCCCGGGAATCTCTTATTTATGCAACATTTACATTTCTTTATTTTATATTATGGTATTCTTTACATTTTATGTTGTTATATTATGCTATTTCATTTTATTTACGTTTGATTTGTTTATGTTGTTATTTAAAATTTATGTTTCTTTATTTTATTTACATTTTATGTTATATTCTATTGTTAATTTTTTTTATTTTATTTACAATTTATTTATTTATTTATATTGTTATATTATTGTTATTTCATTATGTCAATCTTTTATTTTCATTTGTTTAATATTACATTAATACATAATAATATCAATATAAACATATGTATATGTGTGTAGACATATATGTGTGTGTATATACACAAACATATATATACATAATAAATTCTGAAATTAAATGTTATAATATGATCTATATGATCATGGGCTTATCCATTGTTTATATTTGATTATGAATTTGAATTTACTTAATTTATTTTACAATATTTTAATTTTATTGAAATGTCAAAAGCCATAATATTCTTAATTTTGCGATTAG
This sequence comes from Acacia pycnantha, assembly GCA_025563575.1. Taxonomy (NCBI): domain Eukaryota; kingdom Viridiplantae; phylum Streptophyta; class Magnoliopsida; order Fabales; family Fabaceae; genus Acacia; species Acacia pycnantha. The sequence goes on along the minus strand of JAMWYP010000181.1, from coordinate 5,770 downwards.
ATGATCAGAAGTCACATAACTTTTGTAATTGTTCTTATATAAAATAATACTATCGGTTTCATTAAATGGCATGATTGACAAGAAAGATTTTGGCATTTTAAGGATGTAATTGTTACAAATATCAAACTAAACAAACAAACAAAAAACTTGTTAGCTTTGCAAGATTTTTGCTATGGTTTTGAAAACCAATATTTGGAGAAATTGGTGATGTGATATTGAAAGCAAAGAACATGTTTATAAGAGTGAAAATGAACATGATCATATTGTATTGGTGGAATTGATAGTTGAAAACCAATAATATCTTGTCTTGGCTATTGAACCACAATCGTGAAAATAATAAAATTTTTAAAGTTATTAAAATTACGAACAAATGTAATACTATGACTAGAAGTCATATTGTAACATCCCGGTTTTCAAAAACAGTATAATTTTTTTTTTCGTCAAACATAATTTCAAAATCATATTTACATATACAGTATATGGACTACAGACAATCACAACACTAACAGCACAAATTCATTCAGCAGATATAGCACAGATAAACATATCCTGACAGCACATAGGCCCTAACCCTGCAACGTATCCTGACAGCACATAGGCCTTTGACAGCACGTAGGCCCCCCTGACAGCACATAGGCCCCCTTGAAAGGTATCCCAATATCCAACAGGTATAATCAACAGTACGTGAACACAACACAGAGCTAACAACTACCTCACATAAGCATACCATACACATAGCACATACACGCATACAATAAACATCATATTAGTGTTACAGTACGTAGATGTACCTTCGTTGACGTTTTACGGTATTTCGGCACGACAGTTGGTAAAAATGTAATCAGGGATATCCTATCAACATAACAACGTACTTGTTAAGGATCTATCATTACGACGGACATTTTTAGTCAAAATGACCATTTTACCCCTGACCCCCTAATCGGCGGAATTTCGCCAGCACTTCGTTACTTTGACCCTAATCTTCCAAAATTTCAACATAACTCCTACTCCAACATAATTTTCGAAATATAAACCATATTAATTAATGATTTACATCATAACGGCATTTTAGGTAAAAATTACCATTTTGCCCCCGATGCCCCTAATCTAGCGGAATTTCGCCAGAGCTTCGCTATTTTAACTCTAATCTTCCAAAATTTTACCATAACTCCGACCCCATCATGATTTTCGAAATAATGACTAAAATACCCCTATCATATGATATCTAATCATATTCTAGCATTTCTACTCTATCTACCGAAAGAACTACGAAAGCTTAAGCACCAAAAAACTTACCCAGAGCTTATTGCTTTTTCCCCAGCTTCTCTCTCTAAAACCTCTCTCTATGTTTCAAAATTCTCAAGAGAGAATGGTGTGAAGAATGAAGAGGCAAAGGCCTCTATTTATAAAAGAATTTTGAGTCCAACTTGGTAATTTTCCCTTGCAAACTTGGTAATTTTCCCTTCCATTTTAAACCATGGAATTTTTGCTTCATTCTCCACCCCTCAAACCTGCATGCCGACCTCCCCCCTTAGTTGGCACAAATTTTGCATAATCAAAGATGATGTCATGCTATTGCTTTATGAGCTTTATCCGATAAAGCTCCATGTTTGGTGTCCTAATCGCGTAATCTTGTAAAATCTTAGAAATCTGGAATCACAACTTTGAAGACCTTCTCTTTCTCTTCAAAAGCATCTAGGTTAACTTAATTTTTTATTCCATTCAGGGTTCCAACGGTTCAGTCTATTTCAAGATAAAAATCCACTCCTTCATATTCTTTACTGACTTTAGAAATCATGTTCCTGATTCTCTAGATAGGATCCAATTCCTATCGGTGTTTATTTTCCCTATTTACTTTTACACTTAATTAATTATTAATTAATAGTTTTAATTTTCATCCAACTTCATTTTCAACCATTTTCTTCTCCACCATGTCGGCACACACACACATTTATTTTATATTTTCTGTTTTTAATTAATTAATTATTTAATAGATAATATATTATAATTTATTTTATATAATTATTTTACAAAATTTCCTATTGGTCCATAGTTGTATTTAGGCTTAAAATTACTTAATCTCATTTATTTTTCTTCATCTTTTCCAATTAATTATCAAACATATTTATGCTAATTTTCTAGCCATAAATTACTAATTATAGAGTTCTACATAATTTATCACAATTATTCCATTGTTCAAGTTTAAATAATTAACCAACAATTATTTAATCAATCACTTATTATTTGTTGATAATTTTCTTATCTAGAACTAATTACTTTCTCTCAAAATCTGAACTAACATTGCTATTTTATCTCCCATGTAAAATATCAAAACTTATGGAGTTAGTTATGATCTCCAAATACTTTATAGTTGTTATTTTACAATTCTTCCAAGCTTATAATTTATTAAATTACCAAAATTAGAGACAATATATTCTCTCAATTTTAATAATTATTTTACTACCTCTCAGGATTTTTCATAATTTTCCTAAGTTATTTATGTCCTACAAGGGCATTTCCGTCATTTTGGCACTCAAATTTTCAAGAGATTTTTCCCCTACAAATTTGATATCACATATTCACCTATTTTTAATAGGTATTATTTCTTAATTTATGATATTTCCCTAAGTCAAATTTTAGGGTATTACATTTCTCCCCTCGTTAAACAAAATTTCGTCCTCGAAATTTGTACTCTATCCTCTAAACTTCGTACTATCTAAACTTCGTCCTATTCAGACTTTGAACTCCACGCGTCGGATCTTCACTTTATCTGTCAGCCGCTCCTCTTGATGATCGAGAATTCGCTTTGGTTTGACCATAAAGATCTGGTCATTTCGTACTTTGATATATGATGTTTTCCGTGGTTCCCATACACCGCGGTTAACACCACAAATACCAAAATGAGATACCAAAATGTCTCCATGGTTCCCATACACCATGGTAACACAAGATACCTCCTACTCAATGACATGATCACTACCAATCGTAATATCTAAGAAACTTGGAACGCGTCACGGAGGTTTAGTCAATTTCGACGGTAAGGCTATCTAAAACTTCGAACGGTCCTTCGTCATACGGACTATATGTTCGTCTTTGAAGTGCTCTATTGACACCGGTCACCAAGGATATTCGTAGAAACATATGATCATCGACTTCAAACCACAGAGCCGTTTCGATCCTTTCCTTCGTCAGGGGAAACGTTAGATACAGGGAAGACATTTCACACAACGCAGACTTTATCACACTAGTTTTTATACCGCACATAGGCTCTACCGCGCTTAGTATCTACACTGCTTTCAGCCTTTATCTCACTTACTACAAACGAGTACACACCTGTCTCCTCTTGTTCAAAATTTCGTTGGTTCGTTCTACGTAGAAATGGGTACGGAAATACGTATCGGAAGTTCTACATGAGTCAAATACTGCATTGAGATTCAATTTGAAGAACCATGGAAGCAAATAATCATCTTCAAACATAGTATAATTCAATCCATGAAACAATCATTCTCAATGATATCAAACCCCTATAACCAATGAAATCAAAAAAAAAAAATCATGTCTTGAATTTATTGAAGAACCACAATGGTAGAAGCCACCGTCAAGCTAAAGGCCCAATTCTATTAGTTCTAGAAGAATATCTATAAAATAAGCCAGCATTGAGCGGAGCCATCGTCTTGATTTAGCCATAAAGATGGTGATGAGGAGTGAGAAGAAGATGGAGAAGATTTAAGAGGACCCAAATTTGCGAAGGTGGAGATGCAGGTGTCAACAAGGAGCCTGATCTCAAGGGTGGAGGTGGAGAAAATAGAAGAGGTGAAAGTCACTTAGTGAAGTGGATGGAGGTGGTCGTCAATGGTACGGCAGTACAGATGATTGGGGAGGTCAATTATGGCAATGGTATCAATAAATGGGGTGGTTAATGGTGGTCGCATCTATCATGGGGCAAAAAGGACCATAAGCTTGAAGAAGTGAAGGGGCAGAAATAAATTATGGGTCATGGAATTGCAAATCTTGGCTCTCTCTTTTATTTTTTTTTACAAAAAACGAATTGCACAAATGGAAAATAAATTGCACATAGAAAGATGAATCGCATAAAGGAAAGAACATTTACACATAGTGGGGATGGTTTGCACATCAAAGACTAATGTTGCATAAAAGGAAAATGGATTGCATATAGAGAATATGGTTTGCACAAAATAAAGATAATTTGCACAAAATGTAATCTGCATATTAAGGACTAATTTTGCAACACAAAGAAGATGGATTGCATATAGGAAATATGAATTGCACACAAAGGAAGATAGATTGTAAATATAGGGAAGATATCTAAAGGTAATTTTTCTTTCTCCTATTGCAATATTTACATTCAAGGACCTCATGTCTTTATATGATTTCAGGTCCTATTTGACAAATAAATTTTTTCCTGATACGTTTTACAAATAAATTTTTTTTTGCTGGGTTCAGGTATTCTCTTATTGGAGACAATCTTGTTCGATACACTTTTGAACACTAAATGTGAGCACCTCTTCCAACAAGAATTCAAACATTGACTCGCCACATTGTGATGGACTAATCTCTTCTACTAGATCTAACCTCTGTTGGTTGACAAATAAATTTTAAAATGGATGTTTATGGGCAATTTTCCTTAAAAAAAATATAGTCCAATGGCATTAACCAGGCCCATTAAAGGACCAATCTCTCGAACCGCTAGTTAAATTTCCTGGGCCCAATCATAACATGGGCACGACAATTTTTTGCTTGTAGTGAATGTTATTCACTTTTTAATTAGAAAGAAATAATATTTGATCAAATTTATTCATATTTAATACTACAAAACGTTTTCACCTAAAAAAAATACTACAAAACACTCATAGTTGAATTGGTAAGAACTAAGAAGTTGTATACTGAATTAATACTTAAGTTTGACCTTGAGAATGCAACATTGTTAAATACTTGCTCTAGATTAATTTGAATTGAATTCAAGATAAATTCTCCAATTAAAAATAATACATATACTTATTATTTGAGGCAATTTAGAAGCAGAATTTCCTACTTTCCTTTATAAAATCTCATAATTTTTAGAGAAAAATTTGGGGTAAAACATGTTATTTTTGAGAAATATTTACATGCTTCAAAAGCACCACCTCATCCATACTCTAATTAATTAAAACGTAAAATCTCATCTTATTTCAATCCTACATGGAAGATGACCCATATGGAGAAATTCAAAATTTATGATCTTAGGGATGATAGAAGGGAATTGTGTTTTTTTTGTTGCTGCTAAATTAAGAAGTTTATGATTTTTTAAAATCATAAAATTTGAATTTCTTTGTATGATTTTCTAGTAGCATTGGAGCGAGTTGGTGAGGTGACGCGCCGCCAAGTCCCGTCGACTCTGCGTTGCCCGGCAGTGACAAGTTCAGGGGAAAGAACATAAACGCGGGAAGTCGAAAGGAAAAAAGGATAAGCAAAGTAAAAGAAAGCAAGTTCATTTTCAGGTAGAGATTAGATGCGTGCCTCCAACGCTAGAAATCTTTGTACACTGAGTGGTCTTCTCCGTTCTTCAACCGCGAAACTCAAGACGTCTAAGCCCCAATCCTATTCTCTAGCTTCATCCATTTATGAAGATGGTTTTTCGGACCTTGATGGTGATTCTGACTCAACCCGCAACGCTCTCGAGTTTGAGCGACCCTCTAATTCAGGTACAAAACGCGGTGGGGGAGTGGGGAGTGAAAAATTTGTAGTAGGTCATTGTTTTTATCGCGATTAA